>JAPFFP010000001.1:24629031-24644009 GCA_026153255.1 Solanum medicagineum
TCCTCGTCTACTAGGATACCCACACCATTTCTATCCCTAGAACCACCCGAGTACCACAGCTTAAACCCATCCACGTCCCAAGCCTTGGTGCCTACCCACCTGGTCTCCTGGACACACGCTATATTAATATGTCTCCTTTTAAAACATTTTACTAATTCTATGGACTTCCCTGTTAATGGCCCTATATTCCACGATGTTATCCTTAACTTGAATAAACCCGTGACCCTCTTACCACCCTTACCTCTAACCCCTGACCCCAACTGATGACATGACCCTAGTCCACCAGGAGATCTTGACGCCACTAAACTAAGAACTATTAACTCTCTAAGCTACAAAGATCCAAAAAAATACAATCTAGCGAATATACAAGCAAAACAACAAGAAAAACTACCAATCAACAATATCCAAAATGTACAACAATATACCTCAATATACAACATTATAGCACAACAATATATAGCAATATACACAATATACAGCAACAATATACATCAATATACAACAATATACAGCAGTAAAATATACGTAACAGTTGACAATTGCTATAAATTTTCACACCAAACAAGTCGAAGAAGAAAAATCCAATTCAACTACACAATAGACGAGTTAAAGAACAACAAAGCAATTCAAGAAAAATGATATATGTTCGCAATAGACAAATCACTGAAGGAAATTCAAATCAATTCAATAATAGCAAGTACAATAACAGCAATCCAATTCAAGAATATTTTCACAAATAAATCTTCTTGGGCAAGAAATAGAGAGGATTTTCAATTGCTATGCTAGGATTTTCAATCACAGATTTTCAAGGAATGATAAAATTGGTCAATGTCAGCTATTCAGACTGGAAGTAATGCTAAAAGAAGATAGAGAATCTGACCGGAAATAGGAGTTCGAACAAGAAAGAGAAGGAGAAAATGGAGGATATCACCTGACTATTCTAACCGGAAAATGGTTCTGAATCTTTTTATGTTGTCGCCGGAGCAAGAAGTTGCCGGAATCTTGAAATCTGGAACACAAATCTGGGTTGCCGGAATCGCTGTCTGGCGTCGCCGGAGCAAGAAGTTGCTAGAAGCAACTTGTAATTTGTAACTCAGAATCTGGAGTTCACCGGAAAACCACGCTGGAAATCTAACTAGCGTCGGAATCTTTTTCAAATACCCAATAGAATGATAATGAAGGGTGAGTCTGCCAGTAGCGGAAGAATGAAGAAAAATGATACAAAGAAGGGGAAATCCTTTGCTTTTCGTTGGGTTTCTGGGAGGAGAAGGAAGAGAAACTTTGAAGGTTTGGATCAAGGTGGTGAATGATCACAGATCCATTTTTAACAATCTCCACCAAAGCTATTGTGCAGTAACCATTTGTGGAATGTCCATGTGAATATATATAGAAGTAACTGTTACCTTTCTCAAAAAAAAAACCATCTTCGGCTTAGTCTACCACTTGAGGAAAAATAAGCAAGAAAAAGGGAAATATGGATGCATGAAATCCATGAGACCTAAAATTTGAAAGAAAAACTCAAGTCTTACATAGATACAGTCTAAACTTCTTCTTTCTTTCCTTTCTCAATAACACAATTTTTTTTCATAATTGCCAAGTGTGGTGTAGTAGTACTTGTGACAGTACATGGGGAAAGATGAACAACAAATAATTTTTTCCACATGTGATGATTATGTGAGATTTCGCTGAGTGGTTGTTGATGATGATTATGATGAACACAAGAATTGCATAGATGATAAACTTGTGAACACATTTACTTCTGATAAAACAAGCAATGTTAAGGTGAGTTGAGTATATTTAATATTTTGACTTAAATTTCAAAGAAATTATCAGATGGAGCACAAATCATCATAGGAACACCTAGATGTTGTCTTAGTCACCAAGTGATGATATCACACTTCCCGCTGACCTTCTAGGAAGTCTGACTAGTTAGTAAGGTAGCAAAAGCATGAAAGTAGACAACATCACCTCACAACCTTCAATCTTGAATACAATAAAGATTCAAGAGATAAATTATCGCACTGTGTAGTCTTACTATAAGGACTTTGGGGATCATTTGGGGGTCATTTGTAACTTGATAAAGGATTAGATAATGGAGAGAAAAATCTACCCTGCTAATTAACTTGTTTACTTTATAAAATAAACAAACCCTCCTACTAATTTTTTTTGCCGTAAAACAATTGCAGTACAAGACATCCTACTAATTCATAAAAAATATTCCAAAGAGAATGAGGTAGCAAAAGACTGTTCCATACAGATATCAAACCAGGCAACGACTAGGTTCATTCATTTCATTTCCCCAAAACCCTAATGTGACCACGCCATCTCCTTCCCCATCTTCAACTCCCTGGAGGCAACCTCCAGCTCAATCCACAACCTAATCTTCGCCGGAGAAGTCATTGAACTATATATGTGCTATTTGTTCTTTGATAGGCTGTTCAGTTGCATCTGTTATATTAAAAAAATTGTTATATATCTAGTGTTTCCTTTGTTATGCCTGCCAGATGCATTTGGATGGAAATCGTACTTGGGATGACAAATCAACTGTCAGGATATTTTCTTGAAGAGTTTGTATTTTACAAAGTTGAACAATCCAATGACCATAAAACAATAATTTGATTTTAAGGATGGGGGGAGATCCCATTGTTAGTCCAATGTGCCCAACTGTTAGACAATTTTTGTCAGGCTAAACTGGCTAGTAAGCCTACATTAAGGATGGGGGGAGATCCCATTGTTAGTCCAATGTGCCCAACTGTTAGACATTGCTTGTCAGGCTAAACTGGCTAGTAAGCCTAACCCATCATAATAAACCATTTTCCCAGCATTCTAACGCCAAGAGACAGTAGAAAATCAATGCAATCAAACACTGCATCCAAGTGCATGTGGCAAAAGGTATTTCAGTTAACACTTATAATCCATTCTGGTCAAATGGAGGAGAAAACGTCAAACATGTCTTCTTCTATCAACTATATGTGTCTGCGCTCCATGATTTTGGGTTCCCCACTAAATGTTCCCTTTCACCATTGAGTTCACCTATGGTTTCTTACCAACTTGATGAATTCATAGACAAAAATGAAGTGACCAAATTCAGGATCATGTATTATTTAACTTCACCTGCAGTTTATCCTGCCTTGATCAATTCATAAACAAATATAAGGTGAAACTCATGATATCAGTATGTCAGACGCTGAACGACCAGATATTTTTTTACATGTAAGGCTGACACGTCCAGATTGTTGAACCTGACATAGTACTAGTGAAATAAGCTTCTCACATGCTATTAAAAGCATGCCAATACACCTTTACTCCTGAAGAATTTCCACATTACAGGAGGAATTACCTGGAGAAATTAGGCGGAAGGGAGGCTGAATCCACCCGGGATGAATCCCTGGCTGAAGGCCCCCCAATAGTGCTGTTATTTACTGCACTAGTGCAGCTGCCACCATGATACCTTTGCATCTCTGCAAACTATCACCTGCATGCTGCCTCCAGCATCGGACAACAGTAGGATGTATTCAAGCCGAACTGCAGGAACTGTTACAACTGTAATTAAAAATTTATGTAACAGATAAATAGTAATGGCAGTTGTGATTACAACAACAACTAGAGCTTCTTTTCAAATAAGGCAATATTCATTGTAGAAATGCACAATTGTGTAAAAACATATAAATATACGTGTGTTTGTGATGCAAAATGTATATTTGATAACAATGTGTATGCCGTATACGTGTATGTGGGAGTCACTCTGTGTGTGTCTGTGTCTGTGAATATATATAAATACCAGTATTACATTATTAGCAGTCTCCTATCAAGCATCAACACTTTGAACAGCCTGCTCCCAGTCCTTCAATTCAATTGATCCGATCTTTAAAAAGTTGCCTTTGAAGGGCGATGTTTGTCTATTCTGCAGACCATGTATTAAAGTAACAAATCAAAAGAAAAGGAGTATTCAACTCCTGTACTTCATTTAAAAGGTATTCAACTCCTATTCCAACATAAACTTGAAAGCTAAATGTTCTCTGCAGTTGCTACCTATAAAGATATGTTAACAGAAGATAATGGACATTTACTTCTGTTTTTTATAATCTTACACCTTAAAAAGGTATTTGGGCATTCTAATACCTAGATTAATTATAACTATGTACATACATTGCACATAGAAATCCAAGAAACTTACTTACATAGAAATCCCACAACCAATGCAAACTGGGTGAATCTTGCGTTTCCGCCAATTTCTCAACAATCCAAAGATAGTAACCAATCCAACTACACCACATGGCACAATTTGCAGTCAAAACATACAGAGTGGCCTGATCAGACATCACTGATAGTCCGGAAAAGTAAGAGAAGGAACTAAATCCACCAGTAGTCGACGTCAAGGGTTCTTATTAAAGTAAAAACAAATAAGGATTCCACATCACTAATGAGATCCTCTTCCTAAACTGGTCGAACATTCACTCATGAGATCCTCTTCCCAAACTGGCCAAACATTTTTCATAATACCAAACAATAGTGAAGAAATAGCAGAACGTCCAAAATAATTACCCATTTGTAGGCCCAATCGCAAACTAGTTGTGATTGACTACGAATCCTTTATATCGACGTAAAGGGTTTTGACTAAAGCAAAAGAAAAAACTACAGATCTAAATCACTAATGAGATCCTCTTCCCAAACTGGTCGGACATTTCTCCCAATGTTAAATGATAGTGAAGAAGTAACAGAACACCAAAATAAGAACCCACTATGACAATAATCTCATTAATCAATCAACTTCGCCTCAATCCCAAACTAGTCATGATTGACCATATGAATCATTTATATCGATGGTTGAGTAAAGCTTCATATCGATGTTTGAGTAAAGCAAAAAAACCTACAGATTTTAAGACCCATTTTTCCATGAGAAGAATTCACTTTTTAACGGAAAAAATTCACTTTATTTGAAAATCAGCGTTTGGTCAAAAAAATTCCAAATACAACTTGAAATTGTATTTGGAATTTAAAAAACACCCAAAATCCCGTCCTCACTTTCACTATATTTTCCTTTTTCAAATTTAACCCTGAACTTTTAATATTTATAAAAATGGCCCCTTTTTTATTTTACCAAATAAGTATTATTTGCAAAATTTATAACCAACAAAACTCAATCTTCAATTCCAACTTCAAAAAGTTAACAAATATTTGTATTACTGTATGGAATGTAGTAGCTCATATATGGGATCTAAACTATGACATGATATCTATTCAATGTTATAAAGGCATGATTAAGACCTGAAGCAAAGCTAAAAACTTGTTGACCGCTTTGCCTCAATTAATGTGCATTTCAGTGTCGTCAATAGGTTTCTAAGGCATACTTATCCTTGCCAATAAGCGTCTTCTATAGAGGCAATATAAACAATGGATATTTCACTTCATCGTAATTTTATTTAATTTCTTTGTTCAAATATTTGTTATTCGTGCTTATTCAATTATTAGTCTTGGACTAAACATGCATATCTATGTTTTTTCTCCCTTTGCTTCCATTAAAGCTCACACTTTACTTACGCTTAAAGCCCCAATGGACCTTGGAGCTTTTTGGAACTTTTTGCTTTTGATAACACAGTATCTATTATTCTCAATTAATCAATCTACTAGGCCTCAATCCCAAACTAGTCGTGATTGACTATATGAGTCCTTTATATCCATGCCATCCGACTCTAAATAGCACAAGTGCACGTACATACAAGTAATACAAACGACCACAGGGATTACAGTAATCAGACGCCCAAGAAAATTATTACTCTTAAACCTAAAAGGGGAAAAAAGTCAGCTAACTATTTCTGGGGAGGCAAGGGAATCAATGCCCAATCCTCCAAGTAGCTTCAGCTTCAGTCACATTAGCTGAACAGATAAATTATCCACTAAAATGCAAAACTTTCCATAATTTCGATAAATTAAACTCAATTAACGATACCCAAAATGCAACAACCAAAACCCAACATAAAAAGATTGAAAATTTCAGCAGTTGTTTGATTAATCAAGATAGATCACCTGAAAAAAAAATCAAGAAACGCCGGGAACCGCGGAATCTACCGGAGCCAATCAGTTGTGATTGTCAAGATTACTGAAGTTTGAAGAAAAAGAGGGGTTTTTGAAACTGAAAGTGAAAGCTAGGGTTTTGGTCCCCCAACTCAAAAATCAAAACCCAAAATTGGACGATTGCGAAGCAAAAGATTCAGATTTCAAGTCTAGAGATAAAGGGTTTGAAGGATTTGGGGATTGAATAAGAATTTTATGGAAGGAATCGTATGTAGATGTAGCAGTATTTTTTTGGTGTATGTATAGGTCTGATGTATAGATATAGAGAGAGAAAGTGCAAAGACAGATGGGAACAGATTGAGTTAAAAATGTTGTAGTGAGAGAAAGAGAAGGCTCTCGGATTTGAGGAATGCGTGGGGTTTTGACTCTTTAGTTTTTCTGATGACGATGGGGTGTACTCTTGGCTTACATTATTATTGGTAATTTTAAGAATTTTACTAATAACAATTATTTTCAATGTTGGAATTTATTTTGACCAACTAGGATTTTATTTATTTTGACCAAATAGGATTTTATTTACTTTGACCAATTTTTCTTTGGATAAGCACAACATAGTGTATAATATGAAATTTTTTCTAATACTAATAATATAAAACAATTATAAGATGAGAGATTCTAACTATGATTACTTTGGAGAATTATATTATTAAATTATTCTGATATATTGTTGTGATGCATATTTTATAAATAAAGTAGGTTAAATATATTTAGATGTAGCACGAGACAGATAATCAAATTAGTTAATAACTTATGATATGAAAAATATAACTGCATGAAACTTTTATAAAATTTTAATTGAATTTATTGAAGTAATGTACAGTTGTTCTTTGAATAAAATATGAAATAAGTTGATTTTGATATTCTGAAAGCGTAGGATGATGATAATGTGAGAGTTTTTACTATAAAATATTTGTGTGTGTTTTACGTGCAAAGTAGGTTTAAATACAACTAAAACTTATGAATAATGAAAAGATGTAGCACGAGACATCTAAGCTAATTAACTAAACTAACAATAATTACTTTGGAGAATTACACTTTCAAATTATATTGATCTCTTGTTGTTGCGCATGTTTTATAAATAAAATAGGTATAACATATCTAAAAATGAGTGAATGATGAAAAGATATAGCACAGGATAGATAATTAAATTAGTTAAAAACTTAAGATATGAAAAGTATTATCGTATATAATTTTTGCAGTTAAATTTGTTGAAGTAATGTATGATTGTTCTTCGAATAAAATATGATATAAGCTTATTTTGATATTCTAAAAGCGTAGAATGATCATAATATGAGAATTTTTACTATACGATGTTTGTGCTGTTTTATAAACAAAATAGGTTTAAATATAACTACAACTTATGAGTAATGAAAAGATGTACCACAAAGACATTTAAGCTAGTTAAAAACTTAAGATGTGAAAAATATTGTCATATTTGATTTTAACTATTGATTTCTCGAGGTAATACATGATTGTTCTTTGGATAAAGCACGATATAATCTAACTTTTATATTTTAGTAATGCAGAAAGATCATAGTTCGAAAGGTTTTCCATATTTTTTTTAAGCAAGTTAACTACAACTAGAAACACAAGATTAATAAAAAGATGTAGCATGAGATAGCTAATCAATCTTTAAAAACCTAAAATATGAAAAATATTAACATATCGTATTTTAACAATTAAATTTTTCGAGTTAAGATGGGACTTCTCGTTCAATAAATTATGATGTACTTAAATTTCATATTTTAATAATGGTGAAGGATCATAATATGCGAGTTCCTAATATACTATATCCATACGTGTTTTATTAATCAAACATTCGAGATTGTAACTAGCAACACAAGAATGACAAATAGACACAACACGAATTATGTTAGTTTTTAAAAAATGTATGAAAATATATTATTGTAATAAATTTTAATAATTTTTTTAGATGAGGTGGAATTATTCTTTGAACACATTATTTAATTTGATGTTCTAATAACGTAAATCATGATTTGAGAGTTTATAATGTATAATGTATGCACTCGTTTTACTAATAAAGTAGGTTTAGATAGAACTAGAAACACATGAACAATCAACAAATAAAAGACGGAAACTAAATTAGTTAAAAAAATTAAGACATGAAAAATATTATTGTACCAAATTCCAACAATTGAATTTTTAAGGTGAGGTATGATTTTTCTTTGTGTGATGTATGTTATAACCTAATTTTGATATTCTCATAGCGTACAATAATTACAATCATAAAATTTCTACTACACAATGTTAATGCATGTGTTATTAACACAGCGGGTACAAAAATCACTAAAAATATGTAAACAACGAAAAAAAATATAGTATGAGACAATTGAGTTAATTAAAAACCTAAATATTACTGTATCAATTTTTAATAATTGATTTGTTTAAGGCAACATAGAATTATTTCTATGAATAAACTACGATATAATCTAATTTAATATTTTAACAATGTGGAAGCTAGGAATATAATTTAAGAGTTTCTAATATATGACGTTCATATTTTACTAACAAAGTACGCGCAAGGATAATTAAAAACGTATGTAAGATGAAAAAATATAGCATGAGGCAATTAAATTAGTTAAAAAAATTAAGATGTAAAAAATATTAGTGTATTGAATTTTATCTATTTTTTTAATGAGATTTGATTGTTCTTTTAATCAAATATGATATAATATAATTTTAATATTACAACAATGTAGAAGGAACATAATCGTCGAACTTCTATTATATAACATTTCTTCGTATTTTACAAACAAAGTAGACATAAATGTAATAACAAAACAAATATAACACAAAATAATTAAATTAACTTTTGAAATAAAATATAAATGATATTGTCCTATTATATTTAATAATCAATTGTTATTACTCAGGTGAGAATTGAGATAGGATTGTTTTCTAAAAGAAAATTATGATGTAATCTAATTTTGATATTCAAGTTGTGCAGAAGGATCATAATTTGCAAGTTTCTAATATATGACAGTTGCGTGAGTTTTACTAATAAAGTAAGTAAACATATAATTAGAAACACTTGAATAACAAAAAGATACAAGACGGCATGACTAAATTAGCTTCTTTTTTTTTTAATTGAGATATTAAAAATATTATCATATTAGATTTTAACAATTAAAATTTTGAGGTGAAACAGAATTGTCATTCAAATGAAATACGTTAAATCTAATTTTAATTTTCTAATAATGTAGAAGCTATTATGATGTGAGAGTTTTTAATATATGATATTTGCATGCATTTTATAAATAAAGTAAACGTAAATATCATTTGAAATGCATGAATAACAAAAGATATATCGTGAGATAACCACATTAGTTTTTAAAAAGATCAAGATATAAAAAAGTATTTTCATATCATATTTTAATAACTGATTCTTTTGATATCAAATGAATTTGTTCTTTAAATAAAGTATGATATAGACTAATTTTGATATTCTAATACTATAGAAGAATTATAATATGAGAGTTTTCAATATATGATATTCGTATCACAAACAAATTAGACCTAAATGTGTGAAAATAAAGTAAGGATAAAGAATAGCACGAGACATCTATCATAGGACTATAACTGTCATATCACAAGAGTACATGCTCCTAATTGTATATTTTAAAGAGAACATGTATGGGGAAAATTAAGAGCTGTCAGAAGTTTATTAAAGAGTCCATGGGCAGTGCGTGGTGCTTCAATGCCATGAGATTACACCTCAGAAGAAAAATTACACTAGCAATTTCTCAAACTTTATTGAAGACATAGAGCTCTTGAATTTACAACTTGAAATGGGGAGCTTTATATGCTTCAAAGGAGACAATAACAACGTTGCTTCTAAAATTGAAAGGATTCTGATATGTAAGGAATGAGACGACAATTTCAGCAAAATTAAATAGGTTGTGTCATAGAGATTATGCTCAGATCATAATTCAGTAGCATTGCAATATAGAATCTGGGATCGCAACAAATCCTATTTCAAGTTTGATAACTAGTGGTTGAATACTGAGGGTTTTGTGGAAAGAGTTAAAGGGTGGTGGGAGTCTTTTGTCTTTGAGGGGAAACCTAATTACATCTTGAAATTTAAGTTAAAGATTCTAAAAGACACATTGAAGGACTGAAGCAACACAAACTTTGGTAATCAAAGAATGCAAAAGGTCCAAATACTGAGTGAATTAGTCATCCTAGATATAATAATAGAGAATATGTCTCTAACAAAATCAGAGGCAGTTTTCTCTTTTAATTGATTATAAAACACTTTTAAAAATGAAGAAGTAACATAGAGACAAAGATCAAAGGGACTTTGATTGAAGCTGGGGGGACAAAAATATCAAATATTTTCACAAAGTGGCCAATGCACATAAAAAAAAATACTAACATTGATCATTTGACGATTTAAAAAAAAAAAAAGTAATGAATGCAGTGAGAATCAAATGGGAAATCATTGAGTTCTAGCAAAAGTTATATTAAAAAACACAGTTTGAAGACTTTCAGTTAACTTGAACAATTGTTTAATGATCATTGAAGAAGAAAGAGAAGCTCTGCAAAGGGAGTTTGAGGAACAAAAAGTTTTTTCATATGTGAAGATATGTAAAACAAACAAAGCTTCTGGTCGAAATGACTTGACAATGGAGTTCTATATTAAATGTTAAAATGTACTTAAAAGGATGTCATGGAATCTACTCTTACGAAATTTTTGAAAAAAAAATCAATGCCACAAACATTGCTTCAATTCCAAAGAAGAATGGAGCTAAGGAATTTAGATATTTCAGACTTATCAGCCTCTAGGTAGTGTCTACAAAATGCTATCAAATGTGTTGACAGAAATGTTGAAGAGAGTTATTGATAAGCTGGTAGATTCTCGAACAAATGACTTGCATAAAAATAGACAAATAATGAATGTCATCCTAATTGCAAATATGGTAGTAGACTCTAGAATTACTCACGGTAAGGCAGGAATCTTATGTAAATTAGATATTGAGAAAGTATACGACCGTACAAATTAGGAGTTTTTGCTGAAAATGCTCTCATGTATGAATTTTGGAAGGAAGTGAATCCACTGGATTAGACCCTGCATCTCAACTGCAAGATTCTTAATTCTTATTGATGATGCACTCGAAGGTTTCTTTCCTACAACCAAGAGTCTGAGGCGAAGGGATCCTATATCTTTTTTTCTCCATGAAGGATCTAAATTACATGATAAAGATGGTTAGGAATAACGAATATCTAAAAAAAATTAAGGTAGACACAAACCAAAATTTATGTCCAAATGCTAACATGAAAGTTATGCATCTCCAATATGATAATGATACTTTAATTTTTTGTGATGCTGAAAAAGGGAAATTACTGATTCTGATATCAATTTTAGTGTTTTTTTATGGAGCTTCTGGACTTCATATCAACTCTCGAGAAAAAGTCAGTTGTTCCCGATGAATGAAGTTTCTAATATGTTAAAGTTGTCTGGGATTTTGGGAGGAAAAGTAGGATTTTTGCCTACTATGTACCTGGCTATGCCTCTAGGTTCCAAGTCAAAGGCCATGAACAATTGGAACTCTGTGATTGAAAAGTGTGAGAAGAAGCTAACTAGATGAAAATCTCAACATATCTCTTTAGGTGGCAAAGTTGCTCTCATCAATTTGATTTTGGATACTTTCCCAATTTATATAATCTCTATTTTTTCTATATCTGATGCAGTGATACAAAGGTTAGATAAGATTAAGAGAGACTTTTTTGGGAACGGACGAAGGAAAATGAATCTATTGTTCAATACTTGGTCAAATGGGATAAAGTTCTTTAGAGAAAGAAGCAAGGGAGTTTAGGAATAAGAAATCTTAGCAAGGCACTAAGATTAAAGTTGTTATAGAGAGACTCTGAAGAGTGTCAAACGTACTGCAATATAATTAAAGATAAACATGGAGAGGAGAATAAATGGATAATAAATGAGGTATCTACACCCTATGGTGTAAATCTATGAAGGTCTATTAGAATCTTTAGGAATAACCCAATTATGAGGGCGGACAATAGTAGTAAGACCTTTTTTTGGAAGGATAAATGGTTGAGACATGTTAGTGTAAAATTTTTTTTCTATGAGTTGTACATTTTGGCAGCACATTAACAAATAAGTGTAGCTGATAGTTGGACATAATAGGGATAGAACATCCAGTTTAGAAGAAACTTTAATGACTGAAAAATTGAAACCATGATGAAACTTTTCAAAGTCTTGGAAGAGTTTAAAGGCACAAAGGATGAGACTCATAGACTTTAATGGACCAAAAACAGTAAATGTTGAATTAAGGTAAACTCAACATACAAATTTTTGAACCAAGGTGGACAACAATTACCACAATGACCATGGAAACAGATCTAAAAAATAAAAATTTCCTTCAAGATGGCATATTTAACTTGGCTACTAGCAAGAGAAACAGTCTTTGACACGAGAAAATATCAAGACGAGAAAGTCCTCTATATGCTCCAGATGTTATCTTTGTTGAGGAGTGGTTGAGACAGTCAACCATCTATTTTTACTATACAGGATAACAACCCAACTTTGAAGGATTTTCATCAATCTCAGAGGTGTGGCTTGGATCGTGCCTAACAAATTCACCTTTTTTTCTTCAGCTAGGAAGAAGTAGGTGTGGGAGCTTTAGACAGAGACAAATGAAAGATTGTCTCAGCCTGTATCTGGTGAACAATCTGGAAAGAGAGAAATATCATACGTTTTGACAACAAAAATTGTGATCTGCAGAAGATCAAACTAAACTGTATTAAACTTTTTAGTTTCTCGTGTAAACAAATGTACTTAGAGGATATTGAGATAATTATTGAGATTCAAGGCTCTTGTTAGATTTTAGATTTAGATATCCCGTTTCATACATATGTTGTAATTATGATTTTCAGTATAATCCATGTACTGATTTTAGTTAATACATACAAATGTTATCTTTCTAAAAAAAAAGCACGAGACATCTAAATTAGTTGAAAACCTAAAAACACATAAAATATTATTATATACATTTTTGATAATTAATTTTTAAATTAAAGTAGAATTTCATAAAATGTATAATGTGCCTAAACTTAATACTTTGCATGGTATGCATAAAGTAAGAATTCTCATATTATTTGTTTAAATTTGAATATTTAAGTCTTATGTGCAAATTAACAAATGTAGCTTTAGAATGTGTTAAAGACTCCAAGTAAAATGTATAATTTTGATATTAAATACTCCTAATTGGTCATAAGTTATATTTCTTGTAAATACTTTTCGTTTGGTATTGAATTTTGTCAAAATTATTTTTAGGACAGTGTATGTAACACCCCCTAAACTATCCAGAAGGTATTGGTTCTGTTGAAGCTTGAGTTCTACGAATAGTATCTATGGTCCGTACATCATTTCATGAGTCGTAGGTGGAATTCGTGGAACTCAAGCTTATAAACCCAAACTTTCAAATGTTCCACACGGCAAGATTGTGACCCCCTCTCCCCTAAAAAAAATTCTACAAGTCGTAGATAGGCCTTCGTAGATTTTCTAGTA
This sequence comes from Solanum medicagineum, assembly GCA_026153255.1. Taxonomy (NCBI): domain Eukaryota; kingdom Viridiplantae; phylum Streptophyta; class Magnoliopsida; order Solanales; family Solanaceae; genus Solanum; species Solanum medicagineum. The sequence goes on from JAPFFP010000001.1 coordinate 24,642,656, forward strand.
CTGGACAACGTCTAATCCACGAGGAAGGTCCATTATGTGATGTCATTTATCCTGTTAAGGTGTTGGATGAATGTGGCAATGACATCACTTCATTGTATCATCACTCACTCTTAGGTGATGATTGCCGATTAGAGAAACTCCCTAAGAGTAAATATGTTATTTTACTGAGTTGCATATTTATATATGGTTGTTGAGAGCATTGTTTACTTTTAAACTTGAATATCATATTGAGTTGAGTTGAACTTCATTATTATCATTGAGTATCCTTGGGCATTATTTCTATTCAACCATTTTACATACTATACATTCCATATACTCGCCACTCGACGCTACATCCTCTTATAATACATATACATGTACTAAAGATCCTCTACAGATGATTTGTTGAAAATTTATTCTTTCTAGAGAAGTAGTAGGACCTCCTTGGAGTCGAAGGAATCCTTTTTATTTTTATTTTTTTTATTGTTTTGAGATAGTCAGAGGATTTGTTTTGACACCTTCATATGCGTTGATAAGAACTTCATAGACCGAGTCAGATGATGTTAGCTTGAATTTGTTTGTAAATCATTTTTATTTATATGGAGTTATGCTTTGAGTATATTTTGAGTAATTTTAAAAGCTATTCTTTCTAGTGATCATGATGTTTATGGCCGTACTTGAATATTTATTTGATTTCATTAAGTCTTTAGTTGAATAAATGGGTGATCAAATTAGATGGTTCCTTTGGAGACTAGTAATGATTTATGAGTGTCGGTCATGCTTATGATATCCTCTTCGAGCATGATAATATATTTCTAACATGTCATTCATAAATGACTTTCTAACTTATATACTAAATATATTTATTTTTAAAAAAATTAAGGATAATATTAAGATCAATATTTTAATCATAATCAAACAAATTTTCTCTCAGGTTGAAAGTAGTCTCTCTGCGTAAGTTACACTAGAATTTTAATGCGTTGAAATTTTAAAATATCAAATTTAAATAGAATAATGTGCTAGTTGTGTTGTAGTATTAAATTTCGAAATCAAACCTTCCGACATATTTTGATTTTTTTTTTCATGTCATTGTTTTTGTGATTTATTCAAATAATTAGGTTCTTTTAATATGTTTAGCATATTTTTTCTTTTAATTCATTATTTTTTATTATTTAATATATTTTAAAAGGTTTTTGTTAATCACAGAAAATAGAGTATATATCATATAAAACTTCAGAATTTTAAAATTACACCATAAAAGTACATATTTAGTAAACGAATGCATTTACTAAATGATTCTTTTAAATTTAAAAGATTCTAACATGCTATGTTTTGTGCATGTTTAATGACAAGATATGCATAAATATAAATATAA
>JAPFFP010000001.1:24644109-24655366 GCA_026153255.1 Solanum medicagineum
CTTTTAAATTTAAAAGATTCTAACATGCTATGTTTTGTGCATGTTTAATGACAAGATATGCATAAATATAAATATAATTAAATAAAAATATATGAAAATTGAATAGATGTAGCAGAAGACAACTAAATTAGTTACAAAATTTATTATATATAAAATATTGATAATTAATTTTTATTTGCATAAATTAAGATCTAGTGAAAAGTATAATATGATAAATTTTTATTAATATGTACAAAGTAAAATTTCACGTATCAGTTATAAACACTAATAATATAAATAATAAATCCCATTAGTATGTTTTCCCCTTTTCTCTTTTAAAACGAAAAAAAGAAAAAAACGTTTTGGTAATTATGATTTGAAAGTTTTCACTAATACATTTTTCCCTTTTTCCTTTAAGAAATTTTTTTTTTGATAATTATTATTTCATGTTTTTCTCTTTTCACTTGGTAATTATAATTTAAAAGTTTTTTTTTTTGGTCATCTTCTTTTTAGATCAAGTCTATTTTAGTTGGAGGTAAACTATTTTCAAAGAATTAATATGTTCTCCCATTTTTTTAAAACATTTAATTATTATTTAAAAAAATCAATCTCCGGACGTTTTTCCCCTGAAAAAAAAGAGCTTTTTTTGTCAAAGCCCATTAATACGTTTTCTCTTTTTTCCTTAAAAAAGGATTTTTTTTTTGACAATAATTATTTGGAAAATTTCATTAATACGTTTTCCCTTTTTTCCTTAAAAAAATTTCTTTTTTTTTCGTCAAACCCCATTAATACGTTTTTCCCTTTTCCATTAAGAAAGAAAAAAAACCTTTTGATAATTATTATTTTATGTTTTCCCATTTTTCCTTCAAAGGAAATAAAATGGTAATTATTATTTGAAGTTTTTTTTTGCTATTTTTTTTTTAGACCAAATGTATTTTAGTTGAAAAAGGATTCTTTGGTAGAGATTTAACTATAACATTTATTTTTAGTTGGGATAAGATTCTGTGTAGGGATTTTACTATGATGTAAAAATCTTCTCTATTTAATTTTTATTACATTTAATATTATATTAAAATAATAATAAATAATTTTAAATAGATGGTGAAAAAATGATTTTGTCTAAATTTGAAACTTTTAATGAAGGACAAAAAATTCAAATAAAATTTCTAAGGCCTTCACACTTTTCATATAATTTAGATAGATAGATATAGATAGATAAATAAATATACATTATACATCTAATTTTATCTCTCTTCCTTTAATATTTTTGGCAAACACACGGCGTATTTGGTGTGAATAAAAATATTTTTAAATATTTTTCATAAAAATAAGCGAGTTTTGAATATAAGAAAGTTAATACTGAATATATCCATAATTTTTAAGTTTTGTCAAGAAATATTTTAATCATTTCGCCATGAAATTTTAATTTATTAATTGGACAAGCGTGACTTCTAAATAAAAATTGTATCAAAAAGATATTAGAATTCAAAATACTGGCCGAGCTATTTTCGAATTTTGACCTCAAGTGATTTTTTAAATTTAACAATACATCTATTTTTATCTCTGGTTTAATATTTTTAGCGCACACAGAGTATGTTTGGTATGAATAAAAAATATTATTTTAATATTTTTTAAACAAAAATAAGTGAGTTTTGAATATAAGAAAGTTAATATTGAACATGTAACGCCAGGTAAAATTATCAAAATACCCCTAGAATGGAGACGTACGTGCAACACATCTTCCCAAGCTCGGATGGAAAATCTGAGACCGAAATTGTGATCAGCACGAAAAATCGAGTCAGAAAATAGTCTCAACCTGATTTAAGAGCAACCAGGTCAAAAATTTATTTTCACAAAAATTTACCAAAACAGTAAGGGTATGCGACAGCTCCGCGACGCGAACCCAACGCACACGCACACACTTATACATTTTCTCAATTTTTCGAGGGGATTAATTTCCGAAATAAACATATGCGCATGGACTTGTCATCCCGACTATTTCACCAAATTTAAAAATTTTAATCTTTTGAGGGGCATTCTAGATTTTCCCCCCACCTCTTTTAAACATAAACCATGACCCATCTAGGTCGTTTCGATGAGTAAATAGGGTCAAAAACTCCATTTTAAGTCCTTTATTATACTTGAAAGGTAGGGCTTGAGAGAGAAGAAAGAAGAACGTAAGATTGGAGAATTCTTGACGGGTGATTGGAGAGCTTTGATCCTAGATATGTAAGCCTAAATGAAAACATGAGATTGTTCTCTCATGTGCCCCATAGGTTGTCTTAGATGGTTGATTGAAGGTTTTTGAGTCTATATACATGATTTTCTACACTTTATTCTTGAAAACTATATTAAATGTACGTATTTTCACAGGTTGATGATCATCATAAACTTGTTTCTTGAATTAGTTTTACATGAATTATTGCATAAACCCTACTTATTATTTCTTAAAGATTACATAAAAGAAGATAGGGATTGAGTCTAGAGCCTTGATTGAAAATGTTGATAGAGATTGTGATTGTGATTGAGCCGTAAGAATGATGATGAGTTGATAGAACTGGATAGTGCTTTGAGTCTCTATAAATGAACTCTAATGATTTGTCTATTTGATTGTTCCCCAATGATTGTCCAAATCCTTGAGTTGTTGATTGATGAGATGATTAGAGTCTCTACGAACTGATTGAAAGATTAGCCTCCATGAGGTTGGTTAAGATGGTTTGATTGGTTTGGTTAAATGGTGAGAGCCTTTATAAGGCTGAGATGAGATGAGTCAATTGAGATGTATTGACTGGATGGATAGTTTTATGAGCATTGAGTCATGGGAGGAGTATCGAGCACCGAAAGAGTAAGAGTTAGTCCAACTCACACTCGTCAAACTACGTAGCCAAGCACAAGTGAGGATTAGAACCATTACGTCTCATTGTGGTTCCCTCTAGATAGAGTCTCTGAAACAATAGAGGACTTAACTTTAATGGATAACTGGGGTCCCTGGTGAATTCGATTCGTCCCCTACCTGGCAAGTATGGGACGGCTGTGGCAACAATGGCGGCTTGTTGTACAATCACTGGCTCATAAGTAACTGTTGTCGGATAAGAGAAACTCTCAGAAAGTTACCAAACTGAGTAATCTGAGATGTGATGAAAAGAGTTGAATTGAGTTCCTTTGAGATGAGTCTGATTTGATTGATGAGTTGATTGGTTGATGGGTCACTTGTCTACTCTTTATTCTTGCTTTAGATAGACATTTGACATGTTGATTGTTATTATTTCGAGTCGATTGTTGTTCCTATATTATTCTATCTATTTTCGATTACACTCGGCTATTTTACATACCAGTACATTCCAAGTACTGACGTCCCCTTTTGGACTGCATCGTATTATGATGTAGATACGCAGGATAGAGGTCATCAGCAGGCGAATCGTTGGGGACCTTTGAGTGTTCAGTAGATTGGTGAGTCTCCCTTACTTCGGAGGATTCATTTCATTATTTTTCATCATGCTTTAGAGTTTAGAACTGCTTATCTGTTATTTTGATTGAGGTAGCCATCGGTATGTCATTGGCACCACATAATAGTGATAGAGGCTTCATAGACTAGAGTCGGATGTTGATTGTTAAGATTGTGAGCTAGTTCTTTCGACTAGCCTTTCATTTATGCTATTACTTTGATATTAAATGATAGATGTGCTCATTTACATTCTCTTAACTTCCGTTGATTAGTAAAATGATTGGTTGAATGAATGTGATGAAGCAAAGTGGTTCACTTGGGGATTAGAAATAGTCTCTGGGTGCCGGCCACGTCTTGGATCTCCTCCCGGGCGCGTGACAGAACATACCTATAGTATTTAAGTTTTGTAAATTTATGCACTTCTAGTTCTGGGTATGTTATTGTTGTTAGTTAGTTCAATTAATAAAATATAAGTATAAACTAAATAGGCGTTTCCATATGCGATATTATCTCGCGATTTGTAATGAAATCAATATTTAAACATATAATTTCATCTCATGATTTTAATCATGAGATAAAATTTCAAATTCTTCAAAAAAATTTGATTCAAGAATTTTATGCCATGATTTCACATTTTTTTAATACAAAAAATGGCCCAATACATTATATTTTATATAAAAATAAAATAATATTTAATTTTATATTTTTATTAAACTAGAATTTGATTAATGAGTATTGTATTTTTCAAGAAATGTATGATCAGCCATACTATGTGAGAGGATTAAATTAAAGAATAGTATACTACAACTCATATTTAAGTTTTTTATTTTTTTTACTGAACTAAAATTTGATTATAAATATTATTATTTTTAAAAAATAATTAGATAGTGCATTGTACTTTTGTTGTGAATATTAATAAGTATACGTGCTTTGCATGTATAAATTAGTTTCAATATCACATTTGTATTTAAAAGTATGGAAAAAGAATCTCATTTGCCCTTATAAACTAACATTTAAGTTATATTTGTCTTTCGTTATACTTTTTTTTCATCCAGCTTTAGGTGATCTTATACTCTCAAATAAGATCATATTTACCTCTACAATGTTACATTCTCAGGTCTTCAATATATTTGTCCTTTTCTTTTAATTTTAAGATCATAGTTATTATTATATCCTTAAAAAAAAGGACATTGACTGATTTTAAAGAATTAAAATATTTAGTTTAAATAAAACAATATTTACTAAACAAAATTTCAAATTATATCAAAGTCTTAGATATAAGTACCTTTCTCTTTCACTTTCTCTCCTCGATCTCTCCTTTCTCTTCGGCCTTAACTCTCTGTCTTACTCTATTGTCTTCCTCTCTCGTCCCTCTCCCTCACCAATTTACCTCAACAATCATCAATTATTCAGACTTTCTGTTAAAGAATGTAAATCCAACAACCTTTAAATTTGTCATTGTCTATCAAAAAAAGATTATCACTAATTATACTTTACAATTCAAAAATAAACTAAGATATAGAAAATCATATTATCGCAAATTACAAACAAATTCGTCTTCATAATCATCAACACTATCAAAACTTCATGTTAAAGAATATAAAATTCAAGAAAATTAGTATAAGTAGCATTAATTGGTAAAACAAACCTAAACCTAAAGTGATAGTAAGTGTTGAATCATAAAAAACATAATTTCCTCCATAGATATCTTTTTTATAGGAAGAATTCTAACTCAACTCTGAACCTAAACAAAAACACGTTTGTGAGATTTTATTAGTATAAAAATCTATATGCTCATTATTAATTGCTTCTACGGATGTGTTTTTCTAACCTAAATAGATCATTACTAAAGTATGAAATATTAATGAATTGATTAGAGGAATTTTGACTCTAAAGTGATTCTTGAAGCTAAATTAATAAAATCCACGTTAAAAAGGAAGAAGTTAAACGACAACTTATTTTAGGCTTAAAAATTCTTACTTTTTAACTATAAAATAATTTATAATATTTTGAGAAAATATAATAATTTAAGAGAAATGTTGAAAAGACGATTTTGTCTAAAACAGAATCTTTTAATGAATGTCAAAAAGTTCAAATAACATTTCGACGGGATCTTCATACTTTTAATATAATATAGATTTGAATAGTTGAAAAAAATAAATCATAAATTTATCAAGAAATTTTTCTACGAGTAGTAATGCTAATAATTTTCTTATCCAAACGGATCTTCTTGCTAGGGTTATGTATCTACTAGGTTTGAAGTTTATCGATTCGATTTATAGTTGCGTTGAATCGTCGTAGAACTCAAGATATTTATTTATTGATTATTCTTTATTGGTTTGATTATCGATTTAACTGATGAGATTTCACACGCACAAAATCATTGAAAATCACTTGGAAACATCGTGGCAAACCAAATAAGTCATACATGAGTTGATAGATTGCATCTTGTTTAAACACTGACACCTTGTATAATAGTTGAGTATCCAAGATAGAAATGAAAGTATAAAAATAAACCCTAATTTTATGTATTAAGATATAAATGTAGTTTATTTAATTTGATCTCGAGTTATCAATTATTCTGTTTAAAAAAATCCTCAAATCGTTAAGAATCAATAGTTCCATATAAAAAATAAATTTATTACCAAAAATAATAGGCCAATAGCCCATTATTAATAAATCCAGTGGGAGAAAGTTTGATATATTTTTCAACTTTACAATTAAAAGATAATATATCCATTATTATGAAAGTAATCACATATATTTCTACCATTATAAAAGCGATTCACGTGTATCTCTATTATTATAAAAAATAACTCATACATACCTTTTTCATCTAAAGAAGATGAAAATTTTTATTTATTTTAAATTTCTAAAAAATTCATATAAGGGATATATATGATTCTTCTTAGACAATTTTTTTTGACTTCTTTGTTTCATTAAATGAGTTCTTTATTCTTATTCTATTTGTTTTCTTTTATTATACAATGTAATAATTTGAAAAATAAAAAGAATGTGAATAAAAGTAAGAAAAGAATTAAAATTATTTTTTTGTGGCTATATTATACTTTTTGAGACATGTATAATAAATTTTAAATGAAAAGTAGTGAAAAATTAAATAAATTTAACCATATAATTATAAATTTAAATTATCCATTAAATAAAAAAGATACATGATATCCCTGGATAATACTTTTTAAATAAAACATTTTTAAATATTTTTTTTCATTTTTGTCAGAGAAAAACAATATATCTGAGGCATTTATGTATAATTACTATGAAATGAGTAAAACAATTCAAGTAGACACCTCTCCATTAATATATTTATTTAAATTGATTATTTCTTCATCATTATTACAAGAGATTCATAATAATAATTTATGAATTTCATTAATATAATATTTTCAAAATAATTTCATTCTATTTTTTCTGCTGCTATAACTATAATTTTATAATATTACTTTAATTATGATTTTTATAATATTATTCACGATAAATTATTTTTGTGTGTTTCTTAATTTAATATTTTCAAAACAACTTGATTATATTTCTTCAACTACTTCAGTTATGATGATTTTACAATATTGGTACTGATAAATTATTTTGCGTAGCTCGAATAAATTATTTTGTTAGTTTTTGAGACTCGCAAAAATAATTTGCGTATTCATTAATTTAATATTTTGAAAACAGTTTCATTATATTTCTTCAGCTACTTCTTGAATTATGATTTTGCAATGTTAGCCGTGATAAATTATTTTTTATGAGTTTCTTAATTTAATATTTCCAAAGCAGCCTGATTATATTTCTTCAACTGCTTTAATTATAATTTAACAATATTAGTCCAGATAATTTATTTTGCTTCTTTATCACTATTATATGAGACCCGCTAAAAAAACTTGCGAGTTTATTAATTTAATATTTTCAAAGCAATTTAATTATACTTTTTTCAGTGCTTCAAAATTCTTTTTAAGAAAATCATTACATAAATAAAATTTGAGATTAAAAAATATCTGTTCAACCCGTGCGGGCACGACCGATTATCATTAAAAAAAGTTATATTTGCTCTGAACAACAAATCGAGAATATATCAACTTCTCTTTTTTCCTAATAAAAATAAAACTTTTTCTTTGACCAAATCGACAATTACACCTATTTCTCATACCCATTAAAACAGCTTGCTCTCTAGAGCCTATTTCTCCGGCGAACATCTCCGACCAACCATTGCTCCCATTCCCTTTCTCCGGCGAACTTCAGCTTACTGTACTTGTGGATTTGATAACCACTCTAAGGCATTGTGAGTAAAATCTTTATTTGGGTCGTCAATTGCAAGCCTAGGTTTACCAGTAAAGAAAATTCTTGCCATAAAGCGTTCATCAATTATAGTTTGTGTGGAATGGCACGGGAAAATACTATAACATGATTATGGGTGAAAGAAGTAGAATTTGATCCAGCTTCTGCTATCATCACTCTTCTAATCTTTATTGTGTTGTTCAACGTTGGACTGTAACCTGTTCCTTCCATCTATGGCTTGTTTCTTCAACTCATCTTGCAATTTAGGGTTGTGAGTTAAAGTTAGTTGGGTCGCATTGGGGGTTTTCTATCCATGTGAGGGGGTACATGTGGTAAGTTTGGTAGCGGCGAGAGTATAAATGACCACGAAGGATAAACAACAACAACAACATACCCCAGTGCCTCAAAAGGCTCCCACTGGTGAGGGGATCGGATGTACGCAGCCTAACCCATGTTTAAAAACATAAAGTTGAGATAAACCTAACTATTAAATGAAAGTTGAGAGATATTCCAATGCCAAACAAGATTTTCGCCTTACTGATACTTGAATCTGGGACTTTTGATCCCTACTTTTTCTTTTTTCCTTTCCCTCTTCAGGTACTCGTATAGGAGTTCAGTATATTCCATTGCAGTTGCAGGTGCACTCAAAGAATTAACGGGCTCCCAACTTCGCAGTCAGAGCAACACTGTACTCGTTAGCATCTTTAATTGGAGGTTAGAACTTTGGGTCACTCTTATTTTCATCTGATTCCGCGTCTTTTGTCGTCTTATTCAAACCCCACAATTGTAAACTCCACGATTTATTTGAAAAAGGCAAACCCCTCTTAGCAATTTGTGAATTGTTTCATATCATGACAACCTGAGCGGAAGTTTCAGGGATTGATAAAAGTAAATTCCAGGGATTTCTTTTGTTGTTGTTGGATAAGAAAGCTGTCAGAAAAATTGTGCTGATAACTAAATAAGCAAATTTAGTATCAAAGTTCTTGTGAAGAATTCATGAGCGGGTGTTTTATTTTGTATACGGGGAGTTCCAGGATTCTAAAGGAGAAGATTATAGTTACCTTTTATTCTGAAGATTATACTGGGTATCTTCTTGTTGTTGCAAAATCTTTGTTTCAGCTGCAATTGATGTTTCCACTTGTATCCTTTACAATGTCCTGATTCTTGGTTGCTAGAGATGGGGAAAAAAGGTTCCTGACTTTTTAATAAGTTTCTGTGAATAAATTAGGATATTAGCTGTAGCTCTTCTTCTTTGCTTGTTTTTTGGTTTCTTTAAATGATTAGTTACCTGTCCACCCCCTATGCGAGCTTTGTTAAGTATTGTCAGTCTCAGATTCATAAGAGAGGCCTGTAGCAATACACAACCAATGAAAAAAACAGTCCAACTATGACGAATCTTTTGAATAACATTCTCATTAAGATGTGTCCACCTGAGACTCAAACAAAATGTGTCCACCTGAGACTCAAACAGTGTAAATGGGTACAGAGGATTCAATTAGCCAACTACTTTGGGATTGAGGCATAGTAATTAGCACTTAAATTTATGTTACCTAAGGCTTCTGGAATATACAGATTTAATGGATAGAATTACTTCTTAATATTTTATCAAGCATTGAGAATACAAGTGGATTTTTGCATTGGTGATCGAGATCATTCTACTTTGTGAATTTTCCTCTTAAGTGTGATAATCTTCACTTTTTTCTTCTTATTTTCATATCTAGATATAGGCTCTGTTTTATACACATTAAAGATTTGATCTTTTATGCTTGTGATCTGTCTTCGGTTCAGATCACCTATTTGATAGTACTGCAAGGAGAATCAACGTGCTAGGTACTAAGGGAAGAGGGGTGGGGGACGGGTCCTGGGCGAGAGAAAATCTTTTATCGACAACCACAAATGGAGACTTACTGAAAAGGTAACTGTTTGGAAGAGAGTCATACTTCTGTGCAAAAAGCAGTATGTGTTGGGAGTCATGGTCAGTACATCTTGTGAGCTTAAAGTAGGTTTCAACGCAATGAAGAAGCAATGCTTTAGAATCGTGCCATATATTGAATTTCAAAAATAAAATAGAGTGAAATGTAGGAGTAGTCATAGGATTTTAGCATCAGGTCATATGCTTTTTCTGCAGTGGACTAGGTTGCATTGATAATTATGTGCAAAATGGAAGCTCTATGAAAATGCATTGTCATTACGGCATTCTCTTTTTGACCAGTTTTTTTCTAATGTAGTGGAAACATCTTACAATGTGTAGTTTTACGCTATAGGGAAAAAATGTTCTCGGTGGGTGCAGGACTGGGACTCCCATGCATGCAAAATGAGCCTACAGGTGTGGCAATTAACCGAGCCACCATGTTTGAAGAATACGGTGGGATTCCTTGATTTAGTGGGCGGTGAATCGTCTATCATTTCTTCCCTATAAGTTTTTCCCCATAAAGGATTCTTAACCTAAAAACGCGCGAGCTCCACCCGACGGGTGTTGTCATCGAGAAGTGGAGGGTGGAGCTTTGGGATCAGAGGCAGTTGGTTTATGCTTGGTTCAGAAGAGCATACCGAGTTTCCCCTAGAGTTGTCTTTGAAGATGGTTGGCCAGCCAGGGTTGGGAGGGAGGTTGGCGGGTTGCTCCACTTTCGAAAGCACTACTACTGAGTTGTGCAACGAGAACTCTGGATGTGTATGACAGCTTTAGTAATATCAGACCTGGGGCAATTGGGTTTCCGAGGGAAACATTGTGCTTATGTTCGCCTGTGAAGCATGAACACCAGATTTAGGTCAGTGTAGTTGGACAAAGTTCATGCATCAGACACGATCTTAACATGTACTCTTATCTTTCTCTATTTTGTGGACAACAAATGGACACTTATTAGGCCAAGATAAACTTTTAGAAGACAACTAGGGGCTTAAAGCATGAAAAGAAAACTTTGATGAAAAAACCTTGAGACCCTAGAATCTCTATCTGAAGACCAATTTGAAGAAGCAGAGAAGCTGCATCAATTGTTTGATCTCAGCTTCTGTTAACTGCTTGCTTCTGCAGTTCTCCGTTCTTCTGTTTGTCAGGTTCTCTTTTCTTCAGTATTTCTCCGCTGTCTGTTTGATTAACCTTTCCGCCTTCACTAGCTTGCTTCTTGCTCCTGTGCTGCTATTTAATTTTATTGTAGACATGCATGCTACTTTTATGCCATGTGAATGATTTCTATTATGTGATATATTGCAGAAACATGTGATTCTGAGGATTCAATAGTAAACATGGGACTAAGATATTGCAAAATCAGCCTTTTCTTCTTCTATGTCTTGCTGCTGGCTCTCCCCTACCTTATAATGTTCTCTTAGTTATATATTGTACATGAGTGCTATGTTTTTCTATGTGACTAATTTGATGTGTTATGATTAAGGATATCACATAAACACGTTGATGCCTTTAAAATCCATTTGAAAATTCTTGGGCAGTGGCGAATCCGGGATTTTCTTTAACTGTCTGCGCTTCTTTCAATTGTGAAGTAGCAGTTAGTCAATGCAACTTTCGACGCTCATCATGGGTCATTCGGA
>JAPFFP010000001.1:24658488-24670644 GCA_026153255.1 Solanum medicagineum
AACTAGCACCTTCTGATTTCTTAGAAAGCAATTGTGAATCAATGAGGGTGTTCTCTGATCCCAAGTGCCACACATTATACTTTATTGGCCTAGCTTTTGCATGGAAATCTGTTATGCTATTTGTCATAAAAGTAAGTAGTGTTGCTAGCAGAAGAGAAGTGTATATGAAGCACTCTAGGCAAGAAGCTAGATGAGAGGTTAAATGATTAGTTCAGATATCAACAGTTTACGCCATTTTTGATTCACAAGAGCAGCATGGTCTACTTTGTTATCTAGAGTCTAGGGAAGCCTTCTCTTGGTTTCTACAGAGAGACGGGTCTGGTTACTGGTCCACGCTACTCTCAATTTCACTTGTGACTGGTAAGAGACATTCTTCTGCACACTCCAAAGTATCACCAGGAATGCTCAAAATTGTGTCATCCACCAGCTCTTCCAGAATAATCTCCCCTATCTCAACACCGATATGTCCAAGATCTAATAGGAGATTCATCCATGTCCCTGATCTTTCCATGTCTTTTTTGACAAGCTGGTCCAAAGAATGAGGAGCTGAATATTGGAGAAGATACCATTCTACTCCCCCCCATACTTCATTTATCAGGTCCATCCCTTTTGGAACAGGTCGGATGTTACATTTACCAAATGACACTCCGGGGTTGCAGCCAAAATAGCGCTCACATACTGCCTTAAGAACTTCATTTGCACAATCAAATAGGAGCTTTTGATCATGCCTAGAACGGCTTGAGAATAACTCTACCTCACCAAATAATGATGGGTCAAGAATCTGGTCAGAAGAAAGCCACCTTAAGAGAAAATCATCCCAACTTAATCCTGAACCAAGAAGAACTGCTTCTACATATTCAAAAGCAGATTCTTCATTTTCAAAACAAACTGTTGGACAATCTTGTTCACTGGTGGAAGGCACTGGTTCTTCAAAATGGATTTGCCGTGGTTGAATTTCTGGATCAACTGTATGCAATTGAACAACTATATTTCAGGTTGGTGAGCATATGAACAAATGATAGATCTTTGTTTAAGCAAATATTTGTTAAACATATTTAACCTGGTCGGCATATGGTGCTTGCAGGACTGACATCATCCTCTGAGAATAAAGGCTCAAGTACTGATATGGGACTAGGTCGCTCCTTTCTATCAACTGCACTGTCAGGATCTTCAACTTTCCTGAGGCTAGAAGAGTCAGTAGGTGAGGCTGGTGGAGAAGATAGAGTATTTTGATCCTTCCCAGATGGATGCTGAAATAAAGAAGCTCAAGATTTAGATATTGTAGCACCTTAGAAAAGGATACAATCTTTATTTAACATTTCCAGAGCAAGGGGATTTTGCACGAGCTTCCTTTATGTTATATTCGGTACTTATTATAGTCCCACTAATTTAGCATAACACCGTAGTAGTGTTTTAGTTCACATCTCCTATAAGTGGGAATTTAATAAGTCAATCTTGTTTTAGCATAACACTGTTGTAGTCTTTTAAATAGTGAACACCACCATAAGAAGGCCTAGACCATACCTTAAGACCAACTAATTATATTGAAAGGTGAACAACCATAAAAAAAACGGGTGACCTATACATGTATATATTTTGAAACTGGTAACTTAATTGGTGGCCTATAAATAGAAAGGAATTACTGTAAGGAATCACAGACAGAGTACAACAAGAAAGTTGGCTCTCTCTTTAGAATCTTATTTGCGATCATAAAGTGCTGTCATATAAAGAAATATGCAGCAGATATTGACCAGGAAATTTTTAAGAAGGGTTTATCATGAAAAATACTAGTAGATGTTACAACCTTGTCATTTTCATAAAATAATGAGAATTCACGAGAAGAGTAGGAGGTTGAAGAAAACAAAATTGTATGATAAGAAAGCTCTCATTAATCGTTTTCTTTTGTGATATTCATTAAAATTGAACAAAAAACTATTGTTACATTTTCAGTTAATACAATGTGCAATGCATATGCATGCACCCTAGAAATATCAAAAAGTAGGCAATAAAAGTACTAGCAAGCACTACTTACTTCTTTTAAGCAGTCAAATGACAATTCAAATCCATGGGAAGAGCTTCCATCATCCACTGCATTGGTAGCATCACCATCCACTTGGATTTCTCTGTCAATTGGAAGATTCAAGATTTCACCTTCTTCTTGGCATCTCCTTTTTATTGCATCTTCAGTTAGATCTTCTGCAATAATTTAGGTACTGGTTACACGACAACAGATTTTGAAATGGGCAAACAGTGAATTGCAAATGAAATGTTCCCTAGATTCAAGGAATGGTCAAGAGAAGTATACCTTCAGGTCTTGTATAATCAGTTGAAGCGGCATTTTCATCCAGTGTGTTCCCATTTTCACATGGAACCTCTAGATTTGAACCGGCAGACTTGGTGCACTCAGTAGGATACTCATCAGAACAGCTAGATTCTATCTCTATGTCTTGGCTGGATGGACTTGGACCTGTAACATGGTCTTCTTGTACATGCTGAAGTTTGTCATCATTCTCTTCCTGTACAGGGTCAGTAATAGGCTCCTTCATTTGGGAAGGTAATATGCCATCCTTACTGTTTTTTCTCGGGCTGGAGCCAGGTGAACTATTGTACTCGGGAAATGAAAGTATCCTCCCCAAGGATTTAGACAACTGTCCACTACTCACTTCTGTTGTCTCATCTTCATTGTCCAACATCTCCACAAGGTGCTTCTTTGCCTCAATGTAGATGTTAGAGATTCCTGGCCTGGGAAAGTCAGATGCCTCAGCCAGAGTGACTGCTTCAACGCCTTTTGACTTGACTGTCTTCTTATCCCCACCCTTCATTCCCAGAGGAGATTTAGCAAATTTTTCAGTATAAAAATGGTCTCTATTAGGAGAACTCCATCCTAAATTTTCTCCAAAGATCCCTCTGTCACTGTTACTTCGCTTCAGCTGCTCAGGGGGGAATCGGCGAATGGTTCCTTCAGGAGAGATCCCATGACGATCCTTTCCCATTGCATGCTTGAGTTTTCTTTTAATTTCAGTAAATGAGAACTGGGATGTGTTTCTTTCATTCTGAACAGTATGTTTCTCTGTGGATTGTGAGCGTGCTGGAGTGTTAACATTGATTTGAGCACTGGGTGATTGCAAGCTTGCTGGTCCAGGCTTCAAAATAACAATTTTACTTGAAGATCGGGGTGTCTCATCTCCCATTGGAGGGTAAATTTCTAGAGACTTGCTTCTCCTCCTGAAAAATTTACTTTGTTTGTGGCTTATGACATCATCTTTTTTTGCATTAACATGGTTTTCCTCTGAGATATTGGATTCTGAAATCAAGTTACGTCTCTGCTTTTCCTCAAACTGAGCATCGTCCAAACTTCCAATCTGCTTTACCAGCCTTGAGTTTGGATCTTGTAGGAGTCTCATGATAAGGTCCTTATTTGAACTCAGTGTCTGCAGAGCATCCATGACCTCTTTTGATTGGAGGGTCTTGTTATCTTCTCCCAATTGTTTATTGTTTCTTGATCTCTGATTGATAAACACCTCAATCGCTGCATTTACCTTTTCTTCAACAACTGGGTGAGCCTGATCTGACTGCTTGCTATGAGCATTATGTAAACCTTGGCGGAGCTTCACAAAGTTGCGATTTTTCTGATGAATCTGGCGGAGTTCTTCCATTACAATGTCCAGATCGTCCAGGGCTGTCCCTCCAGAATCTTGATGACAAGGTGCTTCATTACTTGGTCTGGGGAGAGCTCTGCGTGTTCGCCTGCTGTTCTTTCTCGAACGCCAGGATTTTTGTGAATCAAAATCTTCTGCGTCCATTTCAGAACCATCACACTGTTCTTTCACACTTTGCTCATTGACCATTTCTTCTTCCATGAGCTCCTTTACACTTGTTTTCGGATCAGGTACAGCTATCTCACTTTTTTCATCATCCTAAAGTCATCAATGCCACATACATTTTATCATGCCAGCATAGGGATACACATCTGCCGAAATGCTTAAGCATCTCGTTTTTTTTTTCCCTTCAAAGCTTTTTGTACAAAAAGAATCATATTTCAATATACAGGCAAAAGTATCCTGATAACATACCTCAATATTCAGTCTATTATCACTGGGATTTGGTAATTCCTGCATGGAGCTTGAAGAAGCAGAACCTGCTGAAGACAAGATAATGTGATTTTGTTGGACACGGGCAGGGGAATGGAGAAATAGACACCGGAATAGTAGAAAACTACCAGCAAAGAACAGATATGGATTCATCACTAAAGAGTAAAGAACACCTAGATTTCTTACCAAGAGAT
Source organism: Solanum medicagineum (assembly GCA_026153255.1). Taxonomy (NCBI): domain Eukaryota; kingdom Viridiplantae; phylum Streptophyta; class Magnoliopsida; order Solanales; family Solanaceae; genus Solanum; species Solanum medicagineum. Next base: position 24,662,774 of record JAPFFP010000001.1, read on the forward strand.
GGTTTGCTTCCTCGCGTTCTATCTGAGAGCAACTTTCTAGTGGCTCGACCATGACGGAAGTCAAAGATGCTAATCAAACCCCAAATACAACCCGCTCGATCCTTCTCATATCTCAGAGAGTGGCGATGTGATCTCTTTGCCATATTTGTTAACTTTCAGTGCACTCTATTATTCAATTTTTGATACTACAATAAGCCTATCTGCTCAAGAAGAAAAGAACATAGATTAAGGACATCTGAAACTCCCTAAGCTTCTGAATCCAAGAAGGAAAATTGAAAAACCATAAACTCCCAATCAAATGGATGAAGCAAAAGAGCCACTAAAGATCCTAGCTAGAAATATCATAAAGATCTCTTCCAATGAAAGCAATAAAAAGTTCATAACAAACAGAATGGAAGGATCATGAAATTCAACTAACCAAGGTGTTTCCAAGATCATAACAGTTGTGCAGTAGTGAAAAAGGTTGATAAGGGAAACAAGGGAAAACTTTTTACCAAAATTTTGGAACCCCACAGAAGCAAACAAAGAAGAAGACATAAATTATGCAACAAAGTGTGTACTTACAACAAAACCAATTTCACTCTTCAAATCCACAAGTTTCCCAACAGAGTAAAGTTAAAGGAACTATAGACTTGCCTAGTTGGTAACGAATCAAAAATTGTTTTTTCTCCTTTTCAAGAACAATCTTTAGCACTACTTCCAATAAGGGTAATGCAATTCCCACCCCCCAAAAGACACTATATGGAAAGCAATTTGGCTGCACTACACCAAAGGATATCTTCAATTTCTTCAAAGGGATCAATATCTTCCTCTATACAAAAAGCAAAACTTCCAACTTTGTCAGCAAAATGACCCTTCAACTATTGAGAAAACTGTTTGATACAGAATGTGGCATCAGCAAGTCATAAAGACCTCAAAGAAATCATCATCCTTGTAATTTTTTTTTGTCGGCAAACACTTGAAAAACCCAAAATCACTCTTTTAATCAATGAAATAAAAAAGTCACTTTCTTTCATCAATCAAGAGGCACCCACAAAGGGATCTTCACCAAGATTGAAACTTTCTTATCACATGAGTCATGCAATTAAGAGAAAACAAAACAGGTCCACCAGCACAAGCACAAACTCTTCCCCTCTGGCACGTTTTGAAGAGAAAAAATTAAAAAAAAAAAAATTCCCCCTATAAACAATACCAAAGGGGGATTTTATCAACCAGAGAGGGTCAAAAAAAGAGCAAGCACCTAACAATAATTCAATACTAAGAATTCTTCTTTTTTTCACTTTGGGCTATAAGGGTATCCAATACCGACCAAAAGGACTAAAAGAGAGAACCCCAGATAGCTAAAACACCGACCCACGTATTTACACAAAGAAATTTAGCTCTGGCTTGTGGGGCAGCCATTAAAGACCAATGAAGCTAGAAAAAAAAAAAGAAAGATGCTATGGGTGGGGGGGTGGTAATTTAGGCTTTGGTTATAATGTAGAGAAAGAAGGAAGAGTTCTTGACACCTGGGATTCTAATGGTGGGACCAATCAACCATAACACAAATGGAGCTTTTTCCCACTAAGAGGAAAAGTTTTCTGCTTCTTGAATTCTTTTCCTCTTTTGTTTTTTCAAAATTCCAATCTTTTTTTTTTTCCAAATCAGATTTTCTACTCCACGTTCATCAACTCATCATCACTATTACCATGACACCACAGACCCCCAACAAGCTAAAAAAAATGATTTTTTTTTCATTCAATTTTCTTGATTCTGAGTTGAGTGGTAATCAGACAAAAACGTATGAGCATTGGATTCATAGGCGTTGAGAAAGAGAAAGGGAGAGACAAAGTGAGCATTTTTTTGGGTAGAAATTGACTTGTAGTTCTGTATTTGTTTTCATGTATATTACTACTAGTAGTAGCTGGATATGATAGGGATAGGCTACAACAGGGATAAATATGGAATTATGTAAAATTTACAAGGATAAGACTGGAATAGCAAATATTTGTAATTTCTTTTTGTTTTTTTAAGCAGATAAAAGAAAAAATATGAAAATCTGATAAAGGGGAAATTATATATTTGACAGCTAGGCAAAAAAAATAAAATAAAATTTATAGCTATAATTAGTATATGTATTATGGACTAATTATATATGCATCATATATCAATTAACTAATTTTTGAATGGACTTTAATTTGATTCATTTTTCTAAACTAAACTAATACTCTCTCTGTGTATTTTTACTTGTCCATTGTACTATTTTGGGATGTTTAACAATACTTGTCCAGTTTATGAAACCAAGAGATAATTTTACACTTAGTTACTAATTTACTCTTACCATTAATCATAAAAAATTTTCTGTTACATTTTTAAAAATATTGCATTTATTATATTCAAAGGGCGATCCGATAAAATTACCCTTATCATTTACTACTTAATTTTTATGTCAAGTCAATAAGGGATAAGTAAAAATAGACGAAAGGAGTATGATAGTGTAGTTGTGATTTTCTTTAACAATGGTTGAGTGAAAAATTGAACAAGTGTTTTATACTCTTATTGTTATTATTTATTCTAATTGGTCGTTTTGATTCAAATTTACAATTTTATTTGAACACGTTTAACAATAAGAATTTTCTTACTTTGATAAATATTATCACTTGATGGAGTAATTACTATCTTTATTTTTCAATTCAATTTAGTAGGGAAGAATCTACCAAACTCATAAAAGACCAATATAACAAGTTGGTAATGTATGAATTGGTACTTTAGAAAATAATAATTTTAATGATTTCACTTTGCATTAAATAGAAGGAAAGTTGGAAACGTAATTAGGAAAAGAAATCTTCATTGAACAAAGATAATTAAGAATAGTATTTAGTTTTCAACCCTTTTTATCATTTTGTTAGGAAAAGTGAAGAAAAAAAGTTATCATATAAAGTTGATTTATGAGATAGCCATGATAATAAATCGATAACAATGATAATGATGTTGAATGAGTAACTTGGAATTCAAATTTATTTACCTCACTTGAGTGGAGGCAAATAAACATATTCTAAATTTTTATGGTAAGAATTTACTTACATTAATAAACATTCTTTATAAATCAATGAAAAGAAATTTCTTATAGTCCAAAAAGGGAGAATAAAAAATGTAAAATTTTGATTTATTTTTAAATGGTCAAATTAAATTCTCGAAATGTTCAAATAATTTGAGATGTTAGTTCATTGGATGAAATATTAGTTAGAGTATATATAGGAGTTTCCATAAAAAAGGTGTCCATTTCTCCAAGGAAGTGAAGTACTAGTTGGAGTATATTTACGGTTGAGATATAATTCTCGATAAAACTTTTTTCGCTGATAAAAGATGTGATAGGTTAGCATTTTTTCATGAAATAAAATATATATTTGAAATTTATATAGTCAATCGCACTAATTTGAGTATAAAAATAGTAAATTTAATATAATATTTAAATGATCTCAAATTGATCAAAGAATAAACGAGTAATAAAAGGGGGGAAAAATGCATAGTATACTGATTAATTATATCCAAAATTTAAAATTTAAAATTCAAATATGAGTACAATATATTAGCACTTAGTCTACCAAACATAAACAGTTGTGCACCTATTTTAAAGCAAAGAAGAGTGTGTTATTAAGAAGAAAAATGTTTTTTTTTAAGGAAAATAACTGATTCTTTATATATATATATGGTACATAAGTAATCCCATTTTATAAGTTACCTTTTTCCTTTTGGTTTGTTCCAAAAAGAATGTCATCTTACTCTAATTGAAAATAATTTAGCTTTAAAATTCTCCTTTTACCCCTAATGAAATGAATCTCAACTACACGAATTTCTCAGAATAATTTTAGTCACAAATTTTAAAAATCTTACTTTTTCTTTGAACAATGTATCAAGCCAAATGGTGCCGTATAAAACGAGAGAAAGGGAATAATTATTATCATATGTCAAAATAGTGATATTATGTGTAAGAATTGAAAATTGCAAAAGTGCCCCTACAAAACATTAAATTGAACAGTAGGGCCCCTATAAGTTCCCTATTTCCAACTTTCAGGGTGATGTAAATTGTATTGTCTAATCTTGAAGGCCCAGATGAGACAAACAACTTATCTCTTAATCCCCACCCCACGCCACCCCCCAACCCACATAGCCCCACCACTAATCTTTTTCCTAATTTACTTTTTTTTTTTGGGACTGGAAATTTCTGACTTGCACTTTGTACAATTTTGGATAATTAATTAAAAGATCATAACTTATAATGGTGGTAATAATTATGATTGTTCCCCTCATGCTGATATTAAAAATAATAGAAAGTTGAGATTTGAATCTAGAGGCTTAACTAATACTTAGTTGTTGTAGTTATATTTTGATTTGAAATTTTTCGCTCAATATATAGAATCATATATTATATTAAAAGAAAAAATAATTTTTAATAAGAGTTTTTCGTTTGATTAACATATCACGTCGCCTCAGGATAATAAATTAGAATTTTTTTAAAAAAAATTCTATCTATATTAAGTACTTATATTAGAGTCTGATTATTTCAGATTCATCATGCATAAGGCTCATTTAGAGGGAGACACTCCCTACCGATAATGTTCATTCTATCACGTTCCCATGATGATAATAAATGAGAGATTTTTTTTAGTTCTCATCTGGTGTTCAGTATTCATATTGCAGTATGATTATTTCAAATTCACCATGCAGAGGACCCCTTTCGAGAGGAGGAACTCTTTGTCGATGATTTTCTTCGTATCTAGGGCTCGAACTAGAAATTTCTGACTAAAGAAAGAACAATCTCATCCACTACACCACGTCTTTTGATGGTGATAATAAATTAGAGCTGAAGCTAGAGAAACCATTAAAAAAAGAAGAATACACATTCCAATAAATGAATAACGTGTTCATATGAGTATCAAAAACATCCACATCACAGCTACTAATTGAAATATGACTAATTTTGTAGAGTCGTATAAAATTTCATTATCTATAGCCCCATTCAGGGGAGGCGCTTCCTACGATGACTTTCTTTATATTCAGGGCTCGAACTAGAAATCTCTGACTAAGGAAAGAATAATCTCATCAACTGTAAGAATAAGAGAACACATTCTAATAAATGAATAATGTGTTCATATGAGTATCAATAACATCCACATCATAGCTACTAATTCTAGTTAAGTTCCCTCTTATTACATATCAAGGGAAAGAAATCAATATGCATGGTTCTCTTGTCTTAATTAATCTAGGGATTAGTAATTCAAACAGGAAATTAGCTAGTAAATCCTTGTCGGACACCAAAGAGGGACCATGGACAAAGTCCAATATGTGGACATCTTAGGTTAATTTACATATAATCAATGGAATATTAATTAGCAAAGCTGTTGTTGTAGGGGACTAGAGATTGGCCAATTTTCCAATTATTCCATCTCTTTCTCCTTTTTGACTTCATTGTCACATCACTATGTAATATAATATAGCTAATAAATTTCCAATAGTTGCTTGTTGATAGATTTAAACTTAATTTTTTTATTGAATAGAAATATAAAATGTGGAATTAATTAAGCTAGAGTATGAACGTAATAAAGGAGTAAATGCATAGGAATTAACAAGTGGTAAACGATAGAAGTAAATTTATCCAATACCCTTATTAAATATAAGTCATTTAAACTTTAAGAAATGAATACTATTTTAATAAGAAGGGTAAAATAGAAACAAAATGATAAATTATTTATTGATTTTATAAACTAAACAAGTATTATTAGAATTTCAAAATAGTATAGTGGACAAACAAAGATAGACAAGCAAAAATGAACTAAATCTGTTTTATTCTAATTGCAATAAAGAAATCAAATTATTTGAACAACAATCAAATACATATTTGATCTAGCTTCCAATGAAAGAAATAAATTTTGCATTGATTGAATGACATTCCTTGCATATACTCAAAACTCTTTTTGATATTCTAATCTTGATCCATTCTTTTCATTTGACACACTAGAAGGTGAAATAGAGAAGCAAAGGTAAGTTTGAGGGGAGTAAAAATTTGTCCACTAGATCTTGTTATTAACATTAAAGAAATAATGGTATGAATTGTGTCTTCAATATATCTTTTTATCACCAAACTATAATGATTAATATACATTTTTTACTTAATTTATATTACTAAAAGATAAATCTCAAATATCTGATCAGAAATATATCGAAACATCACTAATAATGTTTCAGATTGATTTCTTTCTCATTTTTAATAATAACTAAAATGTATTATCTTAATATAAATATACTAAATTTTTATGGCATAGTGAGGGAATATTTTACATTGTATGCCTTATATGCCAAGCTAAGAATGAGATTTTGTGTGTTGCTTGGCCTAGAAGAGACTCAATATAATTAATATTCAAAGTAGTGGTGGTGGTGCACACATTAAAAGGACCACAACAAAAGCTACTCATTTCTATTCACGTACCCATTGTCCAATTCAATCATTCCACACATACTTTTTCATCTACAAGTAACAAGCACACATTTTTGAGCATTTTGGTTCTAGTCGGTGTTTTTTCTGTCTCAAAATAAATATTATTATTTTTAAATAAAATTATTTATGAAAATAATTAATAAATATAATTTATAGTTTATTAAATCAATTCTATTTAATAAAATTGAATACTAATTAAAAAATAAAGTATAAGAATTAGTTTTATCTTAAAATTTTAAGTGTTTGTTTTGAGGAAATACTATCTAAAGTATTGTTTATGAGTTTGATAGAGTTACTCTCTCGATCTCATTTTGTGTGAAGTTATTACTGTTTGGAGAATTAAATAATTGAAGATGTAGGTCACGAAGATGAGGATATTGAGATGGATGTGTGGACATACCGGGGGATAAGATTAGGAATGAGATAATTCGGCAGAAGTTAGGGGTGGCCACTGTGGCAGTCAAAATATGAGAAGCGAGACTCCGATAGTTTGGATATGTGTAGAGAAGAAATACTGATACTCCTGTTAGAAGGTGCGAAAGGCTGAATTTAGGGGTTACACGGAGGGGCAGAGGTAGACTAAAAAAGTATTAGGGGAGGTGATTGGACAGGATATGGCGCAACTTCGTATCACTGAGAGCGCGTACTAGGATAGAATGTTAGCCAGCTAGTAGGGGTAGGAAGATGTCTGGCCTTGTTGGCTAGTAAGAATAGGAAGATGTCTAGTCTTGTGTTTGTCCATATAAATTGAGACCGAGAGAATGAATATTAATTCATGTATAGTTTGTTAATAAAATAACATGTCATTATAACATTCAATTTTGAATTACGTACTATAAAGACATTCACTTTCATATCTAACCTAATAATTTGTTAAAACAAATGATTAATTTGGTGCAACTTCATTGAGTTTACCAAATCGGCATCTAATAAGCTAGTCTCAATTGGTTAAATGGTTTAATCCAAGGTTGGTATTATCTAGGTTTAAATTTCTTTAATATATTCTTTCCTTATTAACGTTCCACTATCCAAATCAAAATACAAGTCATAGGTCAACGATATCGTATATATGCCAAAAAAATCAGTTAAATAAGTTCTTCATTTTATAATTTTTGGATTAGCAATTTTAAAGAGTTTGGCATTTTAAAAGTGACCTGCATATGAATTTTTCCGTCATAAGTTTTTATTTTAAGTCAATATAAGGAATTTCTTATATGATACTTTACAATAAGTAATACAGAATAAAAATATTATTCGTTTATTTTTACTTGTCATGTTTTGCATTACAAACGTGAATTTATAATTTTGCATGATAGACAAACACAAACAAAATAGATTAACACTAAATTATGGCTAAAATTGTTCCGTGGCTAATGGCTTACCAGATTAGGTGAAA
>JAPFFP010000001.1:24674355-24688314 GCA_026153255.1 Solanum medicagineum
ATGAAATAAAAAAATATAAATAAAATAATAATATAATATTAAAGAGAGGGAAATTTTTTTTTTTATACTTTGGATTTGGTGATGCCCCCAGAGTTTGAAATTTCAAGTACTTTTTGGATTCCAGGTGTTGTTTCACTTGTACTTGAATCAGGGATATTTTTATCCAAATTTTGTTTAGCATTAAAAAGTGGCTACATTCCAATTACATTTAAAACGGCGCTAAGCCTTATTTACCCGCTAAACAAGTCGGCCCAAGTTCCCAACCACTCCTATGTCGTATGTTTTTTGAAAGTTAATTTAATTAAAGCGAGACAAAAAGAATAATGTTTACAAAAGTAGAGGAATCAAATGCGTTTGATTGAAGTTAACGGATAAAAATAAGTTGAATTGATAAATCAACAGATCAATAGCTAACTCAAATCTTACTTGGAATGACAGGATGATTGATGCAAATATCCAATTTAAGTTGCCATTTATTTCTTCTATATTTCAAAATTTATGTATACATAAATTTGGGATTGCAAAACATTAGACTATTGTCAAATTAATGATTATAAAATTTTTTGTTGTAATATAATATTTTTTTCATAAAATTTATTAATTTCTCAAAAGAGATGTTTGCTATTGACAAATTGCTAAGCTACATTAGGTATGAATAGTATGAAATGACGTGCGATATTTTGAAGAAGAGCACCTCCATTAACTCATCAAATGGCAGATTTCATGGGCCAACATGTCTCAGTATGAAAGATGTCGAACTAACCAAGGTTGTAGTGGAGTGATAAGTATCGTATCATCATTAATCAAAGGTCTTGGATTCGAATACCTGTGGATAAGAAGTTGTCTTTATATATGAAGGAGTGTTTTATTTTGATGTGGGACTTTCCGAAGTAAATTTGAATTTTGTCAGGCTCCGACGTGGATACCAAACTTAGATTTCTTCCTTGCAGATCTGGTGGCTATAAAAATTTATGGTCAATGTATGTGTTTAACAAGAATTCTCGTTGTGAATATGGTGGTTGGTTAGTCTAAATAGAACCCTGGAGGGGTCATATGGTGTTAGGTTTGGGTGGCCCAACAATCTCCCATGATCATGCGGGGCTTGACTCGATCAGATATATTGTGTATGTAGAGGGGAATTTAGAATTTATAGAAAATAGTATAAAAATTAATTCTTGATCTTTTAAGTAAATAATAATATATTTAATCAAGTGCACTATTTAATCATCTTGTAACAAGAGCATCAACATATAATTTTATATTAATTTCAAAAAGTATATACAAAAATTACCTAATTTTAATAAGAGAACATAGATTCCTGTTCTCATTTTTAACATGTAAACTCGTCACTGGCTATGTGACTCGTCCATATAAACTATATATGGTTACCATTGAGTTTTTAATTCTCTTTCAACTCTTATCTTCTAAGAAGAAAGAGATATCACACCATGTGAGGAACACATTCAAGTTAATTTTAGGTAAAAACAAAGCTAAAATATGCTATATCACATTAGACTCATTAAATTAGATAACACATAAAGAAGAAATTATGACCAAAAAATTTATGCCGACACGTATCCCTGAATAATTAAAATTTATTGAAGTAGTTCAAGTATGAATTGTACTCTGATTTATATATGCCATTGCATGCAATAATTTGAAATAAAATGTTGGTGAAATTGCAGTGATATTACAAAATTACAATTGAAAGTTAAAAATTAAGAATTAAGATTCTTTAGGCTGAGGCGAATATCTCGCTTAAGCCCACTGCGATAAAATAAAATTATTTTCATCGATCCAGCAGTATTCTCATTAACCTGTCCCCTCCAGGATATAATAGTCTTTTCAAACAAAGTGTGTAACTCAACAACTCTGGACAAGAGTTGAGTCTTAAGCTCCACACAATAAAAACACCTTCCTTCAGCTAATAGATTCTCAAAATATTATTCAAACTATATTCCTCACATTTTTTCACTTGCTTTCTCTCCTCTATTTTTCTGCCTTGTTAAACAGAATGCTCTATGTTTTTCTGCTTTGTCTGTATATAGTCAAATGAGCAGAATGACACAAATATATAGAGGCACCATGCCTCTTGCTCTACAAATAGAGCATTAAAAAAAATCCAAGTGTAAGCAGCATGAGCAAAAGTGGAAGACAACGTAATGAAAAAAGGAATGATAACAAGTCTGCACTAGTGAATGATTGTACATTAACACGTTAAAATACTTTAAAGAAATATACACCAACATAGTGAGAAGAGCAATAAGAATTAGTGCTTAATATTAAAATGCAGTCCAGCATAAAACAGTTACGTATATCTTAGGGAACAATAAAAATGATTAGCAAGTCTTCAAGTACGTCGTTTGCCATCATTATTTAGAGGTTAGGCGCTTAAATCTTGATTCTTTCCTCTAGCCATATATCAATTACTTGAAATTAAATCAAATAAACATACACATACGATTTTCCCCCCTCATTTTGATATGATGCAAATCATATTTTCCATCTGAGAAATTAGAACTAGAAAAAAAGAGAAATTTTTTGAATTATATAGTTCACAATATGGTAATATTATAACGACCAATTAATATTTCAAATTTTCAATCTCTACTGCAAATTAGAAATTTATCTACATGCGGTAAAAATCAAAAAATGTTAACAATAATAAGCCACGTTGCTTTCAAAATTAATTTTGACTCATTAAACTTCAATGATCTAAAGATTTCGGCCTTAAAACACAAGCAATAAGGTTTTGTTGCCAAAAGAGTATACTAAATCAAACTTCATTCATATTAATATTTATTAGTAAAATTTACTAATAAAAATATTAATTTATTAAAATATGTTAGTAAAATTTAAAATATAATTTACTTAGCAGGATTCAGGAACGAGTATTTTTTTTTAAATATTTGTCCAAACTAAAAATATCATTTATTTTGAAACCAATGAAATATATAATATAGCACAAATTTGAGGGGTAGAGCGGGGCAGGGACTTAAATTTTTTAGCCATATCCATTAAAATCGTGTGCACTAAATTCTCATGAATACTCGTGTTAAATTCTTAATTATATCGATCTGGATTTTGCAAAAAGGGAAAACAAGAAAAGAAACATAATAAAGCACTCAAGTTGCTAAATGCTGGAATTGAAAGGTAAGTCAGTGGCTCATTGTTCCACTTGTGATTAATGTCAATTTTATTTGTCTTAATTGTCCCCTTAAATGTAGTGACAAAATGCTGAACTGTTGTGATCGAGTACGGAAATATTCTCTTCGTTCATTTTACTTGTTATTATTTCATTTATCGAGGTTAAACTGTATGAACTTTGATCAATATTTTAAGATATATTTTTTCATCATATGAATATGAGATGAATTGCAACTTATACTATTTTTCGTATAATTTTCAATCATTTAAATTTTAAATATTAAATTTAGTTAATTTAATTTAGTTTTAGAATTTAGTTAAGTTGAGATTTAAAAATTAAACAATGACAAGTAAAGTTAAAAAAAGAGTAATATTACATGTCAACGATTTGACGCCTATTCAATGCTCTACTTCGTCCGCAATTGGTTCATTGTTCAACTATGTGTTAGTTTAACTTAAAAGAGTAACAATATGAAGTAAGAAAAAGAGAAAGGCAAGAGATAACTTTCTTATTCTTTAACGCTTTGTTTGGTTGGTTGTTAAGAATAGTTGTATAATGTATTATATTGTGTTGTACTATATTGTATTGTATCGTATCGTATTGTATTGTTCCAACACCGATAACGTTTAGATAGATTGTATTATTTTCATCGTTACATAATGTCATACATCCATAATTTAAATGATAAACCTATAAGAACTTGAAAGGTATGTAGTGGATTCCATGAAAAGATAGGGTAAATGAAAAAGTAAAATTACTAAATAAATAAATAAAGTAAAAAAAATATTGAAGTAACGATGCAACCACACCAAATTGGTCATTACATAAAATGGGTTTTTTCGTCGTTACCTAACGATGGAATTAAACAATATGATACAATGGAATTTAAGTAACAATCAAAACACATTATACTTAAACTAACAATACAATACAATATAATAGGTAACAACCATCCAAACAAGGGGTAAATGTTTTTCAAAATTTAAAATGTGTATTTCTATGTCATCTATTTATAGTATTATATAGAGATGAACGAAAAAAAATGTCATAAATATGATATTGAGGTGGAGAAATTAAGATCGTAAAAGAAGTGAGAGACGTTATATTAAGAACTTATGTTCGCAAGGAAAGTAGAGCATAATGGTGAAAAATACTCGCGAGATGAGAATTTTACATAAAGCGAATATCCATATGTATAAATAATATTTTTTTTATTTTTTTATTTGGTGTCTGGAGCCCGTGGAGCCTCGACTATATCCGGATAGCAGCCCGTGGAACCTCGACTAAATCCGGATCGCGCACTGCAAGGCCCATTTAGGAGTGGCGCTCCGAACAAGATTTTTTTCATTTCCAATGCTCGAACCCAAAACCTCTGGTTAAGGGTGAAGCACTTCCACCAGTGCATCACAACTCATGTTGGTATATATATAAATAATATATTTCATAACACTTGAATGCCTATAAATGATGTGTTTGGTTAAAATCTTATTAAAATAAGGAAAAAGGGTCAAAATTGCCCCTAAACTATGCGAAATAGGTCACTTATACCCTTCGTTACATTTTGGGATCAAAAATACCCCTGTCGTTATTCCAAGGGACCACAAATGCCCTTACACCGCCATCCTTGCTACATGGCAGTCCATGTAGACATCCACGTGGCAATAAAAGGGTCAAAATTACCCTCGAACTATTCAAAATAGCTCAAATATATCCTTCGACTATTTTTGAAGATCAAAACTACCCTTGTCGTCTATGTTTTAGACCATAAATGCCCTTATTTTATATTAAAAGAAAAAGCGAAAAAAGGAATATATATATTATTTAACTAAATTTTATATACACAATTTATTTTTAATTTTTAAAATATATAGTTTGGACAGATCACATGAAAATTTTAAGATGCCTTTTAATTTTGTTCATGAGTAATAGTTATCATCTATCATTCACAGATTTTTTTGCTATGATAAATTATTCATAAAAAGAATAGTGAAAAAAGAAATATATATATATTATTTAAGTAAATTTTATATACACAATTTATTTTTAATTTTAAAAAATATAGTTTGATAGATCACATGGAAATTTTAAGATGCTTTTGAATTTTGTTTATGAGTAATAATTATTATCTTTCACGTATTTTTCTAGTATGACAAATTACTTTATAAAACGAATAGTGAAGTGTATATATACATTATTTTTTTTCTTTTTTTCATGTCGGCAACGATGTAAGGGCATTTGTAGTCCAAAACATAGACAACAAGAGTAATTTTTATCTCAAAAATAATTGAAGGGTATATTTAAGCTATTTCGAATAGTTCGAGAGTAATTTTGACCCTTTTATTGCCACATGAATGTCTATATGGACTGCCATGTGGCAAGAATGATGGTGTAAGGCATTTGTGGTCCTTGAAATAACAACAGGGGTACTTTTTATCCCAAAATATAACGAAGGATATAAGTGATCTATTTCGCATAGTTTAGGGACAATTTTGATCCTTTTCCCTTCTTTTATTATAGACCTTGGTTTTAATGTGTAATTGATGTAGAAGACTAGCAAATCCCAATAGTTTATCAGGGGACAGAAATGAGAAGACGGATAATCAGGATTGGGCAATTGGGAAAACAAACATTTCCACTAACAATTATTCAAGTGAAAACGAACTCGATTGGAAAAATGAAAAAATGAAAAGTGAAATGTCAACATAAAGAGTTGAGCCGTTCATAAATAACATATCTTATTCAAAAGGGGAAATAATCTAAACTCAAAGTCCGCTGTTTGCCCATCTAAAGTCACATCACAAATTAAATAAATCAGAGTAAAAGAAAGTATAATTAAATGACAATAAATAAACATATACTCCTGACGTTATTAGTAATATGCTTAAAAAAAGAATGACACTACTTGATATTTTACGACAATGAAATTTACACTTTTCATTATATCAAATAAACTGAAACAGAATTAAGGAGTAAGAAGTAACCTCAGCATTTTATTATACTAGCTAATTGTTATTTTAGCGTATAACTATAATTAGTGATACTAAAAGGTTTCATTTGTCTCAATTAAAATGTGGGTACTGAAAAAATTGTTCAACTTACAAAGTGACTGTTTTGAATTTGAGGAGTTCCACAGTGGGTATTGAGGCATAGTAGGTGACTGCAGGAAGGGAAACTTCCTGTGACAGCCAACCAAAATTTGTTTGGACTTTTGGATGATATTCAAAAAGGATAAGAAACCCACCAACACACGCATTCATTCCTTCTAGAGGATTTGTGCAGAAATCGAGCATGCTTCTTACCATATGAAAAACACACACCACAAGTGCAATGTGATGTGGCTAGTAATTGCCTGCTACTTCTGCTAAGCCATTTTTTTGTTCTCTTTTTGGGTTTTTTTAGGCTAAACTTTTACGAAGTCAAAAAGGAACCTAACACCCCAAAAGCAATATGCAGGGAACATGACGGATGATCTGTAGATTCTTGTGAGCAAACAAGAACAAATTCCACATAATTATGCTCTAAGGAAAATTATGTGGATAGATTCACCAGTGGAGAATGGCTCTCTTATTCAGAATTCAGGATCTTGACAAAAGAGTAGCACAGCACGTAACCAAAAAAATACTGACCATCCAAGTACAAAAATAAGTAAAACCTCTTGGACCTTTCTTTCCCCTCCACCCCCCCCCCCCGGGTTGATATGCTTTCATTCTCTACTAGGTGTTCCTAACTTCTCTTCACCAGTTGAAAATGATACTCTTTTCCATTTTATACACTTCTATCATGGTATAATATCACAGGCTGAAAATTTACTAGCACAATATAAACGCTCATTAGCTAATAAAATATTGTATACAGAAGATGCAATGACCTAATCAGCCAACTTTATGCAATTCAAAACTTAAAACATCATAATCATTCTGCTTATGTAATACCAGTGCATAATATTCTTATATGCGGAGTCTGTAGACATCTCGGTATACAATCACCCTAGACTGAGTATAGCAGCAATAACACAGATTTTGCCTGCTATGTAATGATCAGTCGTGGATTTTCTAATAATAATGAAAAGTCAATTGCAAACATATTCTATATCGGCTACAGAAAGGCAGAAGAATCAATAATACATTTTTTAACGCTTATCGAATCACAGGACCTTAATTCAGCGGATTATAAATTCACCGTGTACCTTCAATCTATAATGATAGTGTTAAAATGCTTTCTCTTTCGCCTCCTTGCTTTCCTTAGTATGCGTGCACTCTCATCCTTAGCATCATCTAGTGGACAAACCCCTGTGTCTTTTAAGGGAAAGTTTAAAAACACAAATCTTAGCAAATGACAAAAAATATATGAATGATTGTTTCAGTCTGTGTAAAAGAACACTTGTTGCTGCAGTTATTATGCTCAAAATTTCTTGTTTTAGGACAGACTCAAAATGTGACTATTTCAGAGAAAAAGAAAAAGACCCATCGGGACACTAAGGTTCAAATTCCCTACCTCACCCCACCTCACAAAGGGAAGAGAGGATTATCAGTTTCACTTTGGTTTGAGAAAAAGCTTAATAGTATGGAGTGTAACAAAGATGCTTCAGGCTTTTAAACGTGTTCTGACTTGTTACTTCATGAATTGGATTTCATATTATAAATCTTAGGTGTTCTGCTTGACTAGAAGTATGGACAGGTCATTCTTGTCAATGGTGAATCTTGAGATAAAGGATATAATTTCATATACACCTACCTAAATAGATCTGTCTGAATTCATTAGATAAGTTCAACATACATGGGTCAATAAGCACATTGATCAATTACAGGATGTAAAAATCACTTTGCTTATCCTGAAATACTCAAAAATGAATGATGCAGGGAAGAAGTGCAAATGACCTGTTCCATTTTCTTCAAGCAAGCAGGAAAAGCCTGTGGCAATATCCTCATCAGATTCAATGGTAATTCTACATTCCCTTTCCTAAAATGGATAGCCAGTTGTCAGCTCTGAGAATAAGGGTGACACAGTTTCAAGTTATCAAAAATGTGGTCTGCTGAACAAAGTAGTTTTTGTTACTTCAACATGAAGGCCTCAGAGATGGTGAACCATGACATACCATAAATACAACATCTAAAACCCCAATGTTTCTTTTTTGGATGTTTCATGCCACAACGGAAGCAACTGTTGCTCATAACTCAACAATTAAGCACAATAAGGGAGTTACCTGTTGAAATGCTTCATTCTGTTTGTGACTTCTGATGGGAATTTTCTGCTTCATAAAAGTTTGGTTATTTTTTAGTGTAGTCCAGCTTCACATTTCATACAAAGGAAGAAACTGTTGCTCATAACTCAACAAACAATTGCTTGCATGAGGACAACGAGAGAGTTACCTGTTGAAATGCTTCATTCCGTTTTTCACTTCTGATGTGAATTTTCTGCGTCATACAAGTTTGTTTATTTTTTACTGTAGTCCAGCCTCCCATTTCAATTTTTGGCAGCATAGTTGTTTTCTGATCCCTGAGATTATAGTCGAACCAGAAAAAAGAAATATTTGGTGACTTGCAATTGCACAGAAATTAAGAATTAACAATGTCAGAAAGATCAGTAAAACTTTTAAAGAAAATATCTTTAAGGTTTCTGTTACTATAGCAAAGTTCTTATTTCTTATTTCATTTGATTTATCATGAAGGCTAGCTTTCGAGGAATAAGGGGAGTGCTTCCTTTCTTTTCCATTTCTTCCTTCATGTAGCTAAGGTGAGAAATGGGGATACTCAGTTTCTGGTTTAATATGGAACAAAAGACACTATGCCGTGAATCATCACATCTATTTGCCACCTACGTAGTCCCTGATGACAGAGAGTGTATCCCAGCTGCAAGTGTTATCAAGTGTCAATTCACACATCTCAAGTGGCATTGTGAAATGACTACCCCTTGTGCATATTGCACACAAATGGTGCAATATAATAAGAGAATCCATCAAGTGATTATGAATTTTGCATACTGGAGAGCTACTGATTAATAATTGTTACTTAAAGATTTCAAAACTAAGGCTGCAGAGATGGCAATGTGAAGGAAGTTTGAGAACTTACTTCTTTAGAAACTTCACTTCACGGGGAGCACTACAATCCTTGATGTCCTACAATGTTCAAATGCACAAAGATTTCTGATCCATCTTTATTACACTCAATACTCATAAAAATCATATGGAATTAGGAGAAAAGAGTTCTTGAAGACGTACTTTTGGTGGATCGACTGGAGCGGTTTCGGGTTTTTGTCCACGACAATCTGGCGGGAGGGAAATTATCTGCAAGCAATAGGAATATAGATGAAGCAGCAATAACCCAACATCAGAGGTCGCCTATATATGAACTAAAAAAGTCAGTTTCAACATGCAACATGCCTGAATCTCTTTAGCCAAGGTCTTGCTCAAATCAGTTTGAAGTTGCAAAATGCACATCTCAAGTTTGTTGGGCATAGCTCTAAGCAGTGATAGAAGATCTCTGATGTTCTCATGATATTTATTCTCCATAAGCTCTTCAAACATAGATTTGAAGGTCCCCTCCAGGCTAGCTTTCAGATCTTCCCTCTCCTTCTGGATATTGTGTGTCACAATGGATTAGGAAATGTGATAAAACAAACAAGCACTTAATTTCTAGATGTACGCAGAGCAGCTAAGCTGTTTCACCATCAATTGCAACAGTTCATCATGAGAAACTAACTTCGGTCGTAAGCTTTCCACTGAAAGAAAATTCAGAAGAAAAAAAATGTGTTAGATGTCGCCTTTTTCTTTTACATCCACCAGAAATATTTGCAAGTAAAAATTTTAATGGGACCAGCAGGCTTCTCAAGACGAAATTCCACATTGTCAACTAATGATATGGGCTCTTTGGAGTTCCTCACTATTTAGCCACATCATGTAAATTAAAAGGGCAGTGAATACTCACTCTCCATCAACATCTCTTTTGTTCCCCGGTTAACTTGCATAATATCACTCTGAATAGAATCTAAGATCATTCCTTGTCTGTTTAATGAAGTCTCTACCATTCCAAGTTTGTGCTCAAGTTCTTCAATCTGGTCTGTCCAGAAAAATTAGAATTCATGAACATGTTTAGTCCAATTATTCCAGCTGCAAATTAGTGCTGACTGAAGTACATTTTCATTAACTATTGAACAGAAGTTCAGAGCCTGTATTTTCTGGTGGTGGATTATGGCTTACATTTGTTTTCAGGAACTGACCATTTACGCAAATAATTGGTCGAAGGTCTTGATAACTGCATTTGAGTCTCTTCTCGTGTGTAGTTGATATGAGGCAAACCACTCATCCTTTTTGCTGAATTTTCTCTTTCTTGAGAACCCAATCTCTGCAAGTATTTGTTTGCTTTAAGATGTAAAATTCCCATAACAGCATATTGTTTGTTACAATAAAGTTATAAAGTAAAAAGTTTTATGGAACTCTCTGTCCTGACGCTGAGCAGAGTTGACAACAAGAAGGCATATGATCAATTGAAGTCAAGAATCTATCAGTTAACTAGTTGTATATGAACACGGGGAAGATCTACAACCTACCAGCCGACAACCACTTCAAAGTGCACTTTGACAATCTCCTGTTTTGTCATATATATAAGAAACATTCTGACAGACTCGGCAACAGAATTTATGATTCACTGTCCAATACAGTAAAGATCGTAAATAAGATCTACTTCTCTCTCCATCCCAATTTGTTTGACACTCTTTCCATTTAAGGACCTTGCAAAATATTGGCATCATTCATCTTTTATGCAACTTTCAGAACTTTCAAAGCTGTTCAAATATGCTTGAACTTCAATATCTTTTCAACCATCACTAATATAATACTCAAAATCAAATACGTCATATAAAGTGAGTGTCGTGTATTGACACAACATTTAACAATGTAAATAATAGCCAGAAGCTAAATTCATCAATTTCAACCATCGTAAAGCATACTAATGATAACACTCAAAACTCACTTAGGCAACAATTATCTATGATATAACAGATTCAAGTCTTGCTAAGCATCAAAATATGGTTAAGACAATCTGAAGCATTCTTCCGAAGTTGCTAATGAAAATAATTTTTAGAAGTCCATAATTATCATTTCCCCCCAAATGAATCAGGTCCTTTGTACATAATTGTGGATTAGAAGTCAGAGAATGCCAAAATGACATCTCATTGAATAACTAAGAGATAAGGAGCGAGATGGAGGACTTACTTGCTCATTAGAGACAAACTCATCCAGAGAGCTCTGTGATAGCTGAGAGTAGATCGCTTGCTGAGATGAAAATCCCTGTGAGAAGGATTGTTGCGATTGCTGCTGAGACCGAACTTGTGATGCTTGGCTTTTCCCAAAGACCAAAGAGTCTCCTGCGTTTGGTACCACACTTGGCCTCCTTCACATATCATCAAAATAAACTCAATATTATTTTAAAATCTCTCTATCTCTTCATGCACTCATAGACAGGTATATGTATATGTGTGCCTTCGTGTATATCGGGCATGAAAACATCCAAAATATCTGTAATGTATGAGAAAAATCGCGAAAACATGGAGAAGTAGGCTAAAACACAGAGCGGCTCCGCACTTGGCGTCTGCTCATATCATCACACCAAAAAAAGCTCAATATCACGGCAAAATTTCTACCTGTCTCTCTCTTGTTCATCCAGACATACATGTAACATGTCATATGCATATGCGTGTATAGCACACGAAACATCAAACATCTTCAATATATTAGAAGAAAAAAGCAAAACAAAGAGATGCGCGATTAGTTCCTCCACAAATTTTCCCCAAGCAACTCAATCTTACAGTAATATTCTCTCTGTTTCACTCAATATATTCATGTGTGTCGCATATGAAATATTCAAATTGGAATGCATGCGGAGAAAGCGCAGAAACACAGAGAGGTAGGCAATTTCATGTTATGCAATGCAAAGAGATGAAATCGTGAAATTGAGATAGAATCGAACCTTGCATGAGGAGGAAGAACAGAGATGGAACTGAGATCCGATGCTTTATTCATCTTCAACTTCATTTGCAGATACTATAAAAATTGAAATCTTCGAGAATTAAAACTTCAATTTGGACAATTACAGAACCCTAACAGATGAAGAAATAATCAAACTTGAAAATTAATTTGAATTCCCCGAGCGCTTTAAAGTTAATTTTTCTGTGATTTCGCTCCGTCGAACAGTTGGAACTTGAAGTTGAAAGTGTGATCTGCGTTGATAATCCAGCGGGAGAGTGGGGGTTTATATACAGGGAACTTTCAAATCTTTTGTGGAAAACGGTACAAATGGGCCTATATGTGACTTCTGGGCTGTGATGGACTTCTACTGATAAATTTGGGCCAAGTCATCTAGGCCCATTTTTTCAGACAAGAAAAGATTACGTGGATAAATAAATATATATTAGTTAATTAGCTAACATAATTATAGTTTAAATTAATTATGATTCTTGGCAAACGACTAACTGTAATTACAATTTGAGTTTTATATAATTCGCGCAATTATACAAAAGTTATGCACGAATCAAATTGTATAGCGAATTATAGAAACGCTACACAAAACTATGAATTGTAGTGAACTATACAAACGTACACAAATGTTGCTATAACTATACAAAATGTAACCAAACTATAGCTATGAAACATAATTAAGGTATTTTTGAGTGGCTATATGCGAAAATTCTTCAATTATTGATGAATTTTAATTTAATTCTTCTGATATATGAACCAGTAGATTGAATAATGTAATATGTTTGAATTATTCTTAGAACTATATTACCTTCAAATGTAAAGTGACAATTGTACAAACTCAAAATAATATAAAGATGGAATGACTAACCTAGCGCATTTGTGAATATTAACGAACAAATGAATCAAATACTCTCACTGTCTCAAATTAATTGAATTTTTTAGACTTTTTTTATATTTGTCCTTTCATTTATTGAAGTTTTATATTTTTTAGAAGATAAACTACTCTACATATTTATGATTTCACGAAGGACAATAGTGAAAAGTCTGGTGTAAATTTTATCTTTAAATACTTTTCTTAATATGTGTGTATTACCTTACAAATTCAGTTAATATGGAACAAAGAGAGTATTGTATATTATAGTCAAGTATCCAAGTAATACTACAAAATATCTTACTTGAAATGAGAAACCAAAAATATTAGAATTAAAATAGATAATTTCATCAGCAAAAGCTAACTCAAAATCAGAAAAACAAACTAAAAGAAATCACATACTTTGGAGCTATTGTGCATAATTAGTCATGCCAATATTAGGAGTTAGATCTTCATATTTTTGAAGCAATACACTATCTTGTATACTATTTCTATTATCCATTATCTATTTCTATTACTAATATATAATCGTCAAAAGTAAATAGCTCGTGGTTGATATGTCTGCTTAAGCTGATAGCAGTCAATTGACGTGTTTACTTTACTACTTGATTTTACTATGTCATTTCTATTAATTACTTCTCCAGTTGCTTTAACTATGCTTTTATAATATTATCCCTAATAAATTATTTTCTCAGTTATATTAGCTATGGTTATACCATATCACCCTAATCAGTTATTTTAAATCATGTAAATATTATAATTATGATAAAGCAAATACAAAACAATAAATTAGGTCTTTCTTTTTAAGTTGGATAAATTAAATTAAATAACAGTACCGCATAAGTATTTAAAATATATGTAAAATGTATTATAAATTATAATAATCAATAATTAAAAAAGAAAATAAATTTTGACTGACTCTAATAAAATCCAATATGTGCAGGATCAATTAAAACAAAATAAATAATA
>JAPFFP010000001.1:24710141-24721053 GCA_026153255.1 Solanum medicagineum
AAATCGATATCGAACCAATAACCCAATAATTTTTTTTTTCAAAACCATTAAAAACCCGATAACCTAATAACCCAATAACAATAAACCAATAACATTTTTATCGGTCGGTACGGTTTTTGCACGCCCCTATGAATTACATGATTTATGACACAACTCTTCTACATGCTACTTAGGGTTCGTGAATATATATATACATACATATATATATATATATATATGTATGTATGTAGATATATGTATGTATGTAGATACATACATATGTATGTATACATACATACATAGATATATATATGTATGTCTATAGATATGTATGTATGTATGTATGTATGTATGTATGTATATGGGTTCTCTTAATTTTGATTCAATTGTTCTTAAGTCACATGACATATATGAATTTACATCAATTACATGTTTCTAAGCTTATTGATTGGGAACCCACACTTTTGCCCTAATTTTCAACTCAAGTCATTATTATGTAGAATTCGGAGGGTTCAAGCAAGTTTAAGGCCTAAATGGTGACTTAAGACCCTATTCTAATCAATTTGAATTATGATTTGTAACGATGGAAGGCCTACGCCCACATTACTCAATTTACATGAAAATGCGCTACTCTATGAATATGATTTTTATGAATTGGATTGGTTGATTTGAATAGCCCTTCCTATATGACAAACTTATGAACCTGTGGTATGTAAGGCTTTATGATACATATTCCGCGAGATCTCACTAAGCACCAAATGAGGCTTGAGGTGGAGGCTTGAGGTGGAGACTCAACCTAAGGGGTCCTTAGAAAAACCTTTTAGTCTCATAACTATGTGTTGTCGTACGATTATTGCCAATATGGCCTAGCTAGTGGATCCACATATTGCACGTGTTCATGACACCCACTTAACAGGGTAGAGTTCTAACTAGGAAAGTAGACTACCCTTTTTCCAAGTAGGATGAAATTCTTTTTGGGGCGGACTAAAAAGAAGGGTGCCACATAAATGGAACAAAGTGAGTACACTTTTATTATGCATTTTCAGATTCCTTACCCCCAATCCACCATCCTTTTTTCTTTTATAACCATTTTCCACTTGATCAGAATGAAGAGAAGAAAAAAAAAAGAAGTTAAAGAGTGACAATACTCTTATGTCTCTCACCACTTTAGGTTAAAAATACCAAGACACTCATCTTTCTTCCTAGGACAAATATCTGGCCACATGGAATTTAAGTCTATTCAGTTTAACATTCAAACAAGTTATGCTCTAGTTTCTAATATTACGGACAGTGCACCTGAACTGCAATATGCAATACTTGAATTTTGACTGAAAGATAAACTCTCCAATTTGATTTTAATACAAGAAATGTGGGAAATGAGAACCTCGCAACCTATAAGAAGTAGAGTTATTTAAAGAAAAACATCAATATGTTTTCCTCCATACCCTTCAGGTAAGAGTAAGAAATAATTGAGAGATTCATAGATGGATAACTTACAAACACAACATATGCTAATATTACAATTTGCAAGACATATATTCTTTCTGAGGGTTAAAAGGAAAGCATCAATGGACTTCCCATTATTATCCAGACAGGAGTCGTGTAATTCCGGTATGATAATAATAATATTCAGAAAGGCTTTCTGCACCAAAATAAGAAACTTCAAAGCACAAGGAAAAATGTTTTTACCTTCATCAAGGCATCAAAAGATTTCTTCCGCAAAACAGCATTTGGTGCATATATAATGACCATTTCAATAGCCTACACAGTGCGCTTCAAATTTAGGCCGCAGGTGGAAAACAGCTCAAAAGAACCCAAAAGTTGCAACACTTCACCTGCAATGACATATATAGAGAAGGCATATAGGTGGAGTGGCCCATTGTATCATTTTGAATTTCTTGGTGCACACATCCATCCATAATGCAAAGCAGGAAATCAAGAGCATCCGCTTTCAATTCCCATGATATGTCGACGCATGAAAAGACATGCTTTAACATGCCTATGGCCTGCCATCTTTTAGTCTGGTTCTTTTGAAGTTCATTTTTCACTGCTTCAAAATCTGCATCGGCAGTCACTGATGCCTCATTGGATTTGTAACCCCAGATTACTGCACAACATGTCAGGAAAAATATAGACACGTGACAGGGAAGGTAGCCAACTTCTGGTGAGAGGAAGAACAATTAACTAAATCCAGAAAATACTGACCTGCAAGTGATCCACCATGCTTAACATGAGAAAAGCAAGTCATGCTATTGTCCCCATCATCTGGAAATTTCAATAGGACATTAAACGACACGTATGCATGAACGATCTCTCACTTCCTAGTAAAGCGAAACATTATCTCAAATAACCATGCAGGGAAATTAGCAAACATTTTGTCACTGACGATAGCTAACAATATAGGAGCAATTACTATCTAAGGCTTTTATCGAAAGTTCTTTTAACAAAAAGGAGAGAAATCTAACACCAACCACTACCTACAAAAGGATCGGTACCACAAACATAAGAAAAAAATAAGGATATTTACCTCCACATATGGTTGTGAACTTATCTACATCAAGTCCAGTAATTAATCCCTCATATGATAAACCACAGATTGGAAGAAAGCGTGACAGGTGTAGCATAATGGGAAGCATACTTGAAATGTTATGCCCCATCGCAATTGAAACAAGAGCCTGCATGCGGGAATGAAATTTTGTCACACACAAAGACATTGATTGATGAGGAATTTCTGGAAACATCATAATGGGCTCGAACAAGAACCAGAAGAGCTCAAGCTGGATTTTGCAATGAGTCTCAGGAACACTGACCATGACTTGCAAGACAAACATGCCCAACAAAGCACAGAGTTTTTCCTCATCTTTCTGTCCCTGTGAAGCAAAGATCAATTAGAGCAATCCCAAGAAAACAAGATGCAGAATACGGGAATATCACAGACCAACTTTTTGCAAACAACTTGTATTGAATCTGCAAGAACAATTGCTTTGTGGAATAAGTCCTCAGTATCTATGCCTTCCTCATCTGTCTCTAAGGACATGGACTTTAAAACACCAAGAATAACAGGAACTGCAGCTTTCACTTGCTCAAATTGCCGTCTTTTGATGAGTATTACAACTGAAACCATGAATAAGATAGAAATCCAATCTTGTCATTGATGACAAAAGAATGCTAATAAAACAGCTAAGCTCCATTTAGAGGATTAATAAACCTTCACGAACCACTTGAAGTTTGCTAAATTTTGGGACCAAGGAATTTAACTTCAAATTTAAGTATGGTGGCTGCAAGGAGAATAAACTCCAAGTGGCCATTTGAATGTTGACCCATGGAAAAAATAATGAAAAGGCAATATGAACTTTGAAGACAATGATGAGCCGTCATGAAAAATTAGTTAGGCAACAATTTAGGTATGGGAAAGCACTAATTTTAAGATTTAGAAGTAATTTGTACTTGCTACTATGACCATTCACAATTATATTAGAACAAAATGCAATATGGATGATGCGCGCAAACGGCTAAGAATGAGAGATATATTCCGTCAGTTGATTTTAATGTAGGCACAACCTTTTTTTTTTTTTTTTTGAGGAAGTTAACTGGTATTATAGACATAGAAGTACACCAATAGTGAATTCCTGTAGTAGTTACATTAAAAGTATAGAGGGTTTGTCAAAAAGAAACTAAACATCTATCTCCCTCATAAACAATCTAAGGTAAAGGTGACATCCCCCGTTTCCTTAGGTACAGTGTGGTTATACCAAAAGTAAAAGGTCACTAAACAGTTCGTTTTAAAGCTTTGAAAAGGGATGCTCTTGTTCTCAAAACATCTCTGATTTCCTTCCTCCATATTGTCGATCAAATGCAAGCAGAGACAATCTTCCATCTTTCCCTTTGTCCCGACTGATTTCCATCTCTATTTCAACATGCTAGTACTTCTGCAGTATTTATAGGCACAACTTCAAGAGCTAACAATACAAATGACGAAAATGCGGGAGAACAACATGATGCTTATTGGATTGGGCTTCGTGATATGATTGCTAATGATATTGGTAATGCTTGATGCCTGTATTACTTGAGTATTTCCCCTTTTCGTATAAGTGAAGTGTTCTCTATCATTTTAGCACTTCTATTTGTGTGTGTGTGTATACGTACATACATATATATATATATATATATTCTCCTCGTTTCATTCTTCTTAAAAGTAATCTGTGATAGTGTAGAAATATGTGAATGATAGGAAAACACTACTACTTATGAATGTAAATAAAGGACATCTTAAATCTTTCATGTAATTCCAATTCTTTCGGAATCAATAGTCAATCCTATTTCTGCCAGGGGCAGTTGACAATTGAATTCGATTTTGACCATTATTTTCATTTCCGTAATAGTGCGAAAAGAAGGCCCGGCTCTATCCATATTATATATTTTAACAATTAAAAATAAGGTGTGCATGTAAAATTAACTTAAGTAATAAGTTTATATTGAAATTGATTGAACTATAAATTAATTTTAATTTAAAATATTTTTAGAAATAAAAAATTAAAGTAATCAACTTTTTTATAATGTTAACAACTCTAAACGGTAATTCAGATAAGCACTTATGTACCAAATACATTTCAACAACCTTTTTTTCCAACTGGAGCACATCTATCCAAACAAGTAACTGTTTGTTTTTAAAACAAGTTTCAACACTTCAAAAATTCTTTCAAAGGACATTTAAAAGCTACTTTTTTCTGCCAATCCAAACGGGCTCCGAGATCTGAAAAATGTACTCAAAATCTTGTCTAGTGGCTTTTTCCAAATGAGTGGGGTCTAGCAGAAGTTTGGAGTGGTACAGCTGGCCTAAAGATCGGGAAATTGGAAGAGACTCAATTCTTGTTTCAGTTCGTGAGTGAAGATCAACTGTCAAATTTGAAGATCTAGCTGGTATCTCAGAGGACAAAATCTGACTAGAAAATACATGGATTTCAGCCATAATTTGCCATGTTTATGTAATGACCCTCCCGGTCAGCTTATTTGCTCCTCATTCTTTCCAGTGTTAGGGCCTTCTCGTAATTACCCCAGGTCAATTATGACTTGCTAACACTAGTAGCTCGATCGCCTAATCGTTCGTTTGGATTTTAAGCCCGATTTCGTATTTTGGAGCTCCTGGAGTTTGTACAATTGACTTCGATCAAAACTCTAGAAAGATGCCTCAGAACAGAATTCTAACAACAGAATTCTAACAGTTCCATCAGCTCCAGAATGACCAATTAGGCTAGAAGCATGGTTAGTTCGAATATCGAGACCCTAAGTGCAAGTTTAGATCATTTAGTGTTTTGGCCGTTGAAATTTGGCCCAGAGTTGACTTTGGTCAACATTCTTGGAAATTGCACTCGAAGGAGAATTCTGACAATGTGGTTAGCTCTGAAACATCAAGTTTGATCTAGAACGATCTTTCGGTCAATTCCTGAGGCTTTCATACTCATCTCGAGCCCCTCGATGGAATTTGGACAAAAATGGACGTGGGCGTGAGACCCACATTCAGTCCTAAGACCTTGTATGAAAATTTCGACTACGTCATTGAGTCTGAAACATCAAATTTAGTGGGGTAGCATAGTCCATTTGCGTAAACGAGATTCTGAATGAATCTCCAGCACCCCAATAAAATTTTGAACTTGGCATATATTAGCATTTTAGCTGATATCTGGAGCAGGCACCACTACTTCGCAATCGTGGGCCCCTTGGCCGCATTTACGAGGGGTCAGGCCACTAGTGCTTCTCAATCGCGCTGGGCTCGCCGCATTCGCGAAGCTCAACATGTTAGGCCTTCGTAATCACCGACCTTGTGCCACGTTCACGATGTAGAGAATTCCTAGACCTCCGCGATCACGAGCGTACGCCCGATCAGTCCAGTGGGGTGTATATACACTCTTGTTCGCGATCAGCTCATTTATATAATTTCAAGGGATGATTTCTGGGGCTATACAAGTCCAAATTGAGTGATTCAAGGATCAATCTTGTGTGGAATTTTGTAAGAAACGTGTTGGTGAGCTAGGAAATTGGATTGGGACTTCCAATTGAGGTAAATTCTTGATTTTAGCTGCTGTGTTTGGGTATTATCCGAGTGGTTCTTGAGTGAATTTTGAGATTTGATATCTTGAGCGTTTTGGGTACATTTTCAGTGATTCTTGGGTCCAAATTGTGGGGTTTTCTGTGTGGAGAGTCAAGGTATGCTTGGTTTTAGCCGTGGAGGCTTTGTTTATGATATTTTCTCGAAAATAGTTGCTGTTATACGTCATTTTCAGACTGAATTTTGGGGAAACTTTGGGAAATGATTTCCTGAGCGATTCAGGTCCCTTTTTAGAGATTTTTTAGGCTATATTGCGTGGATTTTCGAGGAGAATGTTGTAGTGTGATCGAAAAGTGCGTTGGAGGCTTCGTTCGAGGTGATATAGTTGAATTAGCTGCTTCCCCTTTTCTTAAAATTCCCCTTTATTATGAAAATACTGTTTGATTCGAATTCTTCTATTCCCTTGAAGTGTGCCTCATTTTGGGGCACAATTTTCCAATTATATTTGAAACCCTTTTACAGAGTTATTTTCGAGATTCCCCCGCAAGTCTCACAGTCCCGTTTTGACCTTATTTTGAGTCCGACTCCAAAAATTATGTTCTTAATGTTGAAACGCCCGTTTTAATGTGTGGACCGATAATTTGATAGCATGGCGACGTTTGGAGGTGCTTTGAGCTCGAATAGCTGATGTGAAGAGAATTAAGAGTTTCGTGATAGGCAGCAGCCTCCGATTTGATTAAGCCCATTTTGATATTGTCTGGTATGCATTTCATGTTAATTCGTATTGTATTTGTCTTGTATCCCGTTCCTATCATTCTATCTTGTTTTCGTGATCTCCAGGCGAGCCTTAGGCTAGCAAAGCCCTTTTTAGACCTTGGTTTAGGATTGAAGTTGTGAAACGTCTTAATTGGAGTAGAATACACCTTTTAGGAGATTGTGGGTGGCCTTAGAATGAGATCAGCTTTGGTGCGTTATAGTGGATCTTTGTAGTGATTATAGCTAGTCATGACTTCGGGTGAGACTTATTTGTGGTGGTATGTTGGAACTAGTGGCCGAGAATTTGGCAAATTATCGTAGCCATAGGTTTATT
Organism: Solanum medicagineum; assembly: GCA_026153255.1. Taxonomy (NCBI): domain Eukaryota; kingdom Viridiplantae; phylum Streptophyta; class Magnoliopsida; order Solanales; family Solanaceae; genus Solanum; species Solanum medicagineum. The sequence goes on from JAPFFP010000001.1 coordinate 24,717,257, forward strand.
TATTGGTATTCCGTTCTGGGTTGGAGCTTATAGTTTTGGGATAAGGCGTCGACCCTAGAAATATTTCTCCCACGAACTTGTTTCCGTTTTGAGATGTTGTGATCTCTTAGCTGCATTTTTGGGCATATCTTGGTTATTTTGATATTGAGACATAATTATTCTTTATTTTGATATTGAGATATTCCCTGTCCTTCACATTAAGCATTTGATGCCATATTCCTGTAGCAAATTAATGTAACAACAACGGTCCAGATTTCTCTTGTTCCATGAGGTACTCCAACAGTCCATCACCACTCCTCTGGTTCCATTATGGCCCTCCCATATTTCTCTCATGATTATCCTCCCAAGAGTCTCCTCTTTTTTGTCTGTAAAATATTTTCCTAAAAAGACACTAACTAAAGCATTTAAAATCCCTCATAATCAATTTCCTGAATTTTAAACAGCAGACACCAATTCAGTATAAAAATCCACAACCTCACATTTTTTATCCATTAGTATTTCTTCTTCAGATGTACTTTTGTCATAGCATTCTCTTATTCAGCATCAGGTTCACAATACAGGATATTGAAGTTGTAATTGTGTTCTTCCATCAGTACTAAGACATCTACAACTATTACTCTCAGTTCATTCCATTACCAGAAGAGGAATAGCTCCAAGAATGAACTTGGGATGATGCTACAGAAACACACTCAGGTCTAAACCACCAGGACAAAAGGCAAGTCAAGTGTACTCAAGTAGGATTTCATTGTGCAACTCCCACTTTTGACAGTTCCATCATATGTAGGGGAGAGGAAAGAAACAGAAGTTACCATTCAAATGGTACCTGGGATTAATAAAGTTTATCAATACTCATCCTTAAAAGAAAAACCAGAAAATATAAATATAGCTTTGCGGGAGCTCACAGATCCCACGAATATCAACTATGAGTTTCAGAGTATAATTGTGCTGTTTTAGGAAGAGCTAAATCATTTGAGATTCCATATAAAGTGTGTACTAGACACAACCTCATCCAGACATAACTTCTAATTTTTGGCGTGAGAATAAGTTCCAATATCCTTGTGCGGACTCAGCAATAGCATTATGAGATTTCCGCTTTTTACAGCTTATAAATATCACTACAGGTTTAACCTATTTTATCTAGTCTTATAGTAAATTGTCCATCAATGGAATTATGGATTACCTTTGGCAAGGCCACCAATAAGAGGAGAAAAATAGCAAGGAATCCTGAGCATTTCACTTGGAGAACTTAATGCCTGAAAATTTCCGCATCGACCATCATAAAAATGGAGAACAAAATACTTACAAGCACAAACCTACAGAGAGCCAGCATTGCATACTATCTTTAAACTATTGTATGTGAGCCCCAAAAATATGCACTATGTGAGCCTGTCTCACTAATTAGACTGTATTGAAGTTAGAATCTATATGGAAGTTACTTGAAACACTAATCATAAATCAATTGTTATCTCTCTTAGGAATTTCTTCTATCTAAGAAATGGCTATTGGATGAGGGTAAATGGAGATTGGAACAGAAATAACTTGAACGGTTGGCATCCACACTTTAAAAATGGCTCCAGATTGTTAATAAGTAAGTTGGGTAGAATAATACAAGTTACACAGTAAAAGTATCAAAGACACAACAGTATTATTCCATTCAAAGCTCTATATAAGAGAAATGTTACACACGCTAATTCCTCATTTATTTTCTTAAGATGATGATGACATGACTGCATGCTGCTGACTGCTCTGCAGGAAATCACTTAGTACACTGATTCTGAACAATCTAGTGCAGAATTTTATAAAGAACTCCAATAAAGAGAGATACTGGTAAATCCATCAATGTAGAGCTAGAACAAATTCATACCTCGCAAAGAATTGATAACATTTCACGCGGAGAACACATACTAACAAGATGTCCAACAATGTGTTCAGCAATCTCCGAGCATCTTTTGGATGCACATGCAAATTTACATACTACCTTGGGCAATTCAAATGACAAAGCATCAATAACGTCCTGCAACAAAGTAAAAACATCACAAAAATCGTTTTCCAGAAAGTAGACTACTTCCAATTTTATTACAGCCTTCTGAAAAGGGGAAAAACTAAATTTGACGGAATTACCTGGTTTCTCGAAGGCGAAGTTATGAAACAATGAATTTCAGTAAGAATCTCGAATGACGTTCTCTCTAAATCCTGATTTGATGTTTCTTCTACTGCTGAGACCGAGATTGGAGTAAGGAAATCGGCAAGCCCGGAGAGTAATCCATCGGAATTGCTAAAGTCACCGGCTTCAATCAACTGAAGATATAAGAAAGTTCAACAATGTTTGAGGTTAAAGATATGGCTACAAATAATTATGTCGATAGATAGATGAAGAGAGAGTGTAGGTGCGTATGAGTATCTTTTGTGGCTTACTTGAGAGCATGTAGTCAGGGTCTGTTGGAGGCGAGGAATGAGGGAATCGGAAAGATGTGGTTCCCGACGGAGTTTCTCTTCCGACATTCTAATCTCTCTCTCCGCGCGGTGGTGGTGGGAGGGTTCCTTACCAGCAGATACACGAACCCCGATTTCAAGCGATTTTGCGGGAAACTTTCTTGTCCAGTAAATTTATCTACACTTATACTTACTATCTTGAAAAGTGAGAACCGGTGAAAATTGAGCTAAAGATTAACAAATTTGAGAGAGAGGGGTGATAAAAATGTTTCCCATTAGAAAATGATGATAACTTCGTCAGGTCGAGTCAAATATTCTACTAATTAAGGTTTTAAGTTAACCAGAGGGTAATTTGTAATTTTTAAAAATTTTAGTCTTTTTTCTATGAGATCCACTATTGTACTTTGAAATCAAAAGTCATTTATCTCCTCTTTCCTTTCCAAGAAAACTAAAAAAAATCTCTTTTTTATTTTTTCAAAGAGGAAAGAGACCAACCAGAATCAGACTTCTTCTTCTTCTTTACATCTTCTTCTTCATCCGGATTAGTTCAAAGCCTTCATCGTCTCCTCCTTCGTTCATCCTGCTTTGCTCGTCGTCATTATCTTCGTCTCTGCCTCCGTCTCTTATTGTCGTCATTACAAATGTAAAAGAGAAAATATTTCTCTATAGGGTTTTGAGTCTTGAGTTTTCATAATGTAAAAAAGAAAAAGAAGAATATGCATGTGTTTGTTGTTTTGGTTTTGTTTCTTTCTTCAAATATTTCATAGAGTGTTCTGTTTTTTTACCATAATAATATTGTATTCATTACTGTGGTGGTGGTGTAACATTGATAAATGAAAATCGGCTAAACTTAAGCAACTAAGCAACTCTTAAGTAGTTGTACTTATATTTATTGTTGTGGTGGGGTTGTGACGGTGATGAATGAAAATCGATTGAACTTAATAGTTGCAACCCCTTTGCTACAACTTAAGCAACTCTTAAGCAACTGTACAAGTAGTTGTACTAGTATTCATTACTTTGGTGGTGTTGTGACAGTGATGAATGAAAATCGACTGAACTTAATAAAGTTGTTATAGAAAAATCATTTAGTTGCTTAATAAGTCCCAATAATTGAAGTACTTGATCAAACAACTGTTGAACTTACAACTTAAGTTGTTGTAGTAACTTAAATTAAGATAGCAATTTAAGAAATTAAAAGTACAGCTACTTAAGCAGTTGCTCAAGAGTTGCTAAAAATAATTTTTATGGACAACATTCAACAACAATTGTTGCATTTGCGTCACACCCCTTCTGTCACACCCCATGCCCCGTTAGGGTGGACTGGCACCCGTTGCCGATAAGGCCCGGGAGAACCAACTCGTACT
>JAPFFP010000001.1:24721153-24732880 GCA_026153255.1 Solanum medicagineum
AATAACAAAAATGAAAATATATTTATCTTCTGATTAATTGCCTTCAATGTAAGAAATAAATAGTGAGATTTTACACCTTTATATACCTAATGTTTTTTCTTCTTTACTTTCATATCGACAACAACATAAAACTAAAAACAGAAAAGGAAATGAAAAGAGGAAAATAAAGATTTTAGCTTAAATATTATTGAAGAAAAAACATCCAGTGGCATTTGCCACTTGCAAGTAATAGCAAAAAGGGTACCTTAATGCAATTGATTTTGGATTCGTTTGGTATAAGGAATAACTAATTTCAAGATTAATTTTAGGATAAATTTACTCCCTTCGGACTCCTTTGGTATAAAATAAGGGATAATTAATTTCAAGATTAAGTTTAGGATAAATTTACTATTTCATATTTGATTGGAATAGAATTACGGAATAACTTATCCTGAGGCGATCGCATTATTTTTCTTTCATATTGAAAATGAGATAATAATTTAAAATAACTAATCTCAAAATAACTTGTTCCCGACCAGACGAGCCCTTATATTATTATTTAGGAAGCTAAGTTCGTACTTATTAGCATTACTTTGATTTACCCTCAGTTATGATAAGAGTTGGGATGAATATGATACATTCACTAATAATGAATTGAGATTGAAGTTTTTTTTTTAAAAAATAAGGCATGGAATGTTTCAAATACCAAATAATTATATAGATTAAAATATAATATTTTGATTTAGTCATTCAATTTTCGCCACCTCTAGCCCCACCCCCTTAATTTGACCATTTAATTTATGTGACATAGAAGTAATTTGGAAGTTGTTAAAAGTTGCTCATTAAAATATTTTCTAAAAAAATAAATCATATTCTCACAATAAAATTTCTCCAAAAAAATACTCCTATAGTCCCATAATGTCTGGATAGCTATTAATTAATTGCTTAAACTCTAAACCTTGAACTCTAAACTCTGGACTTTCTTTTTGATGTAGTTTGATTTAAGACGATTTTTTTTTAACAAATACGAAGTATGAATTTTGAAATTTATGGTCAAAAGTAAAATAAGTATCTTCAAATTGAATTATTACTAAATATAGAAATATATCATTCTTTTTTAAATCAAGTAAAAAAATCATATAAATTAGGATAAAAAAATAATTGAATTTGAAAATAAAATCTCCATTAAAAAAAATCAAAATATCATGCAAAGATGATTATTTTACTTGAAATACTAATCAAACAATTATGTAAAACTAATGAACTTTTCAGTATTAATTGGCCTAATCATTGATTGAAGATTGGACTTTCGATCAGGAACCAATAAGGTGAAAGGAATAAAAATCTACACGTGAGGTTGAGTACAGGTGATTAAGACTGTCTACCTGAATGTGAATCTCAGACCCATTTACCAATTATGGCGCTCTTCTTATCGTACGTTTATACGGACATCTCTGTTTACCGGTCCCATACGTAGCCGGTAACAACGTCCATTTGTAAGCTACGCGCTTTCACTTTTTCCTTATACTTCACGCCTCTCATCTATCCATAGCAAATTATTGTCCGGTTTATTTGATCGAAAATTTATCAAAAATATTTTTTATAAAAATTTTAAAAGTAATGAAAATAAATTATAGTTGCAGATAAAATATAAAAAAACATAATTCTATTGATAAACAACACAAGTATAAATTTGCTTTACTCTTCATTCTTCTTCCTTGAGATTTCTTCATGGTTGAGGATCATTAGTTAGTGGCGTATTTCTCCAACATAGGATATGACCTCCTTGAACTATATTTTTATCTCTTTACGAATAACTCTAAATTTTATGAATATTTGAGATGTTTCTCGAGAAAATATTATACCCTCTGTATAAGTATGAATTATGATTTTAGATTAGAATAGCCTCCAAATCTTGTGCAGTTCTATAAAATTTCAATGTATACAATCTCAATTTACAAAATTATACTAATTTCTAATTTTATTTTTCTAATTGCTCGAACTCTTAACTTTAAAATTAAAAGTGACTATTTGAGTGATTCTTGCCGAACTTTCAGTTTAAGAAAGAAAAAAAGATGCGTATAATTCTGTTGAAAAGTTTGCCACGAGAAAAATCTGATGGTGACGGTTTTGGTATCTGGGACAAAGTTTTTTATTTCTCTGTGTAGGTGTAATACAATACAAAAAAAAAATTATTTTTTTTTAAAAATTCAATTTTGAAAATTTAATTTTTATATCACCCCGCCCTACCCCCCACTCGCACTCCCACCTTCCAAAAAAAGAATTTAAATATTTATTTTTAAAAAATACTTTAAATTATGAAAATATTTTCATGTTTGAAGTTTTTTCTAAAAAATATTTTTATTCATTTACCAAACAATAAAAAATATTTTTCACTCACCAACCAAACATGAGAAAAAATAAGTTAGAAATCAACTCATTTTCCTGGAAAATATTTTCCTCCATACAAAACACACCCATAATCACAACAGATTTTTCTTTTTCTCTAAAAAAAAAATTGCGGACACTTTAATGAAATCATATAACAAATAGTTGGCGTTTGATCATAAAAATTAAATATTTTTCACTTTATATAAAATTTTTAAAGGTGGAATTGTTGTTGATCATATTTTTTGTAAACAATATTTATAGAATGTATTTTTTTTAAAAAAATATATAATTTATAGTCCAGACCTTTTAAAATTAGCAAAATCATTTAACTTGACAAATTTACATGAATTATGTACTCAATCTATTCTGAAAGCGTAATATCTCAAAATAAATAGTCATGTAATGTTATAAATTAGATTTCATATATGAGTTACTACATAATATCATAAATATTTTCATTTTATCTGAAATTTTTGAAGTTAAAGTCGTCTTTGGTTATAACTTTTATAAATAATATCTTATTATCTGAATATATTTTATCTAAAAAATATGAAATTTAGTTTAAATAAGGATATTTTCATAACAATAAAAAATTAAAATTAAATTTAAAAAATACTAAAAGTTAAAAAAAGTGAAAATAATAAAAAAAAGATTTGAGTATTTTTCTCATTTCAAATACAACACTAAACTATATTTAAAGTTTTTCATAACTAAATATTACTCCTTTCGTTTAAAAAAATGATCTACCTTTTTTATTGATTCGTTTTAAAAAGAATGAATCATTTTTTTGACAAAATTTTAATTTTACTTTTTCATGTGAAATGTTTAACGCTATAAATTTAAATAATATTTTAGTATATTTAATAAAATTTTAATTTAAAATTAAAAAATTTTAATTTTTAAAATTTTATGTCAAATCAAAATAAATGGTTCCGTGGGAAATACTAATGTCTTTCTTGAGCTACATAGTTTGATGCACTCTAAGATGTTAATCTCTAAGGCAAAGTCACCTTTCACGAAAGAAGTGACAATACATAAATATACCAATTAGTGACACATCCACAAGAGAGATAAGAAAAAGGTTCCATTACAAAAAATTGAGGTGACTTAAAATGGTCAACTACTACGTGTGATCCACGCGCCATTTAGTGAGAGTGGAGAAGCCCCACAAAAGACACAACAACTCATTTAATAATATACAATAAAATAGAATGACCAAACAGTGCCTTAATTGAATATCTTTCTTTAACTCATTTCTTGTTTTCATACATATATCCCCCACTTTGTCTTTCTTCATATCTTCCACCAAGTAAAGGAAAAACTAAGTACAAAAGGGAGTAAATTAAAAAAAATTAACAACACCCATTTCACCATTTACCTTTGATCTCCAAGATTTGCTCCAAAAAGAAAAAAAGAAGTTTTTTTCTAGGGTTCTTGGATTTCATGGAGTTCAAGAAAGTGGATTGTTCAATTTGTGCTGTTTTTGTTGTACTTGTGTGGTGTACTTCTTTGGTTAGTGGGGGTGATATAGTTCACCAAGATGATATTGCTCCAAGTAGACCTGGTTGTAACAACAATTTTGTTCTGGTAAACTTCTGATTCTTGATTTTAACTGTTCTTTTTCAGTTTTTCGTTTCAAAGATTGAGTCTTTTTAGCTACAAGTTAGTTAAGTTTCTGGTTCACTTAATTTTTAGCTAGAAGCTAGTTCACCAATATGCATTTTTAAAAAAAATTTTGGTGACATTGTTGTATCTGTACTGTACTGAATGGGTAATTGTAGGATTGGTTTGTTGAGAGTTGTGATTACTATTGGGATTTTTTTCCCCACTTCTTGGCTTTTTGGGGGGTTGTTTGTGTGTGTCTATTTATTATTTAGTACTGAAATGAAATTGATCTAACAGAGTGAAATTGAAATAGAGAAGAGAATCCAGATAGCTGAACCCATGGAGACTCTGGTGCTTGATTGTTTATGTTTGTCTGGCAAGTTCTTAGTTCAAGTGTGCTTTTTTTAGCTTGGTTTTTGTACTGTGTGAGTAATATTCGCGTGATATAATTGCTATTCTTCTGCTATATGTGTTTAATTTTATTATCATTTAAACAATTTGAGGGAACTATGACATTAGCACTTGAGGATGTGACCTAACGGTTGATAAAAAAGTTAGGTGATAAAAAAGATGGGTAAAGCTATCCAATATCTGTACCGGGCAGGTATTGTGTGAAATAGTTGAGGTGAACATGAGTTGCATCGAACAGTGCCTTCATCCAAATCACGACAAGAATGATTTGGTCAGGCTTTCTTTGTTTCGGTGCTGATTTGCAGGGTCTCTTGATGATTTAGTTGCGTGAGCTAGTGATATAATGCATTGCATTCCTACTTAAATTTTTTAAAAAGGGGAAGGATGCAAAGTTACCATTTCTCAAAAAAAAAAAAAAAAGAAAAGAAGAAAAGGGAAGGATGCATTATCGTGCTCTCAATTTCTACCCTCATTTGTCCTATGGCATGTAAATTAGGAAATGAGAGCTTAAATGAAGTTGTGAATCTACTTTATTAAAAAAGAAAAGAAGTGGCGGACTAGGATTTTATTAGTGCAATCCCTGCACTTTTCTTTAAGAGAGTGCAAATTTAGTATAATCTGTTGAATTTCTTAATATACTCTCTCACATAGAGGTTGGCCCGTGGGCACTACCACTTCCAGTTACTTGAAATTGCCCTTGATTGAGTAGCTTACCATTTAAGAGTTATGCAAATATATGATAACAGTTCCTCTTCAACAAGTATATGTTTGCACCTCCCAATTAATCTTCAGTTAATATATGATTATAGTTAATCACTTACTTGTACCCGAATCACGATACTTGTACCCGTACCAAGATTCGTATCCCCGAATCTTTAAATTCAGATCTTCCGACCTCTAGATCCACACTCGTACCTGACACCTGCACCCGTGTCCGAGCAACTTAGGTTAAATCAAGACAAAAAGAAATTGTGGAACTCTACCTCTCAAGTTGAAAGTTTTTCAATGAGCCATTAAAAAGGAATGGCTAACTTTCCTAGACATATAGGCCAAACAAGTGTTTTTTTTTTTGCATAGCCATGAATTTTTGACATGTTTGAGGATATGCTATCCACTTGGAAGAAACAAAATTATGGATAGAGTGACACTTGATCATTAGACGCTTGCGTCAGAATTCATCCTTTACACAATTTTTACAATAGTTAATGGGCTACTAATTAAATTTTTAGATGGGTGCTTGGATTGGAGTTGAACATGCTCCTGCTTGCATGTAATATCACAAAATCTTTAATATAGCAGTAGAACTAGAACCTGAGGCAACTTACAAATGTTGCTCAGGTCAGATCTTAGCAGTTCAAATACTATTTTTAGAAAGAACTGCTAACACTGGGAGTGGGATGCTTGCTTCAGCTGTTAGGCTGGCTCCGTAGGAGTATAACTGGGTAAGTGAAGGAAAAAAGTTCACTGAGATGGACAAAGATAACAAGGACATCTTTACAGTCAAGTCTACAAAATTTAAGCTTCTTCCCTAGTTGACGATGGAAGATGATTTAGAAACCGAAGTGTTTGCCACGGTGGCCAGTTTTGGATGGATTGCAGTAAATGTGCCCTTTCTCGCTCAAATTTTAATGAAGTGGGTGTTTTCACTCTCTAACAGGCATTGTATGTGAAGCTGAAATTGAGACAGTTAATCATCTCTTTCTTCACTTCTCAGTTGCAAGACAAAAGTGGAACCTGTTTTGTGACGCTCAAAGACTTAAAGCAAGCTTTGTGGAGTTGGAAAGGGGCTAACACTCAAAAGTACTGTAGGAAATTTGACAGACAATTTGTTCTTTCATATTTTGGGTGATGTAGAAAGGAAATCGCAGGTGCTTTTAAGCCACGAAGGCAGTAAGGCCTTATGCCTTTAGCTCTTGTAATTTTGGTGTAAAATTGAAGTGTCAGCATAACAGAACAAATGTTAGATTTTTCCATACATGGCTGAAGGTGTACCCTTTTCTTTTACTGTATCTCTCTTTCCAAAAGCAGCTCTCATGGTGCTACAATTGATGTAATATCAAGCTTACCTATCTCAGTTATCAAAAAATAAATAAATTACCTTGCCTTCCTCTGAAAATTAAAAAAAGAAAAGGTTGTGCCTAATAGTATGGTCTAAGAAAGTTGGGTCACTGGTATGGGCAGGTAAGATGTTATATCTGCACACAAGGAAATTCAGAAGATGTCACTGTAATCTGCACGCAAGAAAATTTACCGTAATGGCCTGGCTGTAACTTGTTGACATGATTGAGGGATTCACTGCTCTTCCTTTTTATTTGTCTATACTGCTTACACCATGACCCATCCAATCTGTTGCACTAATTTCAGCTGTGTAACAAGAACATCAGAAAAGGAGAAGATGAGTTTAAAGATATAGTTGCTTCTTAAGTTAACGAGATGACTTTATGTGTTTTCAGTAGAGCATCAGTTAGTGTGATTGTCTAAGCAAAGAGACAGCTTTACTATCATCAGGTTGACTGCGGCTTGCTCCTCAGTATTACTTTATTACCAGATCCAATTTTTTGATCAGGTATATAGTCTCATGTGATAAATTAAATGCCAAAATTCGGCTGTATACAAGTAGTATACCAAAACATAAAGAAACTACAAAAAGATATGGTTCCCTACAAGAGACACCCAATCCTCTAAACATCCCGGAACTAAATGGGTACACCAAAAATAAATAAGGACCGGCGACTACTCCTTGGCTGCCCCAAACTCAATTCTACCCCTTCAAAAGCCCTCCTATTTCTCTCTCCAAATGATCTACATCAAAGCCTGAGGAACAATTATGGTTTTCCTCCTACTTCTTCTAGCTTCCAGTAAAACAACAGTTCCTTCACAGACTATGGCATCACCCAAGACATACCAAACCAACTGAACATATCCCACTACAGTATAAATGAAGATGATCTACATCTTCACGTGCTTCTTGCATTAGTTACACCAATTGAAACAAACATCCTTCCTTTTCCTAAGGTTTTCCACCATCAAAATCATCACCAGATCCCATGAAAAAGACTTAGAAAAGGATTGAACTGAGAGAGTACACTTCTTGAAACCTGCCTGTCTTGAAGAACTCTGGTGGAGTATGACCTCGTGTAAATTTCCTATATAGCTTGACCAGGATTTATTTTCTTAGATTTTTATGCGAATTGGCATGAATAATCAGATGCCTAATCAGATGCCACAGTGTTGTCCACACATATGTTCCATGCTATTTGGAAGAGAGACTTCTTGTCTTGTCACAAATAGGATAAATTGGGGACTCGGGATGTTAAATTTGAAAGATCGTGCTTTGTCCTTCCCCTCATTGTGGAACTTGTTTGAGAAGCTCCCTAGCATAACAGGAATTAGTGTAATGGTTGGTTTGGTCAGTATCACGTGGAAGCAGACTGCTGTTTAGATATTAATTTGGTCAAATATTTTATTACTTGTATATGTCATTGGAGTCACTTTGTCTCACACTATTAACTGGACATATTATCTAAATATTATTTAAATTCCTCAAATAGGTCAAAGTGCCGATCTGGGTTGACGGTATAGAAGTAACAGAGTTTGTTGGTGTTGGTGCTCGATTTGGCCCGACGTTGGAATCAAAGGAGAAGCGTGCTAATCAGACAAGGCTAGCTTTTGCAGACCCTCCGGATTGTTGTAGCACACCTAGGAATAAGGTTGTTTCACATTTATTTCTCTTGTTGAAAGCAGATTTAAGTGGAAACCTCAAAAAAATGTCATTTTTATTGCGAACTCAAAATTAAGGTTTCTAATATGTATAGCTCACTGGTGAGGCCATCCTGGTGCATCGAGGTAATTGCAGTTTCACTACCAAAGCTAATGTTGCAGAAGATGCCGGTGCTTCATCTATCCTCATAATAAACAACCAAACAGGTTCAATTGCTTTTCCTAAGTATTATCTGTATTGCTTTCCATGTCCCAGTATGAATTGGCTCATTCTTGATGGTCCCGGGGAAACTGCAATCAGTCAACCAACAGTCATGATTTATTTTTTGAACTACAGGCAGTGCTATTTCCTTATTATCAAATTTCAGTGATTGAATCTGGTGTTGACTTGGAACGTCATCATAGTGTGCCCTATGGAAAAACTAAAATCATCCGATAAATTCCTGTATTACCACCATTGCTTAATGTCTTGATATGCACATGCAAACGGCTACATATAACTTATGTTCTCTCACTGCAATGTAGAGCTCTTCAAGATGGTTTGTGAACCCCATGAACCTGACTTGGACATTGGTATCCCTGCTATCATGCTCCCGCAACATGCTGGCACAAGCCTGATAAAGTTTCTTGGAAATAGCTCTTCTGGTGAGTCTTGTGGTGTTGGACTTTTTTTTTTCAGTTCTATTTGGGAAGGGTGGGGGGACACAGCTTATAGCTCCATCTGCATAGTTAGCTGAGATTATCTGACACGGTCTCAATTTTTGCCGATTTATTCTGAATAATGACTAAAAGACTTTCCATCTTTCAGTTTCTGTGCAGCTGTACTCTCCAAAACGCCCAATGGTCGATGTAGCTGAAGTATTTTTATGGATTATGGCAGTTGCTACCATATTGTGTGCTTCTTATTGGTCTGCGTGGCGTGCCAGAGAAGCTGCAATTGAGCAGGACAAGCTTTTAAAAGTAAATCACGAACATTCCTCTCCCTCTCCCTCTTTATTTTTCCTCCTCTTTAGCTGTATTCCGTATCTTTTACAATTTTGAAAAATGAAACTCACTGCATCTTTCCATCAATATGTATCTTGATCTCACAGGATGGCTCAAATGAATGCAATGTCAGTGAGGTGTCTCGTTCCAGTATTGTGTTGGAAATCAACATAATATCAGCAGTTCTGTTCGTGGTGGTTGCATCCTGCTTCTTGATTATGCTTTACAAATTGATGTCCTCCTGGTTTATAGAGGTTCTAGTAGTTCTATTCTCCATTGGGGCTGTTGAGGTATGTCACACCAATAGAAGGAGACTTAATTCAAGGTTGCAATACATAAGATTTGACACAAATAACATGACCCTAAGTATGAATGCAAATTACAACCTTTTCTTTTTCATGTCGCAATACCTTTCATATTTGTTTCCACTATAATTTCATCTATAGGTGACCTCTTTCATTAATCTACCTGAGTTAGGAACTTGCTAGCACTTCCTTCACATGTAGGAAAGACGTGAATGGATGAGGTTAAAATCATTCTATCTTCATGCGGACAATATTTGAAGTAACACCTTTCTCACATTGTCCTTACAGGGTCTACAAACTTGTTTGGTCGCTTTGCTATCATGGTATGTATCTTATTGCTGATATTCATATATTATTTTCTTAGCTACAGTGTGTCAAATGCTCCACTAAGCAAAATGATGTTTGCGTTGTTTCCGCGAAAAGTTTCCTGAAAGAACTAAAGATTTTGTTTAGTTGTTTTATAGAAGTTTGTTAGAAATTAATTGAAAAAATTTCTTCATATATCGTCTTGATAAACTGTCCAAGCAAACAGTACACAAACTAGAAGGCTAGCAAAGCTTTCCAGAAAGAAGTGGTTAGAAAGTGAAGTTTCCAACATGGAGAGTTGAGTAGGTTGGCTGACTTCATAGCCGCATAATTTTGTTCTGAACATCATGCATCGTCCACTAGAAAACATCTCTTGCAACATCTGTTGTTTAAACTTGATCACAAAATACAGTAAAACATGATGTTCCTTTTTAGTAACGATTTGTCCATGTGAAATGTGCCCCTTGATCTTTTTACATCCTTTCATGTGTGATGGGGGTCTACTATTTCCAATCATAATAGTAGTCATTAAGACTCCAGTTTTGCATGCTGTTGAGACAAAAAGTCCCACATTAGTGGTTAATGAGATGGGTGGACTCCTTATAAGGCTTAGGCAATCCTCCTTCCTTTGAGCTAGCTTTTGGGGTGTGAGTTAGACCTAAGACCTAATTTCATCATGGTATCAGAGCTGGGCCCGTCTCACCCAATGTTGGGCCCCGGAAAAAATTGCCCACGCACCAGATGCTAAGCAATTAGCACTGGGCGTGAGGGGGAGTGTTGAGACAAAAAGTCTCACATTGGTGGTTAATGAGATGGGTGGACTCCTTATAAGGCTTAGGCAATCCTCCTTCCTTTGACCTAGCTTTTGGGGTGTGAGTTAAGCCCAAGACCTAATTTCATCACATGCTTTGGTGAAAGTGACTGTGGCTTAGACCTACACTGTCATGTACAGCTGTGCAGGAGCATTACCAAATATGCCTTTTATCCTTTTCCTTTTCATTTTCTGGGGGGAGGGGGTACATGGTACCTTGAGCACCTCGTACTCATTCAGGTCACTCTGGGTGTGTGCTCTTTCATTGTGGTGCATTACGGACACCTTGTCATCAATTGTTTTTGTCAGTCTTTGCTACTAAATTATTATTTATATTTTCTTGAAATAAGATTGTTCATTTTACATGCCACAACTCTAGTTGCTGGTGGTTTTTAGAAGTGTAGCTAACGTCATTATATATAGTTTCAGATGGTTTGAACGTTTTGGAGAGTCGTACATTAAAATTCCTTTTCTGGGACCTGTTTCATATCTGACGCTGGCGATTTCTCCATTCTGCATAGCCTTTGCAGTTCTGTGGGCAGTTTACCGTCATATCTCCTTTGCTTGGATAGGTCAAGATATACTTGTAAGCGCTGTTGCATTTTCACACTTTTCCTTTGTCTAATATCATCTCAGTTGCTTGTATCGCCTCTATTTCCCCTTTTCTTTCTACACAGTTTTAATCCTGACCTATTGGCTAGAGAGTTGCACTTATCTAACCATGGTTTTCTTTTTTCCTTTTCTCTTATCACCTGCTTGGGATTTAATCTTCTTGGTTAGTGGAAATTTCTAAGGTGAGCGTATTATATGGGGATACAAATTTATAGAAACAAATTTTTACCTCGTCAAAAAAGCCATTTCTTTCTATCTGTCCTAGCCTTGGCGGACAAAGTTACCTGGTATCTGTTGTTGGTGGAAAGTGGAAGGTATCTCATGGAATTAAGTGAAGTGCGTGAAAGCTGTCCCAGACTCCTCAGTTATAACAAAAATAAAAAAAATCCCGAGGAATAACCCTTTCTGTGTGCTACAAAAGGAAAAAAAAAATCTTTTTGCAGATGTTGTCTTATGCAGATGTTATCTTAAGGATGACACGTGAGTAGACATGTTTTTTACTTAATTAAGCCAGCAGGAGTGTGTTTAAAAGAGGTGTTGTGAAGTGTGTGTGGGGGGCGGTGGGGGGGGGCGGGGAGGGGGGGCTGGAAGCTTTCTTCCTTA
>JAPFFP010000001.1:24732980-24748343 GCA_026153255.1 Solanum medicagineum
TGGGGGGGTGGGGGGGGGGGGGGGGGGGGGGGGGGGGGGGGGGGGGGGGGGGGGGGGGGGATGGAAGCTTTCTTCCTTATTATCAGAACACTAGTAACGTCTTTGCTCTTGAATTGACCTACCTATGTGATTGGATTCTTTTCATCTTTGAATTTCAAAAGAAAAATATTGGCTTCTGTACCTTTTTTCCAGTGTTCTTTCTTTGACAAGTTTTGTTCTCTTGTAACTACTGTAACTCTGGTTCAATTTCCTGTTTCATAAGAACATTTTGATGATTTAGATCTATAAACATTTTATTCTTTTCTAGAAACTGGGAAATATTTTTTTTGTTCATCCTGTGACATGGGGGTGCGTTTAGGCATATTTTCGGTGTTGGAAATATCAATTCCTATTCTTTGGTTACCACTACTTTCAATAGGTATGATTATATATCTAGTCACTAGGGGAGACTTCTCTAACCCCAACCCCCAAGCTAAAGGAGAAACGAAAAATAGCGTAACTTGATAATTGGATAGCTCTATTTTTATTCTTATTAGTATTGACTCAAGGTAATGGATTGATGATCTCTCTTAACTAGGGTATTGCATTGATCATCACGGTTCTCCAGGTTGTGCAAATTCCGAACCTCAAGGTAAGACAACTCATGCTGCTGGTTTTTATTGTGTTACAGCTTTACAGTTTTGTGTAATGTTTTGGCTTTAGGAAATGGTAAATCCCTGTATTCTCTCTCTAATGCTTGAAATTTTCCTGTGGATGAGCAATATCTTAATATATTGTGGTATCCCTGTTCTCGACATCAACTATTAAGTAGATAAGTGCCCCAAAACCTAAACTCTACAGAAGTTAACCTTTTACTTCAGTAGAAATTTGAGTTTTGCTTTTCAATTCCCAACAACTAATAAGAAACAAGGAGAGAGAATGGAGAAAGTTGCAAATCACCTTTGACTGACTTCTTTATACATACATTGAAATACACAGAGTTACCTTCAAATAATCTCAATTACTCTTTGTTCACTTAAATCTTCTTAAGCTCAAGAAGTTTATCAAATGAATATGGTCCCTAGATGGTTATGAATGTAACAAACTTTTGATGAAGATAAATGTAACTCACTTTAGAGCCACTACGATGCTTAATAGACAAATTGGTGACCTGCTCTATTTATTTGGAGAAGAGGGGTAGTTCAAGTGGAAAGCACCTCCACCTCCAGCCTTGAAGTTGTGGGTTTGAGTCACTAAGGGAGAGGATTACCGTAATAAAAAAATATAAGATGAACCCTTTGGGGTGGCCCTGTGGTTTGGGCTTGGGACTTCCATGTTGGAGGTCTCAGGTTCGAAACCTCTTGCCAGTGAAAGCAAGGGGTGTGCCTTCTGGGTCGAGCTCGTCGCATCGGGCGGGCTTGTCTAGTGCCGGTTACCTCTCCTGTGTGGTTTGCGAGCTATTGCATAGGAGTAGGTTTACCCTGTGCGCACCCAAAGGATAGTGGCTGCGGGTTACCCTTGCCATAATATATATATATAAAAAAGATGACATTATGGTTGCAGAATCCATCATTTGTAGTCACCTCACTTCTCCTCCTACTATTGAGAAAGTGACGGCTGGTTGCTCTGCTGTTTATGTTGTATCTCTTTTGTCCTGCAGCCAAACAACTATAAGAAAAGAGCAACAGTTTAAGTATTACTAGCGGTCTGACATTATCCTTTATTTTCCTTGACTGTATCAGGTGGGAACAGTTCTTCTGAGTTGTTCTTTATTATATGACCTTTTCTGGGTGTTTCTTTCGAAAAGTTTGTTCCATAAGAGTGTGATGATAGTGGTAAGTTGTTTATTTGCTTGTAAAGTTTCTTGTTTGTGTTGTTTGTGTGCTTTTTACCCTGTTATAACTACAAATCTTTGACTATTGCTCTGGAAATGTGATGATTTTCTCTGGTCTAGGTTGCACGCGGTGATAAAAGTGGAGAAGATGGCATTCCTATGTTACTGAAAATCCCACGGTTGTTTGATCCTTGGCATGGCTACAGTATCATTGGGTTTGGTGACATAATTTTACCAGGTTTACTGGTAGCATTTTCTTTAAGGTTTGACCGTGGAGCTGAATGAAACTTGTTTTTTTTTCTACTGTTTTGTGTTTATTCTTATTTTCTACATTGATTTGGTTCCAGCAAGTCCTATATTTCTTGGTGGCTTCAATTTTTATTTCGGTACACTTCTCCAAAAGAGCCTATGAATGCCTCTGCGAGACATTTCTGCATAATTAAGTGCTTCCATGTTAAATATTTCTGATTCTTCAGATGAGTAATTTAAGTAAATCTCAAGACTGAAAAGAAAGGTTGAATATTGAGGTATCATTTTAAATGATGACTACTTCTAAGTTCAAAAGAATAAAGCAGTCAAAAGCTTTATACCTTTTTATCCTTCGGAATGGCCTAGTGGTTTGGGCTTGAGACTTACATGATGGAGGTCTCAAGTTCGAAACCCCTTGCCAGCGAAAGCAAGGGGTTTCCCTTCTGGGTCGAGCTCATCGCACTGGGCTTGCCTAGTGTGGGTTACCTCTCCTATGTGGTTTACGAGCTATTGCATAGGAGCGGGGGTTTACCCTGTGCGCACCCAAAGGGTAGTAGCAGTGGGTTCCCCTTATTGAAAAAAAAGCTTTATACCTTTTTTCCGTTTTTGTTTTTCTCATAGAATTTGTTCTTTGTTGTAGGTATGACTGGCTGTGTAATAAGAGACTTCGAGATGGATACTTCCTGTGGGCTATGCTTGCTTATGGTTTAGGTATCAATTCTTCAAAAAATGGAAGTGAACTTATCTAGTGACATGTGATTTTGATTGTGACCAAATGAACAACATATTCTTGTTATCTATGGAAATGCATTGCTGGTTCGTGCTTTTTATGTTTCATCCCTCTCTCTTTCGCCCTGCTCTTCACCTGTTTAATCTGAAATAGCAGGGAACTAACTGACCGAATTATGCAACTTGATCCTGGTTAAGTGATTACCTGCAGTCATGATGGTTTATGCCCATTTTCTTACTAATAACAAATAATTCAATTAGAAGTCTGTCAGGCAGGCAAAGTTTGAGGAGTAATATGCTTGTCAGTGTCTGAGCTTGATATGTATGTGTTTTTCCATGTCACGAGAAGTTAATATATTTTATCACTTTTATGTAAACAGCCAAACTATTGCGTATATATGTGTATTAGCATCCGTTAGTACTGTTGATCATTATTTTTCAAGATTTGGGGCCAATGCAAGCTTCTATTTGCCTGTTAATTCTTTTTTTCCTTTTACAGGTTTGCTAACTACATATGTGGCATTGAATTTGATGGATGGTCATGGTCAACCTGCTTTGCTTTACATTGTTCCTTTCACACTAGGTATGTTACAGGAAGCACAAAGAACATCTCTCATAGTGGAGCAGCCAAGCCCATAAAATTTGATGCTAATGATAATCTACTACTGTGCACTATAATATACCACCAAAAACACACATAGGGTCACTCCATGTAAAAGATGCGAGAATTAACATTGGGACGGACTAGTGTGAAAAAATGGACCTTGGGATTTATTCAAGTCTAGAAGCTAGCTCATGAGGTGAGGGATTATCCAAAATCATCATTTAAGGAGACGAAAGTTCATTCCTCAACTAATACAAGGCATTCTAACATCCCCACGCCAAGGGCATAATGTTATGAAACCCCTTTGAAAACTCTTCCACTATCTATAGGGGTGAATTTATTTGTAACATTCTTCTGCACATGCAACTTGGTTCTAGGTTTACTTGTGGAGGAATTCTTTTAGTTATTATTATTGTTCATCTTTTTCTTTTTCCCCATTTGAGAAGAGAGTGGGGCTGAAGTTATGAGAGACACAAGTTGAAGAGGATCTAGAGTAAAGAAAGCTTACGTTCAACAGGCTTAAGAGTGGGGATTGGAGCAAAATCAATGCCTAGATTTCTGAGGGAGAGATGAGGAAGCTCATAACAGCACGTTCGGCTGATTTGACTTTTGAGAAAGAGAAGACAGAGCAATAGAATAGGTTGGGAAACAGTTGTGAAAATGGTGGTGTTGGTCAAAGTTATGAACGAAAAGAAGAGGGAGGGTATTAAGAGGAGAAAAATGAGGAATTCAAACTTGAGAGTACTACTCTAGCTCTTGCTCTAATACCATGTGAAAGGAAATGAATTTTGGGTCTAACTGAACTCCAAAAGCTAGCTCATGAGATATGATTGTGCAATATCACTTAAAGAGACAACGTTGGATTTGCCAACTAATGTTAGACATTCTAACATGCCCTTGCACACTTAGGATTGGGTATTTAGAGCGTGAAACATATAAACTGTGGCCCTAACATTGGGTAAACCAAGAATGACTTTGTTACCATGTAAAAGAAAATGAGCATCTGATAACGCAAAGATCACCCAAACATTATAAACCCCTGTGGAAACCATTGCACAAGCGATGAGGGACGTGCACATTCTTTAATTTACTTTGTTGGCTTTAAGAACACAGATTTTTTTTTAAAATCATCTTAATTTGCGAGTGAAATTTCTAGTTGGAACTATTTTTGGGCAGTATGTTCTGAGTGTAAAGGATTAGTGAGTTCCAAGGAATAGGAGGAATGGTGGCAGATAAAGGTGTGATTTTATGGCTCAGAACTTTTAATCAAGAATGTCATGCATCAATTTAACCTGATAATGTCCAGTCTAGATTGTCTTTAGAAGTAAAATAAATGAAGACGTAACTTTTGGTGTTTATGACCATTTACGTTTTTTTGCACAAATTAGGGCCTACAGATGTGACTATGAAAGGATTTTGTAGGCGCTGACAGTTTCTCTTTTTTCATGCGGGGGCTGGGAGCCTGTGTCAAATAGCTAAGGGTGGAAAAAAATTGTCATATATAATTGTTGCATTAGGTTTCCAAATAGCTACTCTATGTAAAAGAGAAATCTCATTTTGTTGATGATGCGTTGATGCTCTGTCCATCTCTTGTTCATCTTTGTTGTGACGTTAATGATAAAGCCTTGAACATAGCATAACAATGCTACAAACAAGCCATGAACTTGAGTGGAGATGGGAAGATAGAAACGTGTAATATTAGGTCTTAGGCCTAACGTTAACTCACACCCTAAAAGCTAGCTCAAAGAGAGGAGCATTGCCTATCTCATTAACCACCAATGTGAGACTTTTCTGACATTGGATGAGATGGGCCATGCTCTAATACCACGTAAAATTAGGTCCTGAGCTTCACTCACACCCAAAAGCTAACTCAATGGAAGGAGGATTTCCCAAGCCTTTTAAAGATTCCACCCACCTCATTAACCATCACACTTTTGTCATTCTCAACAGAAAAAAAAAAAAAAAAAAACAGTACCAGTATCTGCGTCTTTTGTGCTAAGAAGTCAAAATTTTTCCCAGACAGGTCGATGTCCCATTGTTCCTTGTACACTCTGTGGTGACTCTCTACGTTCTGTGCCTGACCTCAAATTCCCATTCTTTCCTCATGCTTGTCTTGTGTCTACTGTAGGGAAATGTCATATTCAAGGGACTGTAGAGGAGAGTATGGTCAACTACTTATCAATCCAAAATAAATATGAAAAAAAGAGGGGGATTATTGATGGAGTCTTGATATATATTCTTGTAACGCTGTTAAAATCGGTTCAAAGAAGGATATATCTAACAGTAGGAGGCAAATATGGAATAAGGATCTTTACTAGCATTTCTTTCACAATTCTACCCAAATTTTCTCTCCCCCGTTCATTAGTTTTGCTAATTGTAAAGATATGACACGTGGGTCTAACTGAACTCCAAAAGCTAGTTCAGGAGGGTAGGATTGTCCATGTCCATATGAACCACAGGTCCATTCCCCAACCATTGTGGGATTCTAGCACTCTTTCACACTAAACAATAAAAGCTTGAACTTTTCATTTTCTATGTTAAGCGTTCATCATTTTAAACATCTGTTATTACTCATGTTAGGCACATTTTTGACACTGGGAAAGCAAAGAGGTGATCTCAAGCATCTATGGACAAGAGGAGAACCAGACAGGCCTTGCCCGCATGTCCGGCTTCAACCAGAGTAACTAGATAGTAGACAAGTCATCAATCTGTAATCCACCTATAACTCTGATTTCTCCATATACAAGTTGGCGTACATAAGAGTAAAATCGGACAAGAGGGTGGAACTCTGAAGATAGCTGGATACTTAAGTAGGGTGCCCTTGTTGTGAACGCGGAGCAGAGACATCACTGCTTAGCAGAGAAGCTGAGATGTAGAAGTTGTAGTTTGAAGTAGAGTTGCAAAGTCATGTACTGCCCGTGCATCCACTAGGTTTTTCATGCCTTAAGCTGTTCAAATCCTGTCACCATCAGGCAGTAGCTGTCGTAGAGTTTCTTTGGAGGGAAGCCAGTGTGCAGTTATTCATTTGGAGTAGGAAAAAGACACGACTTTTGTATGAACACAACTTTTGTACTAACCTGGAGGCTGTTCAGTGAACAGTTGGTGTTATTTACCCAACTATGGTGTTGTTTCTTTGAGCAGTAATCATTATTCTATCTGTCGCAGCTTTTCTTCTTTTATTTGAGCTTAATACGAGCTGTAATTCGTGAAGAAATATTAGGTGGGCGTATATATTATATGTTCATTCATTTGATATAATCTTTTATCAGTAAAATAATCATTACAGTTGAGTTTCTATAGGCCACAAAACACAAAAGCAGCAACATGTGCGACCGTTGGCATTGAGTTTCGTGAAACACTTTTCCAGCTTTATCTTAACGGTCCCTTCTTTTATAGGAATAGTACATTTCATGATTTCAAAGTTTTAAAAATTACACTATACTTTGTAATTCCTACTCAAGAACCATCTTCCTTTTCCTTTTCCAGTCCCTGTTGTTTTCTCTTTTTTGCAAGGGCTTTCTTTAAGAATCGAAAGTTACCATTAATTCTTACGTCGGGTGATCACAACAAAATATTACTACACAATCATCATTATATATTCACAATTATCGCCGTCGCCGCCACCAATCTACCACCAAAATTGTGTCCAAGCCTCTCATGGACTCTGCACCAAATGATTTTGAAATTGTGAATCAGCTTCTATTAATTAAATAGTTTAAAATTAAGATGAAACAAGATTGGCCTATTACATGGTGATTAGTTCAAATTGTGAAAATGTCCGTTAATTAGTAAAACTTTAGAAAAAGGCCTCTGGCTCTCAATGCAAAATGAGTATGACAGCTCAACTGATCTGACCCTTACTGGTTTGTCTTCTCCGAAAATTACGCGGACAGGTAAATATATATTATTTAATTAATTAATATAATTATAATTTGAATTCATTATAAGTTCGCGATAAACATTTAATTATAATTATAATTTTATATAATTCATGCAATTTATACAAATAATAATTATGTGCAAATCAAATTATATAATAAAATATATAAATATTGTGAATTGTATGAAAAATATACAAATATTGTGCACAAATTATATAACAAAATACATAAATACTATAAAAAAACTATAATTATATAATAAATTATACCAACAATACAAAAATTGCTATAATTATAATTATAAAATATAATTAAGATACTTTCAACTTATTACGTAAGAAAATGTTTTTTCTCTTTTCATTTTTCTAGAAACATGTAGCCTAATGATGCTCTTTAATCTTTATGACACACAAAACTAAAGGGGAAAAGCAAATTTTTTTTTTCAAAAAAAAGAAATGGACCAAAGAGACAGATATACTTGAGTATGAAAAGAAGAACTTTACCTTAAATTAAATTTCCTCCGCTAATTCCATTCTTTCTTTTTCTTTCATGTCCTTTTCTTTTTTACATGATTTACAGTTTACTCCACCTTCTCTTATTCCTTGTTTTAACATCTAAGCATTTGCTTTACATGGAGTTTCAAGTCATGAATTTTCTCATACACTCATCATATTGCTTGAAAGTAATTTTGAAAAGAAAATGAAAAGATTCTTTAAGCAACTTGTTTTATTTTACACTAGAAAAATACTTTCTCCAATTTACGTGGCACCTTTTAGATTTTGAGATTTAATTCAATCTATTTTTTATCATAAAATGTTGATATATTTTAAATTATCGATTACTGTGTCTTATCAATGTAGAAATTTCATTTTAAAAAATTTGAAGATTTCATGTGTAAAATCTTGATCAAATTTAAATTGTTTGACTCTCAAAAAATGAAAAATATCACATAAATTGAGACAGAAAGAGTATCCATTTCAACGATTATTTGTCTTGAATTATAATTGACTCGAAGTATTTTGATTATATTTAGTAATTAAAGTTTATTCTAGGATAAATTTACATGTGTATATGAAAGATAACAAATTAGGAATGTGTGTTTTGCAACATAATACACTTACCAAAACTGAAAGACTTGTAAATGAATAGACTTGTAAAGCTAGTTAGATAGAGTGTATTAGTAAAAATAATGCAGTTATTAATTAGTTTTATTAATAATATCTTGCTTAGTATATTTAATCATGCTATGTATTAGTAAAAAGAATAATATAAGCTGTGTATTAGTAAAAATATAAGCATATATTTTTAATGTATTATTGTACATTTTATTATGTATTAAGATGTATATTACTAATGCCATCAATTTATATGTATTAACAATACAAGGAGACTTAATGCATACGTTAGCATAGTTAAAAACACAATTATTACCTCTCATAACTGTTTTTATATACTTATCACTATATTTATGAAGGGTATATTTATAAATAAATATATTTTTAGAAGAATTATACGATGCTTATTATTTTAATATATCAAACCAAATAATACATAAAAAATATCTCAACATAATAATATTTACACTTTATTTAACATTATCTTTATATATCCTACGATAGCTTAACTCTTAAACAAATTACGGAGTTGTCAATTTCTCATAAATTGGATATTTGAGTGACAATATTGGAAACCTCAAGGGGCACAAATAAAAAAGTAAACAATATTTGCCAGCAATTTCCCTCTATAAAAAGAATCACCATCTCCATTATCTTGACAACACACAAAGGAAAAAAAGCAAAAGGTGTTTTCTTTGGCATAATCTTGAAGAAGAATGGAGGGGAAAGAAGAGGATGTGAAGGTTGGAGCAACCAAGTATTCAGAAAGGCAGCCATTAGGGACTTCAGCACAGAGCAAGGACTACAAAGAAGCACCACCAGCACCACTTTTTGAGGCTGGTGAGCTCCATTCTTGGTCTTTTTGGAGAGCTGGAATTGCTGAGTTCATGGCTACTTTCTTGTTCCTTTACATAACTGTATTGACTGTTATGGGCTATTCAAGGGCTAATAGCAAATGTAGTACTGTTGGTGTTCAAGGCATTGCTTGGGCTTTTGGGGGTATGATTTTTGCCCTTGTTTACTGCACTGCTGGCATCTCAGGTATACATATATCTATCTCACTCTTTTTTGACATCCATAGAATATGTATTTGCCTAAAGTTGTGTGTTTGGCTTCAAAGTTGTAGTCTTTTATCATGTTCTTTAGTGGTGTTTTGCTTCAAAGATGAGAGCTTTATTGTGTCCTTTTTACCTCTATAGGCCTAAAACTGTGTGTTTAGCTTCAAAGTTTCTGTCTTTTACTATCATGTTGCTTAGTGGTATTCTGTTTCAAAGATGAGAACTTTCATGTGTTTTTCTGACCAATGAAGCAGGAAAAACAAAAAAGTAGTCTTTACCAGCTTTTGAGTTTGTTGCATTTAGTAATTAGTACTCCTCTTAAGAGTTTCATAATACACCAAAATTTACCATTTCCTTTTGGACCATTTGGAGAATAAAAAATTCTTTTTTGGTTTATCGTTTTGTATGTAATGTTTGGATGCAATCATATCTAGTTTATTTTGTTTATGGGTTTTTGAGACTAGGATTCTCAGGAAATAACCTCTCTACCTCGGTGAAGTAGTGGTATGTTGTTGTTGTTGATTGCGATCATACCAGCACTAACGCACCGAATCCCTTTCTGAAGTTAAGTGTGCTTGAGCGGAGTAGTGCTAGGATGGGTGACCTCTTAGGAAGTCCTCATGTTTGCCATCATGTGTTGTGTTTTTAGTTATTAGTAGCTCTTTTTGTTTTCTTTTCTTTTCCTTTCCTTTATTTCATATCTAGTTTATTGTGCTTATGGGCTTGTGAGACGAGTGTTCCCAAGAAACAACCTCTCAACCTCTGTGAGGTAGTGATAAGGTCTGCGTACATTCTGCCCTCCCCAATCCCCACTTGTGGGATGAGTATGTTGTTGTTGTTGTTTTGTATGTAATGTTGTTGTGGTCTTTTTAGATGTACTAGTGGTATTTCCTTCTACTAGAGCTTAATTAAATTCTAAGTAGTACTTTACACTGTGCCAAAGATGGCAGATCCTGGAGAATTGGTTTTTAAATTGAGTTTTAAGTTCTATCACACAATCAGATTACTTATAAGGTAGTTACAAGTAAATTTCTTTGATAATAATTAAATGGTAACCAAGTAAAAATGGTAAATAACTTGCTAACATAGTTAAATTACTGTTAATAGTGCAAGAAATCTTTATCTTTACTTGAGCCAAAGGGTCTAAGAGGTAAGGTCTGCGTACACTCTATCCTCCCATCACTTCACTTGTGAGATTGCAGTTGGTATGTTGTTGTTGTAGTGTAAGAAATCTTTATGCTGCCAATGTGTATAACTCAAGTACCTTTAGATTTGGTCTTTGTGTTCTAAACCCGGACAAAATTCCTGGTTCTGATTGATCTGCAGGTGGACACATCAACCCTGCGGTGACATTTGGTCTGTTTCTGGCAAGGAAATTGTCCCTAACCAGGGCAGTGTTCTACATTGTGATGCAATGTCTTGGTGCAATTTGCGGTGCTGGTGTTGTCAAGGGGTTCCAGCCATCGTTTTATGAGATGAAGGGTGGAGGTGCCAATGTTGTGAGCCATGGTTACACCAAAGGAGATGGCCTTGGTGCTGAGATTATTGGTACTTTTGTTCTTGTTTACACTGTCTTCTCTGCTACCGATGCCAAGAGAAATGCCAGAGACTCCCATGTCCCTGTGAGTACTTATAGGCTGATTTCTCATTTTGTGCTTCAGATTTTACTGTTGAGCTAATTAAATGGACAGTTGGGTACCTAAATGACGTGAAAACAGACCAAATAGACCAAAGCAATGGACAGAAACTACCATTAAACGCACTAATTTTTGCATTGTACAAGAATGAGTTAATGTCCCTCGGTAAAATCACATATGTAACTAACTCATGGTTATGTTTTACAGATTTTGGCTCCTCTTCCAATTGGATTTGCTGTGTTCTTGGTTCATTTGGCCACCATCCCTATAACAGGCACTGGCATTAACCCAGCTCGAAGCCTAGGAGCTGCCATTATCTACAACAGAGAACATGCATGGGATGACCACGTAAGTTTTACCTTTATGCATGAATGAATGTAGTCAACTTATACTATTTGAATGGAGTATTATTTCTTAATAAATATAGTTATACTAGATGACTAACAACAAACATATCTAGTGTAATCGCACAAGTAGGGTCTGGTCAGGTAGAGTGAAGCCGAGCTACCACTTGTTGAGAGATAGAGAGGTGATTTTTGATGGATCCTTCAACTCAAGAAAAGCAATGCAAAACAATTGGAAAAAAATAAATATGTGAAGAAGCCATGGTAAAACAAAATAAACAAAGCATGACATAATATGCTGACATGTGCGATAAGGATTTGTAGATATGACTAAGACATTCATAGAGCCAATGAACGTGCTTGAGAGACATTCATAGAGCCAATGACAACATGCTTGAGATCCAGGCATAGTTATTTATTTGAAGTTATTTTCTTGATTTGTTCTTTATTTTGAAAATGCAGTGGGTTTTCTGGGTAGGACCATTCATTGGAGCTGCACTTGCTGCCTTATACCACCAAGTTATCATAAGAGCCATTCCATTCAAGAGTGGGAACTGAGAAACACCTTGGCCTATTGACTATGGCTATGTCTTGTTTCAGTATTTGGTTAATTTGCTATGATTGACAAATGTTTGATTCTCATGTACAAAAAGCTGTTGTAATGTATTGGTTCTTGAATTGATCTTATTTATTCTACCTTTAATTATTGACATTATTATGTCTGCCATCTTTTTTGTTTAGGGCTTTACCTTCTGGTGGTATGCATTAATGATAACTTGGTTAAATGGTAACTGACTTGTAATTACAAGTGTAAAAATGTTGTTACGTCAAATGTGTATATAATATATATATATATATATAATCTAAATTCTACTATCTTTTTAAAAATCATTTAGCACATTTTAGAATGTTAAAAAACTTGTAAGGTGAGTATTTGCAAAAGAAAAATAGAAATTTGGAAAGCATAATTTAAGATGGGCTTTACAAAAGTGGGCCAAAGTTTAAATCGGGTAAGATTGGACATTGGATCCTTCTAAAAAAGCCCAAAGTTTCTTTCTTCCAGTTGGGACCAGGCACAAGAACCCAACAAAGGAAATACTTCGTTTGAAAATCACTTCTAATAGAAGATACAAAGTAAGGTTGCGTACAATAAATTCTTGTGATCGAGTTTTTCGTTGAATTTTGTGTATAGCGAAAGTTTTAATGCACCGAATTTGCTTTTTTCTTATCATACAAGTTGAACTCAAGAAATTTTGTATGTTTCAATTATATGCAATGAGAGATTGTTCATAAGATTGAATTTGAAGTACGTTTATTTTTTACCTCCCATAAACAGATTTAAATACGCAAGTTGTGCTCAAGCTAGATCAACTAGGTGAACTAGAAAGCCTAAATAAACACGTTAAAATTATTAGTACAATTCGTATTATCCATGTACATAAAATAATGGATATTCCTATTGTTACACAAGAATAATGAAGTATAATGATTAAAATATTTGAACATGTCGTTTTTTCTTTTTATAAATAATGCGTTCATTTAGACAAAAAAGTTGAAAGAAAGACAAGAAAATAAATAAAGAATATATAAAGGGACCAATAATTAAGTGAGGAGACAAAATGGGATATAATATAGGTGGAAGTTGGTGGAGCTGTATATATATTTTTATAACTTATGTAATGTAATGTAATGTGGGAAATATATGTGGTCTATAGTTGTTGCATCTAATAAATTACTCATACATTGATGGTCAATTAATGAATTTGCAACAAGAAAACAAGGGGACCTAGCTTCCTGGTTTGATCATCTAGTTCACTCCCCAACTACTTTCTAAATTTTCCTTTTTCTACATTCAATTACACTTCATGCCTATGCCTCTCACCACCACTATCAATTTCTCCGCGAGTCAATTCAGAATTTGAAGTTTGCATCAAAATTATTTGAGTTTATATAAACTCAAAATTAAAACTTTTAGCAAGGGGTGCAGGTCGAGTTAGGGTAGAAGGTTAGACGGCTAGTAGGGGTAGGATGATGTTTGGCCTTGTGATATAGTAGGTTAGTAGGGGTAGTTGTATCGATATGTTTTGTGTTGTTATTGTTCGTCATTTATTTTGTTACTTTTATTGTCTTTATAAACTATCATTTGTTGTCTACCATAGTCGTTATTTCATATCAAGTATTTTCTGTTTTGGGGATGATATTTTTTGCGATGAGGGTTTTTCGGAAATAACCTTTCTATCTCTATGAGGTAGTGGTAAGGTCTACGTACAAATCTACCCTTCCCAGTCCCATCTTATGGAATTTCACTAGATATATTGTTGTTGTAGTTCATGGAGTGATCTCTTACACTAATAAACAAAATAAACATATACTATCACTATGTATAACTTGAATAGTTGAATGAATTTTCTTTCCCAGCCAACTCTACTGAGGCTCTTAGTTAATAAACTTATATGTTATGTTGGATTTAGAATGACTAAATAGACACCAAAGACTAAAAAAGTCTTCATATAAATTGGTCGTGAAAGAAAATTGGTACAAGTAAGCCTATTGTGTAATAAATAGCTAGCCAATTATACATGACCTACTTATTAGACTTCCATGTGTCCATAAAGGCGCATAATAAATTACACCAAAGATTTGCAGTGGAATGATAAGTGCTGTTGAGACGAAAAGTCTCACGTTGGTGATTGATGAGATGGGTAGACTCCTTTTAAGGCTTAGGCAATCCTCCTCTCTTTGAGCTAGCTTTTGGGGTGTAAGTTAGGCCTAAGACCTAATTTTCAACATGGTATCAGAGCAGGATCCGTCTCACCCAATGTTGGGCCCCGGAAAAAAATTGCCCACGCACCAGATGCTAAGCATTGGGCGTGAGGGGGGGTGTTGACACGAAAAGTCCCATGTTGGGCCCCCGAAAAAATTGTCCACGCACCAGATGCTAAGCACTGGGCGTGAGGGGGGGTGTTGAGACGAAAAGTCCCACGTTAGTGGTTAATGAGATGGGTGGACTCCTTATAAGGCTTAGGCAATCCTCCTCTCTTTGCGCTAGCTTTTGGGGTGTGAGTTAGGCGCAAGACCTAATTTTCAACAAGTGCTCTTTTCGTTTTAATTAGAGGTATCGAATTTGAGTTAACTATTGTATATAAAGTTATCCTCCAACACAAATATGAACTCAGTCGAGATTGAATGAACATGCAGAACACCAAATAAAGAAAAACATCTCCTTTTTCTTGTCTAACATGTTGATATAACTAACTAAGACTATATACATTGTTTTTTCAACTTTCTTCTTGAAATGGTAAATTGATATGCTTAAGGTTTCTTGTTAATATGGATTGGAGTTTGTATATCTTGAGTAATTGGTACATCTTTTTCTGCTAATACTATTTTAACAAATGAATACTTTCTAGCTTGGGAAAGAAAAAATAGTAATAAAGACATTCATTTATTCTGATGTTTCATTACACAGACTGTTCTTTATTATTATTTGGATGTACAAGTCAATAATATAACTCAAAATTTAATTTTTGTATTTATTTGGCCCTCCAATTTTAACATATTTCCCTAGAAGTCTAGTACTATATATGAATAATAAAAAAGAGATAATGGAATAAAAATTGCATGTCTTAGTTGATACTATTTCTATTTATTTATTGTTTTAGGTTAAATTGGTTAACAAAAACGACAATAATATACTCAGTGAAATCTCACAAATAAAATTTAGGGAAAAAAAAATGTATGCACACCTGTTTTTGGAAAACCGTCAAAATTGGTTGACAAATACATTCCTTGTACACACAAAATTTTCTTATATATATATTTATTTATTTTATCCGTATAATTTACTCTTATACCCACATACATAATTATTTTTTTTATTCTATTTCATTTTTTTATTTTTCATCCGGTGTTTGGTGCCCACATTGGATTACG
>JAPFFP010000001.1:24756931-24814265 GCA_026153255.1 Solanum medicagineum
GGGGGGGGGGTTCTTTTTTGTAGATTAAACTAACAATGACAAAAATTGAGTAGTGGGATCAAGAAAGGCCATTTGTGCAAATATTTGATTCTTAGCCCCTTATTCAGCTAGAATTGTGTTATTTAGTCGTCAAGTCCATGAATAGAGGTGATTTAATAGTTAAAAAATAAAAATAAAAAGGGAAATATTCATGAATAGCCTAGGCTTAAAATTTAATACGGTGAAATAGTTATATTTTACAAAATTACATGACATAACCTTGGCTATGTGACCTGGAGGGGAGGAGAGAGGCGGGCAAGATCGAGAGAGGGAGGAGAGAGGTGAATTGTATATGTATATTTGTGAAATTGTATGTGTATATTTGTAAAATAAATGTATATGTATACTAAAAGACATATGTATTAGTATATCTGGCAATCGAGATTAGGAGGAGAGAGGCAAGCGAGATCAAGAGAGGGAGGAGAGAAGCGAGCTGAGAAAGGACAAAGAGTGGAGAGAGGCGAATTGTATATGTATATTTGTAGAATTGACTATGTATATCTGCCAAAATAATTGTATACATGTAATTGTATATCTGACAAGAAATTGCAGAGAAAGAGAAGAGAGGAGAGAGAGAATAGCAACAAAATCCTAATTATAGCTATAAATCATAATTTTTTCTAACTATAGTCATATAATATAAATACATATCATATATTTGTCTAGTTGCGTTATTTTTCCAAATAAAAATCTATAATCAATAGTATATAGAGTGGTGAGTCAAAGGATTTGGTCCTTAACTAGTTCAAGGCTTAAGTTTAAGTCCTACATAAGAATAGTCAGTTGATGTTGAATTAAATAATTTTTTTTTCTTTCAAGTTTCAACTTAAACTTATTACTCCTACATCATATCACATTTAATTATATGAAGTTAAAACATCATTTTTCAATCATGCAATTGATTGATTATCAAATTATAGTTTCCTCTCATTCTCACTATATACTAAATATATTCTTAACTCTTTTCTTTTATGTCAAGAGAATATATCTTATTTGATAAAACTGACATTATATAGCTGACTTTGACAATTAAATTATAAATTCATGAATCTATCCCTCTTTTTTATGGAGCAAATAAATTCTTTTGATATTTCTTTTAACTTGACTCAAGAAAATATAGACCAATTGATAAAATTCTACCCTTTATAATCAATCATCTCTACAAATGATATTTTATATCCGAGATGATAAGTTACTTTATTTTAGGTCCTAAATCACTGCTTTGTAAAATTTATAGCATATTGTTAGAAGGTTTATTCGTGGCAACTGACGATATTAAGATTTTCACTGAGTAAATTTAAAATATTAAAAATAAATATACGAAAAAATTTATGAAGAATGTTTAATATCTAATATATATATATATATATATATATATATGTATATGTACACATATAATTTCAATCATGTATAAATAATAATATAAAAAAAAGATTTAAACGAACCCCTCGATCCGATTTAATTTTGCCTTTGGTATTTACTACTTTAGAATTGACATTGATATGTAAGAAGAAATAAAAAATAGTTGCATTTTTCTTCAAATATTGTTTTCTAATATAAACACATGTTGAGTCGACTACTTATACAGATGACCAACAATTTGAGATTTGATGTGGATAAAAAATATCCACAACAAAAAGGAATAATTCTTTAATTTGTTATGCAACGATGAAGGGCTTTTCAGTAAAAGCGATAGCACAGAGCTTTCCTTTGAATACCCAAAATACCCTTAACGTCACAGCTTGTTTTCATCGATTATGCAAGGGGTATTACCGAGATTTCAGCAACCTCGCAGTGGATGAAACGCCACGTGTCAATTTCTCAGCCCTCTGTTGCTTTGGGTTGTATCGACGCCCACTGAGATTTTTACTTTTCCCGCTTATCAGAAAAGAAAAAAGAAAATATAAGTAGCGATTTTCTGCTGAAATTCGGATGAAGAACATCACTCCTCTTGTTATCTTCTTTCTCTGCTCAGTTTTTAGAGAGAGAATTTTGGAGTTTTTGTTAATCTGACGGAGGACGAATTTCGTCTGGAGCTGAGAGTCTGAGACTGTTAGCTGCTGCCGGAAACGTAGTCGCCGGTGACAATGGCTATTGGCGCCGTTGTTTCCAACCGGAACTTCGGTTGTTTCATCGGTTCAGGTAAGCAATTCCCCGTCTATGAATTTTTGTCCTTGGATACTTAACTGTTAGGTGTTTCTGTGCAGCTGATTAGTTCAGTGTACGGAAGTTGAGAATTTCTACAGCAAATGTTTGACTCTGAAGCATTTTGGGAATTAGTGAAAAATTATTGGATGGAGGATGCATGTGGCCTATTTGTGAATGTAGTTCTTTATGATTAGGAATGTTTAATTTTGGTGGAAATTCGGCTTGAGAACAGGTCGATAAGGAGTCGAGCTTTCATGATTTTGTGCTAGATTATTGGATTTCTGTATGTGTTTTTTTGTGCTGGAGTACTGTTTTGCCTCAATGCTTGAGTTAACCTGTAGAGTTATACTGGCATCTAAAGTTTGCAGGCAATTGGATAATTGTAGATTTTTTGTGGCGATATCTTAGTTTTGGTCATTTAAGTGTTTAATTTAGACTAAGAATACAATGGATGTGGAAGAGGTAATAGAAATGGCATTCACTTATGGGTACATATCAAGGTTGATTTTGTAAACTGTTTTAACTTATAACTAAGACATTTTCATAGGTGTTTGAATCATTGATTTGGGCAAAGGTTGATGTGAAGTTGAGATTTTATTTGGATGTGTCATTTGGATTTCAAATATTGTACTTCGTCTCATAAACATGAAAACCTCATCTGTGAAAACTATTAAAATTATGACATAAACAAACCATAGTTCATAAACAAGGCAATGTGTATATACTAAGGCGGGACATTACTAATCATATTACTCCTCCATTTACATAAATAAATGTCTGTGTCCAATCTTATACAGTCTTATGAAACCATAGTCCATAAACAAGGCAATGCGTATATATTAGGGCAGAACATTTCGAAATCATGCAACTCCTTGTTCCTTTTTTTATAAATAAATGCCTGCGATTACCTTTATTACAGATTCTTAAATACACATAATCTTACAAAGATCAATTGGTCCAATAAATCAACAATATAGTAACTACTTTATTTTTTAACATAATCGTCCCACATGGTATAAACAATCTCTTCATGTCACGAATGAGCCCTTCTCTTTCAAAATTTAAAATTTTCAATACTTAGTATGTTGTTTATTGTGTTTTGTTTATTGCACTATTTTGTTGTTGTTGTTGTTGTTCCTTTCTGGTAGACTTTTCACAGTTTTCTTATGATTTGCTATATTTTCTTCATTGTCTCCTTCTTAGTTGTATCGAAATTTGGTGTACTTGAGCCAAGGGTCTTTCGAGAACAACCTTTCCAAAGCTGCGTACATTCTACTCTTCCCACACCCCACTTTGTTATGTTGTTGTTGTTAACTTATGGGTCAAGTTTTAAATTTTAAAAAATTAGAATCACAAATATGGAATTGAAACTCTACTGTTTAGGTGAATTTGGGATTCGAAATCAAAATTTCAAATTGAAGTTGAAATTATATCAAAAGTCATAAACAAACACAAATTTCAAATGTGAAGTTCAAATTGCATGGCCAAAGAGTCCCTTAAATTAGTTACAGCTCGGAAATGTGTAAGAATGACTATTTGCTTCCTTAACTCATTGACAATCATTGTAGAATCATTTCGGTACTTCGTGCTGAGACTAAACAGAAAAGACCTATTCTATCATGATAACATTCACAGTGTAACCTCTCCGATCATCTTAGCTCCTAAAAATCTCTTGCACACTTTCTAAAGGACTATCCTTTGGCACAAACTTGTGTAAAGTAATTGATGATTTGATAAATAGTTATTATACATTACAAACTAAGCGAATGTTGACTCCAAAACTGGGATCAATAAACGAACATACGCAAATTAACTCATGATTTGACTCAATTATTTGGATATGTGAATACTACAAATTCAGGAAATCTAGTGATTCTTGTTGGTCATGGAAATGCTGCAAAAACTGAATTTTACATTTCACGGAAGCCTTTTCCTGATTTTGTCATCTACTTGATCTATTCCGTTCTTGGTATCTTGCATCTTCGTGGTGCCTTAGTTAATACATCAATGAATTATGTCAACAGGCAGAGAGCAGTATACAGTACATCTCCATGGAGAGCGATTTAGGTTTGCTGCTTTGAAGTATGTTCAGAGGAATATGTTATTCAATGAGCGGTATCGCTCAAGGAGTGGCTTATCGTACTCGGGTTGCATATATAGCTCACGTCCTCAATCTATTGGACCTTTGGATGGTAAATCATTTGGATCGATATCGCCATTTTATGTTGAAGTCGTTCAACCTAACCGCTTTAATGGAAAGTCACATGTGATCAATCCTAAGCGAAGAACCAAAAGATGGGAATGCTATTTTTCCTCTAGTGACTCAGATGACAGTTGGCTTCAAGCAAGGAAGCTGGATAAGCTTGGTTTCATTGATGGACAAAAGCAGCAGATAAAGCATGCTGCAGTAAATAGAGCCCAAGCCGACTACAAATCTGATGGATATGACATAACTGGGGCGCTGGGGTCTCTTATGTCATCGGAAGGGGCAAGTGAAGGCATTTTGGTAGAAGGGGTTGAGCAATCAAAACCTTGGTGGGAGCAATTTCCAAGAAGATGGATTGTTGTACTGCTGTGTTTTGTTGCATTTTTGTTATGCAACATGGATCGCGTGAGCAGTTCATCCAACTTTTACTTTGATACTTAGCATTCCATTCTGATCGTATGGCCCTTCCTACGATTGGATATTATAATGCCTATTTGGGATGTTTATATGTAGTATTCATTGCTAACACTTTTCAAGTAAAAGTAAATTGACACCTAAGCATAATCGATTCAGTAGCTTAAACACATGCAGAATTTCATGGCCACTTAAACTGTCGGACATCCTATGTTTCGATGATCACCATCAAAATGTGTTCCTTAAACATGATCATGAGGTTCTAGTTGTCTTTAAGCTTTTAGTTGTATATTAAGTTCACTAAAATTGTTGAAGTTATTAAAATTAACTGAATAAAAATGAGGTTTCTCCTTCCATACTTTTTTTAATTCATCTGTTTGGTATTTTTTGATACAAGACAATATGTGCCCATTTAATACTGTCCTAACTCGGCTTTGTTTTAGGTGAACATGAGCATTGCAATTCTTCCGATGTCAAAGGAATTTAACTGGAACAGCGCTACGGTTGGTCTCATCCAGTCTTCCTTCTTCTGGGGCTATCTTCTCACTCAGGTTTTCTTCATTTTAACATTGTCTTGGGCTCTTCTTGTGCATGAACTTTTGCTGTTTCACTACTAGTATTTGATCAGTCTGTTGCATGATGGATGTGGTTTCATGTATTCTTTCCATGTCTAACCTAAGATTTTATCTATCATTAAGTTCTAACCTAACCTTAGAACTCAAATCTATGTAGCCATTGAATAGGGACAAACACGTAGGAGAATGAATTTGTTGGTTTTTTAAAAGGCGAATGGGGCAGCAAAAAGATTGAAAGAGTCTCTCAATGGATTAAAATGACTTTCAATAGCTTTCAATGATTTTATTAAGCATTGAGGGGCTTTAAATAGCCAACATAAAACATATAATCTGCATAATTTGAAATTTAAAATAACCTAAAATATCTTAACAATCAAACAACCTAACTAAAATTCAAAATTCACATCTTAAACTAAACAAATTCTTTTGCTAAAAACTAGTGCAGTAACTAAAACAAATTTCAACAGAATTCAATTTCTGGTATGTTATTCTCATTTGCTAGATAAACCAATATCTTACTTTCATTTTACATGTTCTATGCAGATTGTTGGAGGAATATGGGCTGATAAATTTGGCGGGAAAGTAGTGCTTGGCTTTGGAGTTATCTGGTGGTCAATTGCAACTGTTTTAACTCCTTTTGCTGCCAGACTTGGACTTCCATTCTTACTTGTTGTGCGTGCCTTAATGGGTATTGGGGAGGTTAGTCGCTATATGTTTTTTCCCAGTTTCTTCCAAAATCTCAGCCACAACTGTTTTTCAAAATTGCAAGTTGTCCTTCAACTATTGAGTAGCCTGAAGCTATTCTGGTTATGGACATTGAAAGACAAACAGTTGCTTCATGTTTAGCTATGCTAAACAAAATATATTAAAGAAGATACATCTCATAAACTTATGGAATCTGGCCTCACCGCGCACTCTGATTCTTTTGTGCCGAAACTGTAGTTGGTAAGGAGTTAAATCAATTATCACATGCATAGTCTTGTTCTGACTTTGTAAGTTCTTGTCAGGGTGTCGCAATGCCTGCTATGAATAATATGCTCTCAAAGTGGATTCCTGTCTCAGAAAGAAGCAGATCTCTTGCTCTAGTGTATAGTGGAATGTATCTTGGCTCTGTTACAGGATTAGCTTTCTCTCCTATTTTAATCCAGAAGTACGGATGGCCATCAGTGTTCTATTCCTTTGGTTCCCTTGGAAGCATTTGGTTTGCACTATGGTTGACTAAGGTGAGTTTGTTTTGTTTTTTGTATATTTGATTTCTGTAATTTATAGTCTTCCAAAATTTTCATGACTTCTCATTATTTCCCCCTTTTCACTGTTTTTATCAAATTGACTCAAGATAAAATGACCCTTTGTGGTGCTTCTTTTGAAGTCCTAACAATGCAACAGAGTTATTAGTTTTCAGCTTCTAAGATTATTGTTTAGAGCTAAAATTTAGGTGCATCAGTTTCATGTCAATGGCTCAAAGATGTCTGCTTGAAATTTCCTTTCCATGATTTTTCACGGTTGAGATATCACCCTGTGATATAGTTTTAGCTACAGTAATTTATGGGTTCTGGTGAAAAGGGTGACCTCTTGGAGTCCAGTTCTGTCTGGTTTATTTTTTCTGTGCCATCATATCTGAGTCCTACCAGACTAACCCATTTTGTTATACATTGACCATTTTTGCTTTCCAGGCATATAGCACTCCAAAAGATGATCCAGCGCTTAGTGAGCAGGAAAAGAGGCTGATCATGGGTGGAAGCGTCTCTAAGGAACCTGTCACTAGCATACCATGGAAACTAATTTTATCAAAGGCACCTGTCTGGGCCCTCATTATCTCCCATTTCTGTCATAACTGGGGAACATTTATTCTCCTGACATGGATGCCTACATACTATAGTCAGGTATCTGATACATACTTCTTGGAATAATTTCTTCTCTTAGCATATTCATCACCATGGAAAACGGAGAACAAAATAATAAACAAAACTTTAAACGTTGTCTTGGTCCAAGTGGGGATATTACTAGATTCATGCACTGTTTCCTGAAGGCTAATCCATTCTGCTCTATTTTCTTTGTTGAAGTTCACATTCTGGCTTTGTTATATCAATATTTCTTGTGACGTCTTGAAATATTTCTCTTGCTATCATTCATGAACCTGTAGATCTTCAGAATATTCAAGGCTCTAGAACTTTTAATTATGATGTTGAATCTGAAGTAATAATCTTGTGAAAATTGCAGTTATACTATAACTTGAATTTGGATATTGGTTTGTTTTTGCATATCTTTAGAAGTGCTTACCTTACTAGCTCTAGCGAATCTTGACATTTGTCTGCATTCTGTGGGTTGAGTTTTGGAGGTGTTGGGTTAAATTATCTGAAATGACTCAATGCTGATCTATTATTTAGAAGATGGTACTGCATTTAGAACAAACCTCACTATATAAGTTGATTAAGGTCTTTCTTTCCAATGTTCCAATTTCTTCAGGTTTTGAAGTTCAACCTCACCGAATCTGGACTATTCTGTGTGTTGCCTTGGCTGACCATGGCCATATTTGCAAATTTAGGGGGTTGGATTGCTGATACACTTGTGAGCAAAGGATTCTCCATAACATCAGTCCGTAAGGCAAGGACTTAATAAAACTTTTGTATAAAGCTTTATACAGTGTATAGCGTTATAGGTTTTTACCATCTGAATGATGAACCTTATTTGTATTTATTTTTTTCAATAAATAACTCCACCTAAAAAAATTTGCAGATTATGCAATCGATTGGTTTTCTGGGCCCTGCTTTTTTTCTTACACAATTAAGCCATGTGAAGACTCCTGCGTTCGCAGTGCTATGCATGGCGTGCAGTCAGGTCAGTGCCATAGATAATGGAATGGCATGCTTTTGGGAGATTCTTGCAAATCTGTTGATTTAAATAATGATTGGATTTGTTTGCAGGGATCGGATGCTTTCTCTCAATCTGGTCTCTACTCTAATCACCAAGACATTGGACCACGTTATGCTGTAAGTACTCTACTTCTTATACATGGCAAAATGAAAAAGAATAGCTTTTGATGTTGATTCCCATGTCTGGAATTGTTTCTCCTATTCTTTTTCCTCGTTAGTAGGTAACTGCTCTCTCAGGATGCAACTCATGGACTTTCATCTTGGCATCATTACTGGAAGTTCTTGTTTGAGCACTGTTAACTACTATTCCCCTCGTTCCAGTTTATTTGACAGTTTCTTTTTTAGTCCGTTTTAAAAAGATTAACTGGAAACAATTAATTTTACACTTCCCAATTTATCATTAATGAGAAACTTTTTATAACGACACAAATGTTATTACATGCTTAATGCCCCAACTTTCAAAAGTTTTATTGCGACACAAATGCTATGGCATATTTAAAACGACAAGTTTTGAAAGGCTTCATTTCTTTTCTAAACTCAGTGCTGATTTAAGCCTTGACATCGTATTAGCTTGTGGGTTGAAGGCTGTAAACCTCTGTGGAGGCTTACCTGGCCAATCATTTATTGAAAAAAACAGTTTGGACATTTCATAGCTTGTTTTTGAAATTTAGATGTTTGAAATAACTTTTGTTTACTTTTCCCTCCTGCAGGGAGTGTTGTTGGGATTATCTAATACTGCTGGTGTGCTAGCTGGTGTCTTCGGTACAGCTGCAACTGGATACATACTACAAAAAGGTATTTATGGTGTATATTTTCTTACCAGCTTTGTGGTTCTGAATAAGAAATCGGCTTTGAGTTGATTTATTCAATGGCATTCCTGTATTTTTCTTATGCAGGGTCCTGGGATGATGTATTTAAGGTGGCCGTCCTATTATACATCATAGGCACATTAGTCTGGAATTTCTTCTCAACCGGAGAGAGAGTCCTCGAGTAGATAATCTTTGTTGTGCAAAGGAAGCCCAGAGTAACTTAAGAAATCAGAGGAAGTACAAATCCATCATATACCTGCAAACGAATATAAAATATAGTTAAGAGAACAAGGTATTCATGCCCGCAGGTTTATATCTAGAAAGGAGCCCTGCAAACAATTTTGAGAGTTGCCTATGGGAAGTTTCTCCTTAAAGATGCTCTCTACTAAAATAAAACTTTGGGCCATGCTTCGTCAATAGCTATCTGGGTAATTTGACCCTGTAAATGTTAATGTTTTCTGGCATTGGAAAGATCCATAGAAAACCTTATATGAAGCCTGCACATTTCTTAGCTGATGCTGGTTGCTAGTCATCGCGTTATTATGCTCTATCATCCATGTTAAATACGTCTCAAGATGCTGATTATGAACACTTGGGGGTCAATAATGCATGTATTAATTCTTTGTATTAGTAATATAATACCTTGTTTGGTATACTTTTCATGCTATATATAACTAATACACTATTGTTTATTAAGGTGTGCATTACTAATACTATGAATTTCTAGGTATTAGTAATGCAAAGGATTCTAATGCATGCATTAGTGTTAAAGATCCATTATCCCTCCAAAACATTCTTACATCTTTTCTATTATAATTGTGAAGAGTATTCTTGTAAATCAATTTTTTTTACGCAATGCACGTTGTTTTCAATGCATCAAGTCAAATAATTAATGCATAATAAATAGTCTATATTAATGTAAGCATCACTAATACTAGCATTATTAATGTATTCTCTTTGACATTATTCTTATGCACTCTACTAGGTGACCCGTTAAGAATTATGAAACTTGAGATAGGATGGTACACCATCTCAAATTAAGACTCTGAATTACTTTCAGTTACGTGCACACCGTTATTAGTTACTCCTTTTTATCTTATTTTATATGGTACTACTTCCTTTTTAGCCCGTTAAAAAAAGAATGTTATCTCATTCTAAATGGAAATAATTTAACTTTAAAATTTTTTTTTTATCCTTAAAAAAATGATTTTCAGCCACATAAATATTTAAAAATAATTTTAGATCAATTT
Organism: Solanum medicagineum; assembly: GCA_026153255.1. NCBI lineage: Eukaryota > Viridiplantae > Streptophyta > Magnoliopsida > Solanales > Solanaceae > Solanum > Solanum medicagineum. The sequence goes on from JAPFFP010000001.1 coordinate 24,767,246, forward strand.
CAAAGTTCTTTTTTTCTTAAACAAGACGGAGAGGAGAAAAATTTTCTATCCTAGATTTTAGCTCAAAGAATCTGTCCCAAAATAACTGTCTATTGATGATTGTTTCTAATTACATCCTTAACATTAAAGAAGTATGCACAATATTTAAATGTAGTTTGTTGGACAAAAGGTCAGGGAAAAAGAACATAATTCAAAAATCATAACAAGATACAAAGAATTCACATACCAAAAAAGTATGAAAAAGTAGAGAATACAAAGAATTCAGATAACCAATCAACGGACACTAGAATAATTAAAAAGGATTTTTAAAAAATAAAATGCTAACTAGTACTTGTACAACTTATTACGGATAAAATTATTGAGAAATCTCCCTCCTCTTTAACCTCAAATGTGCCATCTACCACCCAAACCAAAAAAGAAAAAAGGTTCCTCCCACAATGAATGTGATGTACCTTATTTGCCACATAATTGAACATTCATGTGAGAATTTAATCACTCATCCAATTCAACTGTACTTCCTTGCAATCAATATTTGCCGACACCATTCTTTAATCTCCCTCAACTACCCCATAATTATGAACATTCATCTTTGTCTCGCAAACGGCGTGAGATCTCTTGGATGAAGATCTACCTTAAGTCCGTCTTTCATGAATAACGTCAACGACATTTTTTGCTCTACCTTGTGCCCTCGAGCCACCGTGAGTCGGTGGCGGAGCAATACTGCTGCCGCCACCGACTTCATTTGCAAGTATGCCAAGTCTTTCCCTAGACATATCCTTGGACCAGCGTTAAACGCCACAAACTTGTATTGTTCATGCATTACAAACTTTTTACCGTCCGGTGTTAGCCATCTTTCTGGCTTGAATTCTGAACAATCTTCTCCCCACGTACTCTTCATTCTTCCGGCTGAATATATCGAATATGTAATTGACGAACCCGCCGGAACAAACGTCCCGTCCGGCAACACGTCGTCGACCACCACGTGTTTGGAGTCCTCCGGCACCGATGGATAGAGCCGGAGAGTTTCCGACAATGCAGCTTTCAGGTAGGTTAGCCTATCGACTTCCTCAAACGCCAACGGCTCGTCGAGCCATGATGACGTGTCACTGCCACGTGTCTCCATCAGGACCGTTGATATTTCTTGTAAGATTTTTTGTTCAACTACTGGATTTTGGATGACCAACCAGAAAAACCAACTCAACGCGACCGATGACGTGTCACGTCCCGCTAGGATGAAGTTGAGTGCCACGTGTTGCAGGAACTTGTCCGTGTAGGATTCTTTTTTCTTCATGAATCTTGATAACAAGTCATCATGTGGGTTTCCATCTTTTTGCTGACTCATCAATTCGAGCTTACGTGTATTGATGATGTCAGACATGTATTTGTCCAGCTGTACAAGGCTTCGGTTCAAGCTGACTTCCATTCCAAGCCCAAGCCATTTCTTCAGCTTCCATACAACTTCCGGCAATATAAACCGCTGCAGCGACGCCTCCGTGGCTCGATCAAAAGCCGATGCAAATGTATTATCTGGCAAGCCGGGTGCCAGCGTCTGCGGGTCCTTACCGAAAGCCAAGCCGCATATGTTATCAAAAGTAAGCCGAAGCAAAAGATCTTGCAAATCAACCGGCTTGCCTTCAAGCTGAGCCGTTTTAAGAATCGGACAGAACCTAAGCTGTATGGCCCGATTCACCCATCGCGCCATAGCTTGCCGCAGCGTCCGAGTCGTGAACTCGAGCGCCGCGGTCTTCCTCTGGAAAAGCCACGTGTCACCATCTGAGTTGAAAATCCCTTGTCCAAGCAGCTCGTGAAAAACAGCTTGCCAAGTCGGACCCTTTGGGTAATTCTCGAATCGGGTCTTCAGAATATGCTCTAAATTCTTCGGGTCGCACGTGACCGTCACGAGCCCTTGCTTCCGAGCCAAGAACGGGATTGCACATATGCATGTCTGGTACGTGCCGCCACACGCGCGGAGGTTGTCCACAATCCAGTCATGCATACGTTCCGAGTTTTCGATCAAGCCCGGTAAACTGCCCAATAAGGGCCAGACACGTGGACCCTTTAGTGATCTTGATATAAAAGTGAACCATAGAAGATAACATGTTATGAGAGTAAACAAGAACAAAGCTATAGCAATGTCCATATTATTATTTTCTTTTTAGGAAGAAAGAAACATAAAAAAGGGTCAGTGGGAGTAGAAAAGATATATGAGGGGGAATTTATAGGAAGGAAATTAATACTAGTAGTTGAAGAAGAATTGAGCAGCAATAACTAAGTGGCAGACTGTTTCTTGGATTTCAAGATCATATTTTTGTGTATCAAAATTTAACACAATAAATGCAATAGGAAAAGGACAATGAGAAAAACCACTAAAGGCTATAAGAAAGTGGGAAAAAAAACAATGGGGTGGTGGGAGGTGGGGAGATGAAAGGCTCCCCAACTAATATTTGCAGAGAAAAGAGCTGGTCTTTAAATTCAAGCATTGAATGAGATTAGTTGAGGAAGTTTGGAGAAAAGATAGTTTAGTAATAGAGAGATGTGTAGTACTATAAATTAAAAAAACTTATATTACTAGTTAAGAATTAGTAGAACAACCATAAATGGAACATGGGAGTGTGACCATGTAAAATGGTTAAGTGTTGGGTGAACGACTCGCCACCAACAAATTTATAATCAAGTACCTCACGTTACCGCACTCTTATGCCATCTAACTTTTTTTAATCTAATTTTACCATGACAAATAGTGTATGTTATTAATATGATCACATCGTCATTTGTTCGAAATGTTGCTATGATTATTTTAAAGAAACGTAGAGACGTCTTTACCCTTAATATTAATTACTCTCTTTGTCCCATTTTACGAGGTATCCTTCTTTTTTGATCACCTTAGCCTAATTGGAAACAATTTAAGTTTAAAATTCTTTTTTTGCTCTTAATGAAATGATTCTCAACTACAAAAATATTTAAGAATGATTTTGAACCACAAGTTTCAAAAGTTTTCTTAAGCATCATGCTAAGTCAAAAGGTGTCACATAAAAATGAGATGGAGGGAGAAGTAATTTCTTAAGATCGAAGACTATATATCAATTAATATGTGTATTATAGTAAATTACTCATGTTGATTATTACTCCCTACGTTTCAAAAAGAATGACCTAATTTGACTTGACACAAAGTTTAAGAAAATAAAAAAGACCTTTTGATTTTGTAGTTGTAAGTTAAAGTTAGATAAAAAATGTACCAAAATACTCTTTAATCTTATGGCCTTAAACATATCACGTGAAAAGTTGAAATTTAAATTTTGCCAAAAAAAAAAATATATCATTCTTTTTTAAGCAGAATAAAAAAATCTTTAGATCATTCTATTTTAAATAGAGAAATAATAATAAATAAATATAAAAATGAATATGATGGTAGGAGTTGACTTTGACTCTCTTGAATGAAGAATGACGGGAAACAGAGGAGGAAAAGTCAACTAGCCCGTATAGGTGAGACTGCCATGTTTTTCTGGAAATGAAACAAATGTCAAAGGTAACATAAAAGATGTTTTTTGAACAGAACGAAACCTTAGCCAATTCATTGGGAAATCGAGCCTTTCTTCTTTGCAAATCAAAGTCTAGATAGATTCAAATGCATCAAATACTATTTCATTCAAGTCAACTCACTATTTTTTATCTTTAACCTTTTTTAATTTTATTTATTGGAGTTGAAAATGACCAAAAAAAAAAGTGTTTATTTTTCTATTGAAAATCAAAAGGATTTATCTTCTTAATTTGGGCAAGTCACTTCACCAAATTCCTTACTTTTTTTTCCTGAGATTGGTGCAACTGTCTATATAACTTAGGTGATAAAGCTAAATGTCATTGACAAAAAATACATACTAAGAGAAACCATCAAGTCATACAATCAAATCTTGTTATAGTGGTAATATTTATTTGAGAATTTCATCTTTGCTATAGGGAGATAATTTTATAAATGTATATTGATATTTGACGTTTAAATCTCATTTAATTATAATAAACAAAATATACAAAAGATTAGTTTAATGATTTGTCGAGTAAAAAGAAAGGATGTATAATCTAACTAAAAAAAATCATAAAGAATATGAACGTAGAAAATGGCAAAAGCCAACAATCTTTCCTCGTAAAGTTAAAATTATAATTGGTGGATACTATTTAAATAATTTTTTTCTTCATTTTGGAGATTTACTATGTGTATGAAAGTAATATTAATTTGTATATAAATTTTAATATTTTATTTGTAAACGTAATATGTTAGTCAAATACTATTTGAGTAAGACTACATCATAGATGTCATACATAAACGGTATTATATACACGAATATGTATATATATATATATATATATATATATTGAATGACTTTTTTTTTTTGGAGATAAACAAATGACTGTTATAACAAGGACTGTACTATATTCTTATCTAATATTATATACCTGCAAAAACACACAGTAAATGTTATTAAATGTTTTTTTTTTTAATTTTCCACCCGGTGGACTCTTTGGAGAACCGACTAAATTCAGATCGTGCACTACAGGTTAATTTAGAGATAGCGCTCCCAACAATATTTTTTCCATAAATGTGTATATAAATACTCGTACTAATACGTCTATGTTTTTATTTATTTTTTGGGCTAAATTTTCATGCATGTAAAGAACCCTTAAATAGCTACACCCATGTCAATCCACATTTTGAATTGGTACATTATTTGAAACATATATCTTTTTTAGAAAATTAAAGGATTAGACTACGACCCATTATTTAATTATCTTAACCTCATCTCAACACAAGTCACCTTTGAAAAGGTTAATAATCTATCTATTTATTAACTCAACTTTTTTAACTCATTCAAATTTAATTAAATCCACCCATTTGATACAAGTAGCGACCGATTCCACTAAAAATCAGGAAATGTTATCAAGAAACAAATCCAATTAGAGAAAGGTAGCATCGACTACTCCCTGTATAGGTCTCAAATGGAGGTATTCAATAATTTTGAAAATGCATAAACAAACTACCTTTGGACTTGGCTGAGTAAAAGAGTTCATAAGCAAAAAGGAAGAACCCAGATATAAAAGCTCTAACGGAATAGAATTGGCAATGAGCATCAAGAATCCGGACACAATCTCTCTATCTTTATGAGGTAGTGGTAAAGTCCACACCCCGCTGGGTATGTTGTTGTTGTAATGAGCATGAAGAAAACCTATCCAATCATCTATCCTATCCAAGCATCAAGAAAGGGATTCTTCCTCTGAGTCATTGAGTTTCCATACCCCTCAAAAAGACCTATATATAGCATCCTTTCAAAATTAGGCAACTACATTTTGCAGCATGATCAAACTCTAGTTCTAAAGCATGAGTTTTTCTCCAAAACTTACAGTTTCTTATGAGACTATAAATTGTCCTTGAAGATCACTCAGAAAATGCTCAAAAGAGGGAATACGTGTAAAAGAAAGTATTTGAATATCGAGTACCATGGAACCATCCCAACAATGAAAAATAAAAGTATCCTCTTTCCTAAGGACCCTTTTTATGTCCATAGAGCAGCATGAGAGATTATCTTATATTCCAATATCAACAGAGCATTATAAAGATTTCAAGTAGAACAAAACATAGAGAGTACCTAGCTATTCCCAGACATCCTTGCACCTTGCTTGATACCAGCAGAGTAGTGTAGCCATGAGTTGCTTGCACTTCAACTATTCTTCCATAGAAGCAATTCAAAAATGGAGGAAATATCAGGTTGCCATCCGTGGAGTTAGTTTGGAAGACCATGAAAGTACCTTGCAGCAAAATATACATGTTTTCATGAATCTATTAGCTATAGCACCAATTCCAGCAAATGTAATTCACCATGCTTAGGATTCAAATTTGAATCATTTATGGCTGCAAATTAATGGACTCACTTAGACACTTGTACAGGAGAAATCGTAGAAAGCAACTAATCACTCATTGGGTATAGTCATATGTTCCATGTTAGTCAAATATTTCGATAGATGATACTGTTTTATTATTCCTCATGGAGTACAACCAATCAACTTACACTTTAGCCTCTCACCGCTGAGTATACAATAATGAGTGATACATATAAGCAAAATCTTAATAGTACTTTCACCATGCCACGGAGGTTGCTTAGGTGATATCACATTGTTGACTGCATCATGTTCATATGTTGCTCTTGCTTGACATGCAAAATCATTTTAACATGAACAGACATCTCTATATCATCTTCCTCTATATAAATACTTCGCCAGAGGAAATTTTAGACTCTTTGCAACCTGCAGAGTTTGAGAAACAAAATGAGCCACAATGGAAAGTGACAACAGCTTCATAAAGATGGCTATTATTTTATTTAAACAATTATGGAAACAGGATTAGAAAGGTTACCTTAAGAGCCATAGCTTCAGACACCATAGAGCGATACCGATTAGCACCTTCCAAGGGGCAACTTCCGCCTTTACTGATAAAATTGGCATTGCACAGACTTGATAATTCCAAAAGAACATCAGACAATAGTCCATTAGTCCAACTCTCTTCTTCCAATTCACCATCTCCTTGTGCTTCTTCATCAGGTAAGCATTCTGACACAGATACAATACACTGAAATATGGCTAATAATCTTTCCAAGGGAAACGTTCCCGGTCCCTTCAAGAGCTGTTCTTGTTCTGCAATTTCCTTCTTCTCTTTTGACTTCTCCGAGCTCCTAAAAGCAGAGATCATATCTTTAGGCGTGTAAGGGCAGATGAAGTATAATAATCAAAGACAACTGAAATATGATTTGCATCAGAAAAATGCGAAACCCTAAAACTTTAAAAGGGCTGAGATAATCAAATACCAGGCAGGTAAAGTAACAGTTTCATACAAATTCTTGAAGAGATTTTTGAGACGAGGGTTCCTAAATGAAACAGCCTCTCTACCTCTAAGAGGTAATGCGTACATTTTACCTCCCCAGACCCCACTTGTGGGACTCCACTGGGTATGTTGTTGTTGTTATAAGAAGTAGCAACAGTACAAGTACCAATAAGGATTGACCAACAAACCTAATCATCAGACAATATCACCACTTCTTCAAAACTTAAATTTCCTTAAGAACTCTCAAGAATGAGCCAATGGGACTTTAAAGCTTCATAAAAATTAGACAAACATTTCCTATTAATTGCTTCGAGCTTTAGATGAAAAATAAGATAATAAGGAAGCAAATTCTCAGTTTCACGTCTGGTTATTTCATATGTCATCAAGTAGTCCAATTTATCACCCCTGATTATTTCAGTAGTATCTATGTAAATATTGTGATTTGCCGCACAACAAAGACTTGTTATATTTGTTCTCTGCTGAATTTAAGAAAAAAGAAGTTATGACCAAAGCACTCATGTAAATGAGTAGAAAACCATCAATACAAGCAGTTTATCTAGCAAATGAAGGAAACTAGAATTGAAAGCAATATAAGAAAAAAAAAAGAATTCAGAATTTCTTACTTCCTCTTTCGTTTTTGGTTATTGGAACCTCCGGTTGAATCAAACATGGATGCATCAAGGGTAGCTGGATTTCTTGAAGCAAGGAAAGCACAAATAAGAAGGTATTTGGCACAAGCAGACATATGAAAGTCTATCTCATTGGAAGATTCACAAACTCCAATATTCTTGGCAATGCCTTTCCATTTGTTTGTCTTAGCTGAGGCTTCAGAAGACGGCCTGCTTTCAACTTTGAATGTCTCGTTCAGGGATGGTCCAATATGTGGTTTAAGATGAGAAAAAAGTTTTCTTTTCATTTCCTCACTTGGAACAATGCCTAAATCATCCAGAGGTTCACAATATATCTGATATAATGACGAGAATGCAGTCGACAATTCATCAACTCGCCTAGTAACTCGACAAAATGGCCTCAACACCACTCTGTATTAAAACAAAGAGTATGTGTTATCAGGTTGAATTTTGACAAAGCCACCAAAGTGATAAAATCAAATTGAAAATTCAAACTTACTCGAGAAATGAGGAATATAGCTTTGGGTTTTCCTGGGTTTTCATTAAGATTTGATTAAGTTCATCCTCAGTGTATTCAGGAAAGTAAACAGGAATGGGTTCTACATAACCAGTGTCCCAGTAATAAGTGTCAGGTGAGGCATTACTGAGAAAAATCAAACCCACTTCTGGCATTTTCAGAATATCATAGAGCTTAAAGAGAAAAGGCAATATGCTGGAACCCTTGTCCCATTCACGAGCAAGCTCCAAGTTATCAAATACCAAGTAAACCATTTTTCCCCTAGCCCTTCCCAGCAACTTCTTCGAGCTTGATTTCTCCACATTCCCCTTCAGACCATCTACCACATTATGAAGAGCCTCCTGCAAAAGATTTACAAAATCGGAGGGCTTTTCACAGCGTTTCGTACTTGAATAACGATTGCTTTCATTCCTTCTATGAAGCCATAACTGGTTCAACACAGATTCGAATAGTATCCTTGGGCTATAGCATGTTATACAACTGCAGTAAACAAATGGACGCTTTAAGTACTTGAATATCTGAAGAATGGAACTTGTTTTCCCAGTCGAAGCACCTCCATATACGAAGACAGGAAACAATGGAGAATCCAGAGGGCCCAAAAGATGTAACAATTCAATTATTTGTTGGCGTCTACCAGGTAAACTAGAAATCAAATCATCAAAACTAATTGATTCATCTCCATAAGCGAGATCGTGTATTGTCAAAGGCAATAAATTACGTGATTTTAACTTCCCTGTAGAATTTTTTGGATTCGGTGTGCTAGACAATGATGCTCTAGTGGTTCTTCTAGGAATTTGGGGATTTCCTGCATCACCCATTTCTTCTTATTAGCCAAAATCCTGGAAATTTCAAAATAGATGTAAAAACATTCAATTACAGGCCTACATCTGAACTTCTATACAGAAGTTTCAGAAACTGAACACAAGTTAACTGCATATAAATCCACACAAAAAAAAAAGTTCACCAAAAAATGAAGAATAAAAAACTGAAAGAGAAGAAAGCGATGAGGAAGCACCTTGCGGTACAGTTTCTGGTGGTCGAAGAAACGAAATCCGCCGGAATGTTGCGGTGGCCGGTGAAGGAAGAACGGAGTTGAAAGAGTCTTTAATCAACCCTAGGTTTTTGACAGCTAAATTTCCCGCCAATATGAAATATGCGACTTAAAATGTGGGTACACACTTTAAAAGAAATTATTAAAAATATCAAGTATCGTATATAATCGTATATAATTATCTAATAATAAAAGTATAATTGAATTAAAAGAAAAACTTCTTTTTGAATTTATTTAAAGTTTTACTCACATTTTCTAAATAAGAGTTAAAGTTTCAAATTGAGAACACATACAAAATAATTTTCAAAAATTTGAATTGAAAGTGTTTAAAATAAATACACTATATCATGTGATGTAAGTGTTCGATTGAAATGAACATTAATTCAAGTGTCTAATTAAATTTACTTGTAAGTTATAAAATTGGCCAATTTAATTTTCCTATTATTCTCAATATCAATGTTTGGTCAAATAATTTTTAAAGGTGTAATTTAAATTTAATTTTATTAAGGTTGACTACGAAGTATTCTTCCTAGAAATACTCAAAACAGACTCGAAAATTACACTCACCAAAGACACAAGCTTCTATACAACTTCAGCTTCACCATTCCAAGCAAAATGTAATGCCACATTTTACGTGCACATGTTAGTGAACTCGTAAGTCGTAACTTACAACCAACGCTTTTAACTCAATAATACGAGCAAAGGTTTCTCCGAGCATGGATTGCTCGATTCGATTCAATTCGGTCCGATTTTATATATTATTAATTTAATTTATTAATTTTTGATTTATCAATTTTAAATTCTTAACGATTCATTTTTCAAATGAATCATAATGACAATTTACATTTATAAAAAACAGATAGAGTACGAAAACCATATTTTGTAAACTTGCAAAAATTATACTTAGTTAATTACAAACTAAAATACTAAAATGGATAACTAATCCCTTAAGTACTATAAAGATTAAAATATATAAAATATTAGTATAGTGTCCTATTACTATTAAATTACTAATATTTAATATTTACAAAGAGATAATATAATAAATTATTATAATCTTATTGGGTTATCGATTTATCCAATAATCCAATACTAAAACCCAATATCTAACCGAGAATCCAATAATTTTTTTTCCAAAACCATTAAAAACCGAATAACCTAATAACCCAATAACAATAAATCAATAACGTTTTTATCGATTTGATTTATTAGTCGATTCAACTTTCGCACACCCCTATCTCTTACATAATATTGTTTTGTCAAAAGGAAAGATAGGAGACTAATACGAAATTTATGCCCCCAATCTGCTACAATTATTATTGTACAAATAATTAAAGAAAAAACTGTGTAAAAAGAAAGCCAGCAATCCATCCGACACCAGATATGTACAAGACTGACGTACAATTCTAGACCTGCTCAAATTAGAGTATGACAATGAAAAGTATACAGTACATTTTTCGGAAATTCAAAAAGAGAAAAACCAGACAGCAGACAACTTAACAATTGTATAAGACATAAAAGTTTCAGGATGCTATTTTTCAGGAGCAGCTAAAACCTAGAGCAAGTGCGAGAATCAACATCAAACAGGGCTGCGGCGACCTCCCAAATTTAACCCGACAATCAAGACTACCTGGTGCTTGCTTATACAACCCCGTCATAAGAACATAAGATACTGACAATAAGCCCTGTCAAAAACAAGTAAATCAGGTATACTGAAAAGCTAAGCTAGCATATCAAGTGAAAGACTTTGGCTCGCTCACTCATTTTCGTCATCATCATCTTAAAGTTGAGCTGGTGTACTTCCTCTTATAAACATACCACGGCGATCACCCCCAACAATCACATCTTTCAATCGAGATAGTGGACCAAACATCCTGCTAATCCTCTGTCAGCATTGAAATACAGATCAGTGAACCAAAAATGCAACTAAACACAGTAAAAAAGGAGTCCAAATGGCATTAACCAAGATGTTTGAACTGACAACAAGAAACATAAGCAGACCTAACAACATATAACTGGATGACTTCCAGGGCTTAAAGTTCTTCTATAACACAATAAGTAAAAGGATTGTAATCCAGAAAATCCAGGTTTTCTTCACTTAACTGTCTCTGTGATTGAAGCCTCTGGTACCATCTAACTATAAAAGCTATAGACTAGACCAACAGGAAGCAACAAGTACAAGCTTTTATCTTCCCAGCACCAATAGTGGAGATCTTGAAGAAAACATGCAATCTACAGCCACTCGGCCAGTGTTAAATGGCAAACTCCTTAGCACTTAAAACACAGAATCAGACATGGGACAAGGGCTGAAGATTAATAATGAGGTCGTCAAAAGACCTGCAGATTCAATTATTCAGGATCACTTATTCTAATACCCATGAATTTCTAGACTCAACAAAGAACCATATTGAAATAATAATACTGCAAAGCTAGTCTAAGGCCAATGAAATAATAACACTGATGAGAACTCACATGTGGGGTCTGGAGAGTCAATGAACTAATAACCCTCCTAAAGGCATTTTGGTCTGTATAGCGCATCAGAGTTGGTGAAACTTTTTTATAGAGTAAGGAAGATTTCATTGAATAAGTACCAAAGAGGTACTTAAACAGCATACAAACTACAGCAAAGCTGTATCAAATCACAATCATATAACCAGTTAACTGCTATAAATTCCCTGGATTGTCCCTAATTTTCAATCATTTCGCCCCTACACCAGAAATATAGATTTTGAAGTGCCTATTATTTACAATGTCTAAATGATTCTTTTGATTCTCAAAATATCTCTATTTCTTTTCCAACCAAATGGCCCAAAAGATGCAAAGGGGTATGCTTTTCCAGATTATCTCTAGGTTTTTTCCCTAACTATCTGATTCTGCCAGCAAATCAACAGGTCTTTCACGTTCTTTGGCATCACCCATTGCACATCACTAATGTTAAGGGAGAGATCCCATGGCTGTTTTTTGTGTGACCACAATGCAGATCAAATTTCCTGCAGATTCCAGAAAATTTTCACAGAAAAAAAAAAAGCTTATGTTAAGCATGCATTTTTAGCTGCACTTTCAATAATCCTGCATTTTATCCGTTACCAGTGGTTCATTTCTCCAGAGATATTTAGAACCTAAAGGACTTTCTAGATGGAAATTGTTTATTAGGAAAAGCTTTGCCCTTTCAAGGCTTAGAAGCATGCCCTCTTCAAACAATCAGTATAAATATGCAGCCAAAAAAATTGATAACCTTCTCCTAACGTGATATAAAAGTTCAGTAATTCATTGTCAAAACAAGAAAAAAAAGGAAGTTGTCAAAGCAAGTTATATCTACAGATTGAGGATTTAACTATAATTGGAGATTGTGAATGACTTTACTCTAACCTAACTCCTAAGAGCCTTGAAGATTTAATTGTCTGATTGGAATGATATGGTACCGTTCAAAATCGAACAGTGATCTCACCATTCCCCCAAATAAATGAGTGCAGTCATTTTCTCCTAGTTCTCCATGTATGCACATCTAGGAATTGTGAACCATCTAGTAATAAGCAGACCATAGAGTGTACCCAGAGGCTATGCAGTATAAGTATATTCCATCCCCTTCTGAGGCAGGTGGGATAGTGGAGCTCACTTATCCCGGGGTCTACCGCAGCCAAGAGAATCAGAGAAAAAAGATCTCTAACATACAGATCCGAAGACAATCAGATAACAGTAACATATCCCCCCAAAACCACAGGAAGGAAATCAACTCAACTGTAAGATCTGCAAAGTAGTTTAGTTATTTATTTAGGGGAAAGATCTTACTCTTTCAGAGTCGATCAACAAATTTTTAAATACTAGATTCACCACAAGAAAGACATTAACAATTGCACTTTCGCCAAAAGTAGGTCAGGAAAGAAAATAATGAGATGACCTGTGAAAAGGAGCTTGTGCAAGTATACGTCAACATATGGTAGACGCCTCAGTGTGCATTCAAAAGTCATCGTCATGAAAAAAACTTAGTAATGGTGCCAAACTGATGAGCTATGAAGTACCTCAAGTGACGAATGAAATGAAAACAAAAAAGAGAGAAGAGCGAATACTTGGGGATGGAGGATGGAGGAAATCCAGTAACGTACTTGAGAATGTTGATAAAAGACAATGGGCAGTAGCAAAGCTGAAGACATTTTTACCAGCTGGGTCTTATTTAATACACCTATTCAAGGTCAATCCTGTGTTTCTTCATTTCTTTATGTCAATCAGAATATCTGGTTTGATAGTTAATTCCATGGATTTTCTAACTGTCAGCCAGTTGGCAAGTATTGCTATTAAGCGAGAACCGCTCTTCAGAAGGTATCAACAAAAAATGCAGAAAAGACCACCTAAAGCGACTTTGTAATACTTTAGCTGGTAGGTCAGGTATCACAAAGTGACTCTAGCTAGTTTTTTCTACATTTTCCTTTCTTAAAAAAAAAAAAAAAAAAGCTCATTTGCAGACAGACACAAAATTGGAATATTCAATTCAATGGAGTTACCAATTTCAATTATTTTTTTAAAAAAAGTAACTCCTCACCTCACCATGTACCCCAGCCTGCCACTTCATTTGCAATACTTGCCACCTTTCTTGCTGCCACTTCTGACCAATAATTACAAGGCCCATAACAGCAGCAGCAATGAAAATAGACCATAATGCATTTGTGTCTTTCGCATGGGCAACCAGGGAAGCAGCCCGTCTTTTCCACCATGCTTGACAAGGAAGGTTAGCGGCATCATCGTCATCTTTGTCTTTTGTCTTTGGCAAATTTAAATTGCCTGACATTAAACCCTGGTGGGAGGATTCAATTGGTTCTTCAAGTACATTGGTTTCCTCAATTGTTGCGGAGAGACCTATGGGTTCTTCACTTTGGTATGAACTATAGTTAGCAGTACCAAAGATACGCTGCTCTTTGTCTACCAAACTTAAACGTTGCAGGGCTGCATCTTCTTCAAATTCTGCACCAATAGATAACCGGTTACCCTTTTCATCAAAAAATTGAATACCAGGAAATTCTGGTATGCTTGATCCCTTAGTTTCTGTACTTCCTTCATAAATATCTGATTTACCCCCTTCATTAGCAACAAGCTCTGGAGCAGCATCTTCACCTCCCTGTTCATTATGGATCTCATTAACATCAGGTTCCAATGGCAAATTCTCATGCTGACTTGGTGGAAAGACAAAGTGTCCAGACACAAACATTGCCTGGGAAGTTTCAGCTGCATACTCTGCACTACTGCTATTATCATCATTCAAGTCAACCTGCTTCGGACCAGGGGCAGCAGCATATGCTGATTGTGTGAGTGATACAACTTCCCACTCATTTCCACGAGGAACAGTTTCCTCCCCTTCCTCGTTACTTGCCATCTTTCAAAAGTTGAAACTAAAGAGATTTAAAAAGAGAAAAACACAGGAAATCAGAGGTTAAGTGGGAAAAAAGCATCACGCCCTTTGAATAACAAAATGTCAAATTTATTCCAAAGAAAATCAGTCAGCAATTACAAGGACGCAAATGATAAGTTCATTGAATTGAACTCTAATGCATTTCAGCAAACTTCTGGTAACAAAAATGCACAAACTTAGCAAGTATGATATCAAGTAATTCTTTACAGAATTGTGGAACTTCTACGTCTTATAAACATGCTGCTTGTAACATTGAGGAGATAAAAACACAAGGTTTCGAGGCAATTACATGTGGAAGTTGTTGCTTAATACCTCTGAAGCACATTTGTTCCAATGGAACCATCTCTTGTGCTTTTGAAACATGCAAACTGCTAACATAATCAAGAGAAACTTGAAGAAAATTTATGGCGTTCTCACTGTGTGTGTGTGTCTGTACTTGTGTGTGTAAACTGGTTACTTTGAATTTACTCAGCGGTTTCCAATTTTTCACTATCAAATTCGATTGCCTTAATGTTTCAATCTATGGATCAGTTACTATTGAACAGTACCATTCCAAACCCTAAAAAAGGTTCCAATTTCGAGAAAAATCAATGTAACATACGCAACAGAGATTGAATCATTAATAGGAGAAACAACAACAGGTGCAGAATCGTATAGACAGAGAAGATGTTTACGTAATAAACAAGCTTTCAGCAGAAGCTCGTACACAGATCCGATGAACGAATCCACTGCCCTAGCTAGTTTACTGAACAAAGCTAAATCAGACTAATGGATTGAACTCAAAGCGATAACCAATCCGATCAACAAATCAGTAGATAAAAAATCGGTAAACCAAAAACTAAAACCGGAGCTGAATTTCCGTACACTTACAGAACCGATAACCGGTGAGAGACGTGATCGATGAAGATAACGTCGGAGCTCCGGCGAGAATGATTGAAAACTGTCTCGAAAAACGAGCAAAGAGAGAGAATGGATTATATAGTAAAAAGATCCTTTAGGTGAATCATGAATGAGATAAACATAACCGGCTAAACCGGTATAGTGTGAATGACTTGCTGATGAAGTGAGGCTCAGCGGTTTTACTCTTACCCACTGCGGCTTAAAACGTTGTCGTTAGATGAGCGCAAATTCTGTGGGCCCAGGTTGATTATTCCCGGTTTTAGCGGTTGCTTGTACGAGTGAAGAAGTGCTTGACGTACCAGTCGCGTTTTGTATTTTGGGAAAAGCTTATTCGTGGACTATTGTTTTAATCTTAATTTTGCCTTTTGTTAAAAAGTGATACTTATAACATAACAACATTTTAAAAAAAGTTACAATTAGTTTGTTTTGTGTCGATTAAATTTATTTTTTCTTATTATTCAACTAGGTACGATGCGTTCGTGCTAGCACGAGCCCAGCGGGGACTAAGATGAGGTTAGAGAATTAGCTGGTCATTATTTCTTCATTGATGATGATGAATGGTATCGACCTCAGCTATTGTAACCATGATGATGAATTGAATTATCGAGTTTGGTCACTGGAACAAATCAAAGTTTAGAATAATTACAATAATAACTTTTTAGCAGACGTGCAATAGGACACAAACAAATCTATATATAGAATTTTGTGTAGCCAACGATAAGATAAATGGCTTTGCTGGCCTTTTATGATCTACTAGAACTCGTGTTCTAAGCCCGACCTTTGACGATGCTAGGTCTCGAGTATTCCAATCGACAAAAGGGGTTGATGACGTAGCTGACCTGCGGGAAGAAATGAATAATCAGTTTTGTGATCATTGGAATGTTTAAAGAATAAAATATCTTAATTGAAATAACTCAAGATTTTGGAAAATACTCAAGAGCTTACAGCTTCTACCTAATTCATTTCTTGACAAGGAGCTAACATGATCTGTGGGCTAAAATCAAACTTGTTAAATTAATCCAAGATTGGTTCTTCTGTAATCTTGTTGTCATCTTGATTGGTGACATTGAATACTGCCAACACAAGACACAACTCATCATCAATTTCACCTTCACAATATTTAGCAAAATTCCTTCTCCAAATTGAAAGTAGCTACGCTAAAAACAAAACAACAACATATCCAGTGAAATCCCACAGGTTGAGGTCTGGAGAGGTTAGAAATGTGCGCAGACCTTACCAATACCTCATAGAGGTAGAGAGCCTATTTCCTGGATACCCTCGAAAGAACAAACAATACGAAAAGGTAAATAGCCTTACCATCCACCATCAGACAAATATGAGCCTTTGTGATGATAAAGTTAAGATCAGTAAGAACTTGTACCACTGTGGTTACTGTTGGACAAAATCTGTTCTGCATTTTTTACAAAATGAATGCAATGTTTTGCTATTTGCTCAATAGGCTGTTAAGGCACTTAGAATAAGAAAGCTAACAGAAACTGATGGTCTTTCAGAGTCATTTGATAGTATATTTGGGTAAAAACAAAGCATGCTGAAAATATTTATTACTGTGTGCATATGCAGCTTACTTGTTTGAGAAGTGCCAGGACAGCAGTTGATTATGTTCTTTCCTTTGTCTAGATCAGGTGCAGAAGTATTAATAGAAGAAGTATTGACTAGAACAACAAGTATCTTGGCCGTAGAAGCTTTATCTGTTGAGCACAGGCCGCTTTTTTGTAATGAAGATGAAAGCGCACCGATAGGCTTTTTATCTTTGGCCATATCTCTCGATAATAATTCCAATCGAAGGGCAAGAAATGAAAGTCTCTCATTAAAGAAACTTGCGATGCGAGCACGCAAATAAACTATCTAATTTTTGTTGAATAAACTCGAGGGCAGCTGAAATTCATAGTAGTAATAAGAAATGCGCCCGTGATCTATATAGTTTATGAGGGGTTTTTCTTTGTAAGATCTTGGTTTTAAAGTGTTATTGTATGTGATTATATAATACAATCTATTCATTAACAGAAGGCTCAATAGTTGATAAGAAAACTGCTCCAGTTCAGCAGAGAACATCACAAATTTTGGTCATATCTTGCAAAAAGGCTGAAAACTCAACTTCTTATATGTAGTATTGTTTAGTGTGGTTTCTCTATGGCCTTTAGCACATTCTAAATTTCAGAAGGTACAAATCACAGCTATTCCTCTTCAATTGATGTTTGAGCACATTTTAGGTGAAGCAAATCCAAAATCGCACGAACAAAAAGGAGGAAATCAAGAAGCGCACCAGCGGTGCGCATGAAACTCCTAAAAGAACAAACGAGGTAACTATAAAATATTTATAAGCCATCAATGTGTATAAATTAAATCGTTATGTCAATTTTCAAAAAGCATTAATAAGTCCAATTTATTTGGGTCAAAAATTGTACATGTTGTGAATTGTTAATAATTAGAGAATACTAACAAGGTATACATATACCAACAGGGTATCACAGATGATTAAGCATAATCCTATATGATACCGATATGGTGTAAATATACCGACAGAGTATATGACGAATAGATTTTCTTCTAATTTAGAGTTTAATCATTATTTTATTTTTTTTTTTAAATCTTATAAATTAATTGGGTATCAATATAGTATCAGAGTATCACAAAGGATTGGACTCCTTTTATATGATATCGCTATGATATGTCAGAATATATTTCATATTATTTATACTAACATCAGCATGACGTCAGCACGTGAAATAAAAATGGGTAAGTGAGTAAAAAGATAAATAATTTGGGTAATGGATCCATTAAGGTTAAATCTGAATCTATTAAGGGTAAATAATTTCCAATTATGTTTATTTTGTGTACTTTTTCCTAATAATTATCCTATCCTACATAGATGAAAGGCATCAATATTTATCTTTATTGAATCATATAAGTATGTCATACCAATAACGTAACTCCTCCATAAGAGACTTAAAACATTTCACAAACTCTTTTGCTAACTAGCTGAAAAAATTAATCATCAATTAGAGAAGTGGAAAATGAAGCCATTTACTTCTAATGATATATTTACGATCCATTTCTTTTGTTTGTTGCTTATCAATAAGTTGGCACTGGTTTTATTCTTTTCTTTTTTTTCTCTTATAACATAGAATAGTGCTTTATACGGTTAGATTCTCCGCGTATTTTTACAACAATCTAATTAGAGCCAATTTTCAAAGAGAGGAAAAAAATACGGCCAGAATATTATGGGACAGGACATCAATCATCATTCACACCAACCAATATCAGGAGTGGAGGAGATGTAGGAATGCCCACCTCCTTGTCCAAGGCATCTATACATCTTCTTTACATGTCCAAACTATCTCAGTCTCACCTCCCTCATCTTGTCCACTACCGAAACCATTCACGCTTTGTCCTAAATAGCTTCGTTAATGGTTCTATCTTTCCTACATGCCAACACATCTATCTCATCATCCTCATTTTTCATTACTCTCATCCTCTGGACATGCAAGTTCTTGACAAATCAACACTCTCCATCCCATACGACATAGCTGGTTTGACCACCAATTTATACTTAGCTTTAAGGCTTGTGATACATTCTTATCATACAAGACATGGATGTGAGCATTCATAACAATTCTTCTGCCATTTGATGCATAATGGATGCAATAAAGACAAAGTCCATGACAACGAGGGATATAGTCCAACCTGTAAAAGGGAACCATTACTAAAAAAGCGACCGGGAACATCAAAATTTCATGGTCATGGCTCATGAGACCAATATTTCCTGGTATAGATATTCAATGTTGAAATATCAGCAATATCCATGTTCAATCTTGAAATGTCAGAATCCTACGAGTAACTAATTTATTGAAATTTACATATGTAAAATTAACGTATTAGCTAAGCAGAACTATAATTTAGTAAGCCCTTGGTTACAAAAGTTATCATGAATGATATGTTGGGTGACAAGAAAAGAAACAAGATGGTAACCAGAAAGCTCAGGAGAAAAAGAGTGAGGTAAGATGTCAGCCATGTCGAGTAACCTGTCTCGTAATCTGTTGGATGACCGTTAAATGAGCTGCAGGGAAGAATGAACCGATGTACATATTCCTGCAAATCTAGAAAGAAACAGAGGAGAAAAGAAAGGTTTGTTTCTAGCCATTACAACTCAGAGTGCCTACTCCTCTCTTCCTCAATCTGGAATACTTCATCAAAAGGAGGGTCGCCTGGTCTTCGAAATAGTTGGTCCCCTATTTTGATCTCATATGCTTCTTCTTGTTCCAGCAAAAACTTTTTCAACTGCGAAATTGACTAACAAAATCTCAAACTCTCTAGCATTCAGAATCTGACTTCTATCAATGCAACTAAACATACCCTCAATCACAAGATAGTTAAACCAGCTCAAAACATGCAATAAACGCACTTGGAGGGGTAAAATTTAAAGCAAGTTGAGGGAAAAAAAAAAAGACAACTAGAAGATTCATACCAAAAGAAGGAAACCATGACTAGCAACTAGTAACACGGCTCTAATTGGGGAGGTTATTATCCGAACAATGAGACAATGCTTCTTGTAATTCATTCTGCTTTCTTCAATGACCATAATAACAACACCAAAATATAGTATAACATGACTTATACACCCGTGTCAACCAAGGTGTATGTGGATGATCTATTCAACTTTTTGTTGAAGTTGATTGGATAAAATACAGACTTCTCTATGAAGAATCAGAATTTTGATATGATAGTGGCTGCTGGGGATGCAAACCCGTAACTACTCGGATGGAGTAGCTAATAAGTTACTTTTTAAATAAAATAAACATTGATCTTAAATCAAATAAACCAAAAAAGCTTCCTACCAAAGGTGGTATTGACATTCCCTAGCATAAGCAAACCACATGTTACATTTTGCGTTCGAGAATGCCCCCCTTGACTAAAAGGAATATGGTTTTGCTGGCAGCTACCATGCAATGAAATTGACAAATGCAGGATGAACCTCAAGTTGCTTGACATAATCTCTAGAAATTGATTTGATGTAGTACCTCTGGGGGTGTTAGCGGCTAGTTGATGATTTTCACCCTAACCATCCCGTGCTACACCGCCTTTGTGGGCTTACTTATTAAGTTTCTTAGAGAGAGCTAATATTTACAGAGTTCAGGGTTGACGTTAAGCTCATGTAACAAAGGGAAAGTGTTATCTTTGTGTTTCTTTGAAGCTTCACTTTTCATTTCCTCTTTCAGATTCTCAAAAATCTTCCCATAGAGTTCCTTCGAGTGATTAATCTGCTCTGCACATGTGATTGTGTATTAAGATTGGTTCTCTTCCATCATATTCTCGGTAATTAATATGGAAAAATCAGACCAACTTGTTACCAAACTCCCTAATTGTTTCAACCTTTTGAACAAGCAATTTCAGTAGTTACAGAAGAGACATCTGATTTGGGAAGTAAAACGAACCTCTGTTGTATCTTGACCTTTTTCCATAGTGAACATTATAGTGGTCCAATCAACACCTATGAACTTTGTCTGAATTGCTCCACTTCTTGCTAGATTGACCCACCGCTTGGCAATTTGAGTAACCATCTCCTGAAAATCATAGTAATCTTAAACCAATAAGGTTCTATTACCTTGCATCCAACAACGATAGCCAACAAGAATATTAACATTGATACCTCCTATAACCAAAAAGTTGATTAATCTTTTTCAGTTAGTAAGAAAATTTTGTGTAGTAGCTCATTTGTAAAACTCCCATCTTCTAGGTGCAAGTTTTGATCCTTAACAGGTCCTTCCCTTTACTTCACAAACATCAAATAATCCAATCAATCACTACTATGGTTTAATCCCAAACTTGTTGTGCCTATATGAATTCACTAGATCCATTCCATTCTATTATAACCTCATTCATTCCAATACAAAATAATTTGTTTTTTAACATCATCTCAACGCAGTCTAGAGTCTGGGAAATGATTTTGGAGATCTCACATCTATCTCACCGGACATAATGCAGGTGTAATAAACAACCAAAGCCTCAAGTATGTGATACTAACAACAAGCTGCCGGTAAAAATCATCTTCTTCGTGGGGTTCATTCATTTCACAAAAGTATGCGTCTGGTTAGTCCAAAGTCTCAATAGTTAGCACTCGATGGAATCATCAATGATTCGACATTTTTGAATGACTCTATGAAATTATGTTGATACTTCCGCATATTATGGGTAACGCAGGAGAGATCCGGATCTTAGCTAAGTCTCATCGATTCCAATAAATTGTATTCCTACACTAATAAGGATTCAACTAATCAGCAATTAAAGCACGAGTGGAAACGAAGCATTGAAAGGTAAACAGAGATACCGGAGTCCGACGAGTTCCGAGTCGGAGCTTAACGAATCCGAAAAGGGGTCCTAGAACCCGCTTCATCATTTCAGATTGTATATCTGATGGGCTCATTTTTTCGGCATCATTAGCCGGCGGTTCGGACTCGGAGTCGGAGTTAGCGGTTTTCTTCTCGCCCCATTGTTTCAATTCTTCTCCCTCCTCGCCGTTAAGATCGTCGGAAACGTGGATCCTCCGTTGTAGGCCTTCGGCGAAACGGTGAAATCTTAGGGTTCCGATGGCAATCATGAACAGCAAGAAGCAGATTCTGTAAGAAAATCTACGCATTTGCATGTCTATTTGTATGTTTGAGATATTACTGCATGCTAATCTTTGATAGTCTCTCTTAGATATACAACTAGCGTATCAATCTTCGGTTCCACCTACACCTCCATCTCATACACACTTTTTAGATATATCGATTTGAACTATATTTTGTAATAGAACATTTTAATAAATGTGCAACAAATATATGTACAAATAGAATTAGATACATATTTTATAATTCAGTACGTGTAAAAATTTAAAACTGCCACTAATATATTGTATTTCATTTATAGAAAAAAAGATGAAAGGACAAAATATATTTGCAATATTTAAATGATTATATTTGAAGAAGCTTAAATACTGTATTAAAAAAATATCTACCATACATGGTAATAACATTTTCTTCATAAATAAAACATCTATAATACAGTTTGAATATATATTACAGATAATTATTTATAGAATACATAATGCAAGTTTTATTAATAGATAGTATATTTAACACATATTCCAATATGCTCCTAACATATTGTGTCAAGTTTTTTATCAAATAAGTATAATATATTTTAAAATACTTATAATATATTTATATTGTATGTGTGAGTCACTTTAATATAAATACAAATTTATCATATTGTTATTATTATTATAACTAATAAAAAATAAAAAATATTACTAAGATTAATAATTATTTATTAAAAATATATTTGCCCGTAATTTTTCCTTATATTAATATGGGGTCTTTTTATAATATATACTACTATATTATATAGCTTTGAGGTTGAAGACAAATGCATTGGTTTGGCCGGCCCACTGCAAAAGTTGTTTTTCCTCTTAGGATTTCGATTCATTGCATTTGTCTTCAACTTTATAAAATATGATAAGTATTTTTCATTAAAATTAGAATGAGATTCTAAGTACTTGGTACTTTAGAATATAATTACATTTTAATGAGATTAGGACAAGTAATCCAAAAGGGAGGAAGTAATGTATCATTTACTTAGAATCTCATTAAAATTGATATTAGGACAACATTTCTGTTTTACACGCTTGAAATTAGAAGAAAATTTGCTCATAAATTTGACAAATTCAATAATTTCAATTTAAACCAAATTTTATGATAGCAAAGAGAAATAATTTAATTATATTCTTCTCTTATAGTTTACCTAATTACATTTTATAATTATAGGTTTGTTTGCTATGAGTATTTTCATTTTGTATATATTAATTATGTATTTTTCATAACCTATACAAATCAAATATATCAACAAATTGTATACAAATAACTAAGGATATACAAATTCTCAATTTATACAATTAGTCACCAAATTATACAATTAGTCATGCTCAATATTTAACCCAAATTATAGCTAAATTATATAATAATTATTAAATATTTACCGTTTCGCATCATTTTTCCCATGAATTTTTTAGGCAAATAAATCCATGTTGGTCCAATCTTCAATTCATGGTGTAGAATAAATGAACTTCCTTTTTCTTGCCTTATCCGATTATCGCAAATTTAAATACAGACATTTTCTTTTCATTGAAAAATGCTCAAATTGACATTATGATTTATACGTCACTTGGCTGGCAAAGCCAATTGTGACAAATCAATAAATTTAAAATGATTTATGCTTTAGGATATAACATGGACAAATATAATGCTCAAATTTTTATACAATAACATATTCAATATAGTCTCATAAAATATAGGATCAAAAAGAGTGAAAAAAAGAACATGTGCAAATCTTATCGCTCAAGATAGAAACACATAATCTTTACTCTGTGTATATTCTTGAAACAACTCTGGCAATAAATTAAACACAACTCTCTTCCAACTCTTTAATACAACAACAATAATAATATTCTTCTTCTTGTAATCTCACGAATGAAGTCTGAAAAATGTAAGATGTGCACACATTTTATTTCTATCTCAAACACAATTACCTATATATATATAGAATATACATATATATTTGTGCGCGCATAGTGCTATATACAAAATTGAACCCGTAAAAAATTTAAATCTCTGACACAATGCCATTGGAACAAAACATGGTGTTTTACAACTTGGCAAATTTTGTTGCTAGCTTTCACTTTGAAGAGTCCAAACAAAAAGTACAGCAAAGAAGTCTTGAATAGTCCAAACTTTTTTCATTATAAAAATTGTGTCCTATCTTTCTTTCAACTGTGAGGTACACAAAAAAAGTTCAACTGTATACACAGAGAGTACCCTCTTTGTGTAAACTTTTAATTGATTAATTTTGAGGATTCATCAATGGCAACTTTAAGCAGATTCTTGAAGAAAAGAATATTATGCAATAATAATGCTAGTGTTGATTTGATCAGGGCAGCTAGTAACAGATTGTTCTCTACACAACTTCCTCATACTAACATCAAGTCTGAAGTTTCTCAAGTTAGTCCAATTTCTTGTACTGTTAATTTACTCTGTCTTTGTTATACTATCAGTGGCGAAATCAGAAATTTCTGCGGATGTTCAATATTTAATATGTATGTATAAGATTTCAATGTGATAAAAATTGAGATGTTAAAGTCTCAAATTTCAGTTAATAGGGAAAACACCAATGGTTTATCTCAAAAAAGTGACAGAAGGATGTGGAGCTTATATAGCTGTGAAACAAGAAATGTTTCAACCAACTTCTAGCATCAAAGACAGGTACAAAAACTGTATTCTTATGTGTATTTGCTTCCACTTATATATACAACAACAACATACCAGTGGAATCTCACAAGTGGGGTCTGGGGAGGGTAGAATGTAGGCGGATCTTGCCTCATAGAGGTAGAGTGGTTGCTTCTTGGGAACCCTCGTCTCAAAAATCCATAAGCAGAGTAAACTAGATATGGTTGCTTCCACTGTATATGCTTTAAAAATTAAAATTCTCTTGTTTTTGCACCAGACCAGCATTGGCAATGATCAATGATGCAGAGAAGAAAGGCTTAATATCACCTGAAAAGGTAAGTTAACATGATGTCGTGTTTTTTTACTAGCGGAAGAACTTGAAAAAACTCCTTTAGTTGCCAGTAGAGGTGTGTAGATGTGCAGTCTCAAAGTTGAAGTGTTTACTTTCCAGCTGAGGCCAAGTTTGAGTGTCTGTTTAAGAATGGGGCGAGAGGATTCATTCTCATTCTTTCTATTTAGAATATATCTTGTACTAGTGTGCAAGAATATGTTGTCTCTGACATGCTTGTTGATTATAATTAGACGACGTTGATTGAGCCAACATCAGGAAATATGGGGATCAGCATGGCATTTATGGCAGCAATGAAAGGCTACAAAATGGTTTTGACAATGCCTTCGTACACGAGCATGGAGAGGAGAGTGACAATGAGAGCATTTGGAGCTGATTTAATCCTAACTGATCCAACCAAAGGAATGGGAGGCACAGTTAAGAAGGCTTATGAACTTTTGGAATCGACACCTAATGCTTTCATGCTTCAACAATTTGCCAATCCTGCAAACACTCAGGTACTCCTAAGCAACTAAATTCATGTATTCTTTGTTTTACTATGGAATTATCAATTGATTTGTGTTGCAAACAGATTCATTTTGAGACAACTGGCCCTGAAATATGGGAAGAAACTCTGGGTAATGTTGACATATTTGTCATGGGAATAGGAAGTGGAGGCACTGTTACTGGTGTTGGACAATACCTTAAATCAAAAAATCCTAATGTCAAGGTGAATCTATACTCTAATCTACTCTAAATTCCTCGAGACAGAATCAGTAAACGTCCAAGATAATCCTCATGTCTAAAGTAGCTAACACGGTGCTTATAATTTCTCCTCTTTTGCTAGATATATGGACTCGAGCCAACTGAAAGCAATATACTCAATGGCGGAAAACCAGGTCCTCATCACATAACAGGGAATGGGGTCGGATTCAAGCCGGATATCCTTGACATGGATCTAATGGAGGAAGTACTAATGGTATGTTACAGAGTAAACATAATATTGTGCAATTACAGAGTTTTGTTCCAATGTAATTCGAGCTAAATTAGTACGTCGTTTTGGTAACTGATCTGATCTGTTCTTGTTGTGTTGCAGGTTTCTAGCGAAGACGCTGTGAACATGGCTAGGGAGTTGGCAGTAAAGGAAGGGCTCATGGTACATATCAGATAACTACAACTTTATCTATACAAATAGAATTAGCCCATGTATACAGAACGGTAAAGAGGCTTTCTTTGAACATCGACTATAGAAACAGAAATGAAGCGTTAACGCATACCAACTTGATCTTTGTTGCTCCTCGAAACAAAAATGTATGAACCATTTGACAAAGTATGTGCCCTGATAGTTCAAAATGTGATATATCTCTCCACTTGTGTAGGTCGGGATATCATCGGGAGCTAATACAGTAGCAGCTCTTAGACTTGCTCAAAAACCAGAAAACAAAGGGAAACTCATAGTGGTATGAACATATATATATCAGGTTTCATGATGCAATATATCATCTTCAAGTACTTTTTCATTTCTAATTATAAATGTAACGTGTCGATTATCAATTACAGACTGTACATGCAAGTTTTGGAGAGAGGTACTTATCATCTGTGTTGTATCAAGATCTGAGGAAAGAAGCTGAGAACATGCAACCTGTTTCAGTTGATTAAATATCAAAGTCTCTGCAACAAAAAAATGTAATTTTGTTCTTTCTATATGATGATTTCTGTTGGATGATTACCTTTATGAATCATGTTGTTATTGCTACAAAGTCAGCAAGTTAATTTGTTTTTAGTTTTGATATGAATAAGTGGATCGCTTTTTTCTAATTATGCTCCATGGCTATGAAAAACCACAATAATATACCTAGTGAAATCCTACAAGTGAGGTCAGGGAAGGGTAAATGTAGTCGTTTACGAAAGACCCTCGACTCAAAATACCATGCCCCAAAAGCAGAAGATATCTTGCTCTGTAGCTATAGTTCGTAACTATAGTTATATCAACGTTTGTATAATTCGCGAAACATTTATATAATTTGCAGTTTTTGTATAGTATTTGTATATTTCGCTATACAATTCGTGCACGCCTTGTGTATAATTCGCTATACAATTCATAGTGTTTGTATGTTTTGATATACAATTTCGCGCATCGCACACAGTATTTATATAAATCTAGCAAATTATATAACACTCAATCTGTAATTACAATTAGATATTTGCCACGAGTCATAATTAATTCAAATTATAGCTCTATTAGCTAAATAACTAAGAGTATATGTTTGCTTATCCGTGTAATTTTTCTTTTTTTCTTTAGGTTTATTCTTTCACATGAATTTCAAAATTTGGACTATCCTCCTAATGAATAAAGTGTTCCTTCTAAAATTTTCTGTAAGATATAGGAAAAATCTTTAGAAATTCTGTTCCAAGCCGATCTTAGCTCAGTTGGTAGAGCGGAGGACTGTAGTGTGTCTGCTGACATTCTTATGTCGCTGGTTCGATCCGGAGGTCCGATTTTATTTTCTTTTGATAAATAAATCTTATTGTGTGGTTGCACTTAAACTATTTTACTTTTTTCATTATCCAAATTAGTTTTAATAAGTTATAAAACTTAAATCACATTCCAATTGAACATGATGTGTATAGTTAAAATAATATTTTAATTGATTAGTTTGAAGATTTGAAATCATGCACAAAAATAATTCTTTTAAAATTGAGTTCTTTATCATATATTTATTTATATAATCAAAACAGATGATCAAATAATAAGGGTTTCTATCTCTATGAGGTAGTAATAAGGTTTGCATACCTCTATCCTCCAAGACCCTTTTTTGTGGGATTTCACTGATATGTTGTTATTTGTTGGTTGAAGGTATTAGGTAGTCCTAATATTATTTATCTCATTATTTTTACCTTACTAATGGGATATGTTATCTTATATGCATGATGAAAAAACTTATCCTGAAATTAATTATATCAGAATAATTTGTTCCCAACTAAACAACCTGATTTGCTTGAATTACAACTACACATACCCCCCCCCCCCCAACCCACCTAAAAATTGAATTTATAAATATTAAAAGAAACACACACATACCATTTCCTTTTCTTTGATACATGTGCTACTCCGGCCACCCTCCCACTATGTGGTCAAATTCTAGAGAGATATCATGAATTATGGCAAATCTTTATAAATTTGTTTGTCAAATTTTGGTTATCCGTTATGATTTGTGACTAGATTATGATGATTAGTCAAGATTTATTACTTTGTACATTTATTTGAAATACGATAAGATATGTGATCAAGTTAGAGAGGATTAATTACAATATAAATTTTTTCCATTAATATAAAATTTAGAGATTTATCAGAATTTTATGAATACTAATTGTGCATCTGTATTTGCAAACTTTTTAAAATAAGTTCAACGTTTAAATAGTGATATTAGGAAATTACATTAGTATAAATTATTTATGTTTCATCTTCTCATTTGAGGTGTAAATAAATGAATGAGTTGAAATTTGAGATAATCAGTATTGATTTTGTAAATTGATTTAGATAAAATTGACGAAAAAGCTACTTAGGCTGAAAATGAATAAAAAATGGTCCAGCATTGAACTAAAAATGAAGATCATTTTAAAATAAGTTCTAATGGTGGAACAAAAATTAGCTCATACAAATTTATGTTATGCCCAATTTATAAAATTTTGAATAAAAATTGAACATGCCATCAATTTTTGAGTTATATTTGACGCCCTATCTCACTATGATTGTAGATTCATAAGTATTCTCTATTGAATTCGGTAGAGAAGGATCGTCTTCAAAATCAATAAAAATAATCATGTGTCTTGATGTCAACTTTTATGAACAAAGTAAATTTGACAATTCGATATGTCTTGCGAATAATATTGGAATTATAAATATTGTATTAAAAGTTATAATTTCATCATAAATAGTAAAACTTGCTGTTAGAAAATATATTATAACCATATCTTTTGAATCAAGCTTTCAATTAAGAACATCATTGCAATGAAAAAAAAAAGTGAAAAAATAATGACTGACCAAATTGGTACAAAGAACGTCATTTGAACCAATCAAAGTACCAAAGACTTTCGAGTACACCTTCTTATTACATGATCTAAAGAAGTCTCCCCTTAAATTTAGAATCAACCCTCTATTAGTGTCATAATCCTCCTTAAAAAGCTATTTATTTGTTTGATAAACTCCTTTTTCTTATTTACTTGGAATAATTTACTTTCAATTTCTCATGTATCAATCAAAATAATTTTCTAATATTTGAAACATTTGTCCTACTCTTACTTTCTCATCTTGCAAAATTGTCTGCTCTTTTTTCCTGTCTCTTTTTCAATTACCAGAACAAGTAAAATACAGGTTGTTTCCAAATTTAAAATTGTTGTAATAGCAAAACATTTGACAATTAAATTACACAAAAATAGTTACATGCTTCTAAAATATAAATAAAAAACCAGCTTTTATTTAATAATGGAAAGTAGCAAAAACCAATTAGGCATTATTCATATTCATGCATTTAGTTCGTTTATTTTGGATAATCCTAAGCTCCTAGCTACTTGACATTATTGTTATCTAATTTTTTGGATTTTTTTTGTTTTGATATTTACATTTTGGTCCAAAAAATCAAAGATGAATAATGTATAACTCGTTTCTATAAAAAACATTCTCCATATAATTTTATTTAAAAAAATTTAACTCAAAATAATTCACGATAATCAAAATTGAACACGGAGAAGGATCAAATCTGCTCTTTTACCGTTAAAAATAATTTAAATATATCATTTGCTATACTTTCTATCTAAATATCTCTTTCTGATATATTTTGGGGTTAAATATATCTTTTTATTATATTTTGACATAAATTTACCCTTAATTCTAATAATGGTCAATGATGGGCTCTTTGTTTTTTTTTTTTTGGATGTGTTATTTTCCCTTTTAATATTACTTTCATATTGCTCAATTTAAATTGTAAAATGTGGGATTTGCGTATTTCATACGAGAAAAATAGGTAAATAAGCACTTACATATTGAAGAGTTCGTCTTTTTTTTTTTAAAAAAAAGGGCATAATTTTGGCTTATGCCCATTTTTGTTTGAGTTATTTTGATTTGACACGAGTCTAAGAAAGAAAAAAAAATTTAAAAAATTTGTGGTCTAAAATAAGTTAAGGATATTTATGAAGCTAAAAATTATTTCATTAAGAGTAATATTGATATTTTAAAATTAACTTATCACTAAATATAGAAATATGACATTCTTTTCGGGACTAATTGAAAAAGGAAGTAAATTATGTAAAATAAAACTGAGGGGGTATAAGTTTTTAATTACATGGGATAAAGGGCTCATAGTTGATGAAAGTGAAGGCTCTAAATTGATATTTTGGTTCATCCCCCGTTCCTCCCCCTCAACAAAGATTAAGGCACTTTAGGTGTGCCTGTGCAAAAATTAAATTGAAAAAAAATACTATTAATTTATCAATACTGAATTCTTGAGTTAGTGATTATTAAATAATTTTATAATTTTTTTCATTGCAATGTTCGTTCAATTTCTAGTTTTGTGAATTTTGTTAACTATTAAACATATGACTTAATGAGATTATATTAAAAGAGTATTTTACTCCAAATTATGTATGATGTTGACTTAATTGTTAGTTCTATTTTCTAAAATCTAGTATTATTTTCGATCATAGACAATACAAATTAATTTTTCTATTTTTCTATCGCGACATCCTCCCTCTTCTTGGCAAAAATTGGCTAGTGTTAATTGCTCTCCTCTCATTTGTGATAAAGACATACAATTAATGTTTTTTTTGTAATTTATTACCCAAATTTTTTGAAGAAATTCAAATAACTTCGTCTTAAACAAAAGTGATCAATATAAAAATTTGTATTGCATTTCCATTCTTGCTACTATTTCAATATAATGAACATCATGTAGATATGCTATGAATATTTTTTCATCGGTTAAATCGTAGATCGAATCATTAAGATAAAAAATTTACAATAAGTATCCTATTGATTCGATAGATTTAACATATTCATAAACTAGAAATTGATAAATCAAATCAACCATACATAATGTCGAACCTAACCAATCGAGACACTTCCACCGATTGAATCAAATAACTGACAATTTGAAAATTTTTCCATCCATTCTTTGTCTTCTTTCTAACTAACAAACCAAAAACAATAAAATTAATCATCATTTTTTCATCACACAAAACCAACCTCCACCTAGTTAGTACCCCACGGTTTTGTTCTGTATTTATTTTAAAAATTAATATTTGTTTATATTCAGTGAAATAAATAATTTTGATGTATAGTAATTTTTCAAATAAAAAGTTGAATGAATTTTTTTCGCGTGTGTTTCAACCAACGAACTATTTAAATATTAGTTTAACACTTTTTTTAGTTACATAAATTCTTAAATCCATATTATTATTATTATTAAAAAGAGATTGAAGAATGCATTTTTTTTGGCAAATAATCATAAATGCAAAGCCAGATAGGAATTTCAGTCAACATCAGATTCCCAAGATTACAAATATCTGGGTATTCTCGTAAATATTACCTGTTATGAGGTCAAATGAATTCCACACGCTTAATCTCTGATTACTTTGACTATGGCTCTTAACCCAAGGTAAACCCAAGTTGTTGAGCAACAAGACAAGAAAGGTATATATACAAAAAGATAAATAAAAATTACAATATAAATGTATTTTCTTTTGAAATAACATCACATTCTATTTTACGAAATCATTTTTAAAATTTAAATTAATTTCATATTTAAAACTAAAATAATATAAAAATATCATAAATTATAATTTTTCTCGCATCAATATGCTAAAATATATTTTGCAATAGTGATCATAATTTATCTTGTTTTGACTTTTAAATAAAAATGGTATAAATAATTTATAAGGGAGAAACTATCTATTATAGCATTTGCATGTAAATACTTATAATTACGTCAATTGTGAGGATATTTGTTTAAATAATAATGATTTATGTTCACTATGACATGGTAAAAAAATAATTATTACTCTCTCTGTCCCATATTGGTCGAATTTATGAGGTAATATACACGTATTAAGAAAAATATTCAAAGATAAATTATACACCACACTTTTCACTATTTCTCTGTGTAAAATCATAAAAATATTGTGTAACTTATTTCCTACAAAATGTAAAAGTTCAATAAATGAAAGAGCAAATATGGAAAAAGTTTCAAACATTCATCTTGAACTTTGAAAAATTAAACTATTTTAAACCTTGAAAAAACCTTCAAAAATTCAATTAATTTGAGACGGAGGGAATACTGATTAAGATGCTATAATAGGGTAAGCTACCATATTATTTTAAAAAAATGAAATTAGGTTCCACGCACTAATAGTGATTAGTGTAAAATTATAAATCTCTATAATATTTAATTAACCTATATATTTGTACATTTTTCTCATTTATATTACTTTTTTATTTATAACAATAACATATTCAGTAAAATATCACACGTGGGGTTCTTAAGGAGAGTAAAATGTATGTAGACCTTATCATAACCTTATAAAAATAGAGAAACTATTTTCAAAAGATATATTACTTTTTAATTTATAATTTTTGAATTTATCTATTATCTTTCACCAATATAATCTGATTCATCAATAATTTAGATAAATTAAAAAAATTTTAACGTATATATTTTTTCATCATTATTTTTTTTATCCATACTTACTAAAATTTGTAGTTTCTATAGTCTTTCTAAAACAATTTTTCTATCTATCCAAAATCGTAATAAAATTTGCTTACCTTTTTTTATATAGACCTCACTTATAAACTTTTATTGGTTATACGGTGGGGAATACATTTACAAATGTTGCAAATTCACAAAAATAAAGATTTTTTTTTCTTTTCAAAATCTCAATTTTTGCCATTTTTATTTGGGAGGAATAGTAAAAACCAAAAGAGGAGAAAATGGAAAAAGGGAAAAGGAGAAGCCCCACATAGAAATAACAGCTGTTAGGGCTTGGACTAAAAATGCAAACTGCGTGAAAATTCACACACACCAGACAGCATATATAGAGAGAGAGATTCCGGCAACTTCGGAAGATCGCCGGCGACTTTTCCGATCTTGTCATTGGCCCACAGATTCGCGCCAAAATCCATTCACCATTTCGTCTGCAAAATTCTCGCTTCCTTTTTTTATCAAGAAAATAGGGAAATTATACACAGAGAAAAAAGAGCCAAATTTTTATAGATAAAGTACAGTTGTGTGGGACAGAGAGGTGCAGAGAGTGGTGAGGTAAGGGGGGTGGATGGTTGATTTGAACCTTGGGATCGGAAAGTGGGAAATCTTGGGTTTTAGGAAACTACAGGGTTTCCACTGAAATTAATGTTTCTTTACTCATTTTCTTGATGATGGGGTTCTGAATTTTTTAAATAGTTTTTTCTTATTAATCAAGAAAATTTCAGGTGAGTTTCAACATTTTTTGAGAAAGTAGATTTTTTGTGAATCTTTTTTAAGGGGTGCATGCAATCTGGGGGTGGAGCTCAGCAAGGTGGTGTCGCCGGCGCCGGTGGACATGGGCGGAGCACGGCGGCATCAGCCTCAGCTTCTCCTTCATCATCTTCTTCTGCCTCTCATATGGGGTTGGATCAGCAGCAGCTGCATCAACAACACCAACGGCAGGTTAGGGTTAACAACTTTTTCCGAATTTTACTTGTGCTTTTGAGGGCATTTTGTTTTTTTAAAGTGGTGATTTTTCTTTTTGAAGTAGGTTAGATTTGTTATTTTATTTTGGAGATGACATCAAGTTCTTTTTTTTTTTAAAATGGGTTTTGTTGAATTGTGAGTGGTTTGAAGTGACATGAATTTGCTTTGCTATGTGAAAGACATTCTTTTTCTTGTTCAATTAGCTCTGAGATATGCCAGCTGATTTACTACTTAAGCTTTGGAAGTTTGAGTTTTTTGAAAATCTTGACATGACGGAGAGAGTGATTTGCTTTTTCTAAGCAAGAGCAATTTTTATAGTTATCCAGACTTTCACTTTTCAGAGAATCAACTGTGTGTAGTGTGCCTCTAATGGTAGTGTTAAGCTCCACCAATTGCATGTTTGTGATTCCTACTTTTTCCTTTTCTTGATAAAGATAGTTCCCCACCTTCTCTTCCTTATTTTAAGTGCTTGCCTCTGCCAGGTCTTTAGTATTTTAACTTTTGACCTGTCCAGAGGTTTATATTTCCATCGGTATTGGAAGTCCATGTGATTCTTAACTACAATGATGCTCTCTACTCAATACCAGATTAATTTTCATTGCCTAGGTTATGGAATGCAATCTTCTATTTCGTCCATACATGACATATTTTGTCGATCTGATTCTTATCTGCAATGTTCTCAGCTCATACGAGATTAATTGTCATTGCCTAGGTTATGGAATGCAATCTTCTATTTCGTCCATACATATGACACATTTTCTCCATGTAATTCTTAACTGCAATGATGTTCTCAGCTTACACCAAGCTAACTGTCATTGCTAGTTATGGATTGCAATCTTTTATTTCGTCCATGCATATGAAACTTTTTGTGGACTTTTGATACTTAATGCTAACTCTAAAAGTTGTATTTGTCCTCATGTGTGAAATTTTATTGTATTTGATTTCTGAGTTGATTATCCTTAACAGGAAACACATTTATTAAGAAGTGAACTGAAGAAGACGAATTATAGCACAGGACGAAATGAGATGTTGCTTAACCAAACTATAAGAATTTTGTCCATTATGTGTACAGAATACTGCAAATTTCCTTAAAAACCCTTTCATGCTTTTGACTGGCAGTATTTGACCTTCAGCATTGATCAACTTTCTCAATTTTACCAGTTTCTCTCGAGTTTCTTCTATGCTTTCTAGCTGTAATATTTTCCATGTACTTTTGTTGCTTCCTACTTCTGATATCTGAGAGATGGTTGTTCCTTTTATATTTCTGAAATATATTTTACCAGATATGTTCTCAAATAAATTGTCATGACTTGCTA
The DNA here is from genome assembly GCA_026153255.1 of Solanum medicagineum. NCBI lineage: Eukaryota > Viridiplantae > Streptophyta > Magnoliopsida > Solanales > Solanaceae > Solanum > Solanum medicagineum. Next base: position 24,802,251 of record JAPFFP010000001.1, read on the forward strand.
TGTTGAATCACGATGGCTGCTCTTTTCAAACTGATGTGGGCTTAATCTTAGTGGCTTATTGTCTACAATAAGGATAAGATCACAATACTCTAGGTCTTATTTGAATCACTCACCTTCTTTTATACGTATCACTTATTGGATATTCATTTGCAGTCGTTACAACAACAGTTCCTCAGAAGGCCTGAAGGAAATGAAGCTATTCTGGCCTTCCAGACTGGCAATGCCCATGGAATTTTAGGTGGGGGTAATTTTGTTGGACCTTCTGGATCCATGCAGCTGCCGCAGCAGTCGAGGAGGTATATTGAACAGCATGGTTCTTCCACCATCCGAGAGGATGGACAGAACAGGAGCCAGGGCTTTGAGCAACAGATGTTGAATCCTGTCCAACAGGCATACCTGCAGTACGCTTACCAGGCAGCGCAACAGAAGTCAGCTCTTGGGATGCAACCTCAGCAGCAAATGAAAATGGGAATATTTGGCTCTTCTGCAAAGGACCAAGATCCTAGAATTGCTAATATGAAAATGCAGGAACTTGTTGCCATGCAGGGATCAAACCAGGCGCAAGCATCATCATCAAAGATTTCCTCGGAGCAACATTTCTCTCGTGGTGAGAAACAATCAGACCAAGGGCAGCAGTTGATGACTGATCAGAGACCAGACCCAAAGCTTCCTTCCCAGCCAACGTTGCTTGGCCAATCAGTAGCTACAAAGTCCATGCAGGCGCCGCCATCTCTGCAAAGTATGGCGAACATGACGAGTAACTCTCTTGCTATGGCTGCACAGATGCAGGCAATGCAGTCTCTGGCAATGGAACGTAATGTTGATCTGTCACTACCTGGAAATGCTAACATTATGGCACAGCTAATTCCGCTCATGCAGTCCAGAATGATTGCCCAGCAGAAAGGGCCTGAAAACAATGTGCCTGTTCAATCTTCATCAGGTCATATGACAAAGCAGCAAGTTTCATCACCTCAAATTGCAAATGACAGTTCGCCCCATGCTCATTCTTCAAGTGATTTGTCGGGGTCAAGTTCTGCTAAAACTAGGCAGGCTGTTACAACTGGTCCACTCGCTGTGTCCCATAGCGTAGCTTCAATTAATAACCCAAATAATATTCCGCAGCAGCAGTTTTCTGCTCATGGCAGAGAGAACAATTTGCCTCCTAGGCAACAAATTATGGCTAGCAGTGGATTACCTCCAATGCATTACCCGCAGTCATCTGTAAACCCAAACCAGGGTGTGGATAACACCTTGCTGCCTAAACCTGCCTCAAATGCACAAGAAACCTTGCAGACGCAGTATGCCAGGCAGTTGAGTCGACCTTCACCACATTCTGCAGCTTCTTCTCCAGATGGGAACTTGGGGAATTCCCTTACATCTCAGGGTGGAAATGTCCGTCAGGTGCAACAACAAAATCTGGGGTTCAGTAAGCAGCAACTGCATGTTCTTAAAGCCCAGATACTTGCATTTAGACGTATAAAGGTTTGTTCATTAGTGTACCCCTCAGATTTAGCTACTTTGCTTTCCCTTGTTCAAAATACTCAAATGTGTTATTTTACTAAATATATCTTGATCTTTCAAGTTAAAAAAAAATATCTTGATCTTCTTTATATTGCTTGTAGAAAGAAGCGACGTTACCACGTGAATTACTCCAAGCTATTATTCCGCCACCTCTGGATGTGCAAATGCAGCAAACATTTCCTCCTGGTGGTACAGTAAATCAGGAGAAACCATCAGGAAAATGTTCAGAAGATAACAGAAGACGCCTGGAACCAAGTGAGAAGGGTCCTCAGCTTGTAGTACCATCTGGTGGACTGAATGGTTCAAAGGAGGAGGTCACAAGAGAGGAGACTACAGCTGCTGCTACCACACCTGTGCCAGGTATCACATCTGAGACCAAGGAGACTGCATCAGTGGTTCTTCCTGGAAAAGAGGAGCAGTCAGTCTCGGGACATGCTAATAAATCTGACCAGGATGCTGATCGCGCTATTCAGAATACTCCTAGCAGAGGTGATATTGCACCAGATAGGGGTAGAGCTGCTGCATCACAAGTTACTGATTCTGATACTCAGGTGAAAAAACCTGTGCAGTCCAGTGCTACTCAACAAAAAGATACAGGTCCAGCTCGGAAGTATCATGGACCATTGTTCGATTTTCCTTTCTTCACTCGAAAGCATGATGGTTTTGGACCATCCATGATGATGAACAACAACAACAATTTAACATTGGGTTATGATATCAAGGATCTTCTAATGGAGGAAGGCTCAGAAATTCACAAGAGAAAAAGGGAGGAAAGTATAAAGAAGATTGGTGATATACTAGCTATTAATTTAGAGAGGAAAAGGATCAGACCGGATCTTGTTCTAAGATTGCAAATAGAAGAAAAGAAACTCCGACTTGCTGGTATACAGGCACGTATGAGGGATGAGATTGACCAACAGCAGCAGGAAATAATGGCAATGCCTGATAGGCATTACCGAAAATTTGTAAGGCTATGTGAGCGTCAACGTCAGGATCTATCTAGGCAAGTGCAGGCCTCCCAGAGAGCTGTCAGAGAAAAACAATTAAAGTCTATTTTTCAATGGCGTAAGAAGCTTCTTGAGGCTCATTGGGCAATCCGTGATGCTCGAACTGCACGCAACAGGGGAGTAGCTAAGTATCATGAGAGGATGTTGAGGGAGTTCTCAAAGAAAAAGGATGATAATCGGAATGAAAGAATGGAGGCATTGAAGAATAATGATGTTGAGAGATACAGGGAGATGTTGTTAGAGCAGCAAACCAACGTTCCTGGTGATGCAGCAGAGAGATATGCTGTTCTTTCATCATTTTTGAGTCAGACAGAAGAGTATCTTCATAAATTGGGAGGTAAAATTACAGCGGCAAAAAAACAACAGGAGGTTGAGGAGGCTGCAAATGCTGCGGCAGTTGCTGCACGTGCACAGGTACTTTTCTTCCCCTTGCCTTGTGCAATCGCCTATCTTCAGTTGTTTTGCATGAGTTACGAATTGCTATATTTTGGGAAGAGATCCTTAGTGCAATTTTATGGGTTATAATAGGGTAAGGCAGAAGTGGCCAGATGCCTTTTCCACTATTGGTATCTATATATATGTTATGAGCAACAAGAATAAAACAAAGGCTTTTCTTTCAACTACACATTCTTTATCTGAAGATATGGACCTCCTGTTGTACCAGATTTGCTTGATAAACTTGCATTCTCTAGTTGATGACCATTTTATTTGGATTCATTTGTATATTTCTCCGTGATAACAGGGCCTCTCTGAAGAAGAAGTAAGAGCTGCAGCAGCCTGTGCTCGGGAGGAAGTCATGATAAGGAATCGTTTCTCAGAAATGAATGCACCCAGAGATGGTTCATCAGTTAACAAGTAACTCATTTTCTTTCCTTCGTAATATTGTTTAAGCTGGATCCCTTGCATAGATTTTGGCATTTGGGGACATATCTGGATGTGAGAAGTTCTGTTCAGTGGTCAATAATTTGTCGCTGATAAGTTCAGTTTGCTCTTGAATAGTAGTTGAGCAGTCCTAGCTTATGTGGAAGAAAATTAGTTATCTGGTCACTGTTCATTTTGTCATTGACATTGTGGTTGCTTACATTTAGGGACAGCTATCACTTATCTTTACTGACTACAATTGTCTTTAGCATTCTATGCAGTCCATTGTTAGGTGCCATTAGTTTATCCTAACTCTGCTCGTTTTAACGTCTCCAGGTATTACCATCTTGCCCATGCTGTGAATGAAAGGGTTATAAAACAGCCTTCCATGTTAAGAGCTGGAACTTTGCGAGACTATCAGCTTGTAAGTTGTAAATTTCAACACATGCATAAAGGATTGACTTTGTTCTCTCCCATTTTCTTGGTTTCGGTATCTCACGTTATGCTTTTACGTGAAATAAATACCATGTATTAAAAAATGTTACAGGTCGGGTTGCAGTGGATGCTTTCGTTGTATAATAATAAGCTAAATGGTATATTGGCTGATGAGATGGGTCTGGGAAAGACTGTGCAGGTGAATAACTTTACCCTTCCATCCAATTTAGTGTCCTGCCTTACTCAGTTGTTTGGATCCTTATAACCATGAGTGGGTCAAAAGTGTGAATAAGAAGTTGAACATTATCGAACAAGATGCTAAATTTGAAACAGAGGAAAACATATTGTTACACCAGCTTCAGGGTACTACCGTTTGAGCAAATAATCAGTAGCTTGTGCTATAGTGATATGCATCTGATGCTCATTCTCTATCTCAACAGGTTATGGCATTAATTGCTTACTTGATGGAATTTAAACAAAACTATGGGCCACATCTTATAATTGTGCCAAATGCAGTTCTAGTTAATTGGAAGGTTGGTAATCAATTGCTGTTGATAGTGTGTCTTTCTGGTTCCCCTTTGTACTCACTCATTTTATATTTCCAGAGTGAGTTTCTCAATTGGCTTCCATCCGCATCCTGCATTTTCTATGTTGGTGGAAAGGATCAAAGATCAAAGTTATTTTCACAGGTAAGATGCTTTCATGCTGATGAAATCTAACCGGTTTAAGTTGTTGAACTTGGTATTGAAGGTTCTATATGCTGCTTCCACATTTTGTAGGAAGTTTGTGCAATGAAATTTAATGTTCTTGTCACTACGTACGAGTTCATCATGTATGATCGTGCTAAACTTTCAAAAGTCGATTGGAAGTATATAGTAATTGATGAAGCACAACGTATGAAGGACAGGGAATCAGTTCTTGCTCGTGATCTTGACAGATATCGATGCCAAAGGCGCTTGCTTCTCACAGGAACACCATTGCAGGTGCATTGCGTCTGTCATTGCTTTTGTTCAGATTTATGTCTTGTGCTCATGTTTGGATCTGCATTATCCCAATAAGTTTATTGCCTATGTCCAAAATTTAACTAGGCTCTGCTAGTTTAAGCTGCTAACAGAACTATTCAAGCCTGAGTGCAATTGCTCAATTGTTCTGAAAACTTGCACATAGAATGGTATATCTTTTGAATTTAGTCACATGCTGCTCCATTGGTATTTAATTGGTTGTCACTGGGTTTCCAGTCTTGAAGCTTTGTGAATCTTTTTGGAAGGAACATTGTGGTCCTGCGCTGTTGCATGCACTCACTATTGAGTGAGTGTTTAAGTGTCCTGTTTAATTAATGCCTACGCACAGACAATAAAAAATGAATCTTCACCGTTTTGTCCCTGGTGTAGTTTTTTTGCTATATGATCTTAAACATTATTCACTGGTTGTATCTGGGTGCTTATTTTCCTTGTAAACACATGAACTCTTCCTTACGTATCCCATCTTGTCTATACTTGGCCTATGAATTAGCATAAGAGAATTTGTTAAATGTGTTTGATGCAGAATGATCTGAAGGAACTATGGTCACTTCTAAATCTACTACTTCCAGAAGTTTTTGATAATCGCAAAGCATTTCACGATTGGTTCTCTAAGCCCTTTCAGAAAGAAGGTCCGACACAAAATGCTGAAGATGACTGGCTTGAGACTGAGAAGAAGGTCATTGTTATCCATCGACTTCACCAAATTCTTGAGCCTTTCATGCTCAGGCGTCGTGTTGAAGATGTTGAAGGTTCACTTCCGCCCAAGGTATACTTTCATGGTTGTCCTTTTGCCAAACTGTGATATAAGACCACCTCTCTAATGACTTTACTTCAACTGCAGGTCTCAATTGTCTTAAGATGCAGAATGTCAAGTTTTCAGAGCGCTATTTATGATTGGATCAAGTCTACTGGTACACTTAGAGTTGACCCTGAAGAGGAGAAGCGAAGGGCTGAAAAAAATCCAAATTACCAGCCTAAAACATATAAAGTTTTAAATAATAGATGCATGGAGCTTCGAAAAACTTGCAACCATCCTTTGCTCAACTATCCATATCTCAATGTTACCAAGGACTTCCTTGTTAAATCATGTGGGAAATTGTGGATTCTTGATCGGATATTAATCAAACTTCAAAAAACAGGGCATAGGGTGCTTCTTTTCAGTACCATGACAAAGCTACTTGATCTCTTGGAGGAGCATTTGCAGTGGCGACGACTCGTCTATAGAAGAATTGATGGGACAACAAGCTTAGAGGACCGTGAATCAGCTATTGTGGATTTTAATAGTCCAGATACTGATTGCTTCATCTTCTTGCTAAGCATTCGTGCTGCTGGGCGTGGATTAAATCTGCAGACTGCTGACACTGTCATCATCTATGATCCTGATCCAAACCCCAAAAATGAGGAACAGGCAGTTGCTAGAGCCCATCGTATAGGGCAGACAAGAGAAGTCAAAGTCATTTACATGGAGGCAGTTGTTGACAAAATTGCAAGTCATCAGAGAGAGGATGAATACCGTGGAGGCGTAGTTGATTTTAATGATGACCTTGCAGGCAAGGACCGCTATATGGGATCTATTGAGAGCCTCATTCGGAACAATATACAACAGTATAAGATTGACATGGCTGATGAAGTTATAAATGCTGGGCGTTTTGACCAAAGGACTACACATGAAGAGCGACGTTTGACTTTAGAGACGTTATTACATGATGAGGAAAGATATCAGGAGACACTTCATGATGTTCCCTCTCTTCAGGAGGTAAATCGCATGATTGCTAGGAGTGAAGAGGAGGTACAACAATTTGATCAAATGGATGAAGAGCTTGATTGGGAAGAGGAGATGACTAGATATGACCAGGTTCCGAAGTGGCTTCGTGCTACCAGTAAGGATGTTAATATGGCCATTGCCAATTTAGCAAAAAAGCCCTCAAAGAACGTCTTATTCAGTAGTGGTGTTGGTGTGGACTCTAGTGGATTAGCTCCTGAATCTGAGAGGAAAAGGGGGCGGCCCAAAGGTAAGAAGGTTCCTATTTACACAGAAATTGACGACGACATCGGTGATTTCTCTGAAGCAAGTTCCGCGGAGAGGAATGGATATTCAGCCCATGAAGATGGTGAAATTGGGGAATTCGAAGATGATGAATTTAGTGGTGCAGTTGGTGTTACACCAGTTAACAAAGATCAGTCAGAAGAAGATGGTCCCAGTTCTGCTGATAGATATGAATACCACCAAGGTCCACAAGGTGCTATAAAGACTCGCGTGCCTGAACAAATGGGTTCATCAGGATCATCTTCAGACAACCAAAGGCCGACACAAATAGTATCATCGTCTGTGTTGTCTCAGCAGAAGTTTGGATCCCTTTCTGCATTAGATGCCAGGCCCAGTTCACGGGCCAAAAGGATGGTGGGAAAATTCATTCCCCTTTTTTCTTCTTTAATGGTGTGTGCTTCCAGTACTGATTACACTTAATAACTTCCATATTTCCATCTTTAAAATTTCAGCCAGATGAATTAGAGGAAGGAGAAATTGCAGTATCTGGAGACTCACATGTAGATCTCCAACAATCTGGTAGTTGGATCCAAGATCGTGATGAAGGTGAAGAAGAACAGGTGTTGCAGCCCAAAATAAAAAGGAAACGTAGTTTGAGGGTTCGACCAAGGCATGCTGCAGAAAGGCCAGAAGAGATGCTCATTGAGAAGCCAGTTGTGCAGCGTGGAGATTCTTCTCAGATGGCATTTCAAGGGGATCGTAGATATGATCTCCAAATGAGAAATGATCGTGGACACAAAGTGCATGTAGAGCCTAGTGGTCCAAAGAATAGTCAAAATGATACATCCTTTAAGAGTAAGCGAAGCATACCTTCAAGGAAAGTATCTTCTAACTCAGTGAAGATCCATGGTTCAGGAAAACCTGGAAAAGTCAGTCGTTTGTCCCCTGATGATGCTTTTGAACCCACAAGGGAAACTTGGGATAATAAGATCATGAATGTCGGTGGGAGTTACAGTGGAGGGACTAAGATGTCTGAGGTCATTCAAAGAAAGGTAAAATGTTGATACACTTCGAAGTAATTTTGCTGCTACTTAAGTTTAAAGTGCTTTTTATTTAATTCATTTCTGGATACTGCATCTATACTGGAGTTTTGGAATAAGGAACCGGTTGAGTGGTACATTTTGTTATATGTTCTTCTTTATATAAGTACCTGAACTTAAATTTTCTTTATTCAAATGAGCATCTTGTATCAGAGCTGAATGGATACAGAAGATTCATATAGCTGACTGCGATTAGATTGGGATTGAGATCTAATCGATTACTACAACAACAACATACCTAGTGAAACCCCACAAGTAGGGTCTGGAGAGGGTAGAATGTGCGCAGACCTTACCACTACTACAAGTGAGATCTAATCGATTGATTAATCTAAAATCTAAATGATTGTCTTGTATTATACCTGCAATCTATAATCAGTTTACCGTTATCTGAATATTTCACTAGGCTACAGCTTTGGCAAATATATGCTTGATTAGGCTATAAGACTATTTCCCCCCCTCAGTAATTATGGTTGGATGGCTGCCTTTAACATACTTGAACACAATCGTGGACTGGTTTAGAGTGGTGTTAATACAACTATGCCTCAACCCCAAGCAAGTTGGTTTTCATTTTCTATCTGCATAAAGAACGATAGAAGATACAATACTCATGGCTCTGTGTGTCAATCTTTCCCTCTCTAGTGTTGCAGATATTTTTCCTGATCTTGAGCATGTTTTTTTCCTTCTATTGGCTATTTGCAGTGCAAGACTGTCATTACCAAGCTCCAAAAGAAAATAGAGAAGGGAGGTCATCAAATAATTCCACTACTACATGGTCTTTGGAAAAGAATTGATAGTTCTGGTTGCATGAGTGGGTCAGAGGATAGTCCGTATAGTTTACAGACAATTGATCTTCGTGTTGATGAGTCTGAGTACAGCGGAGTGCTTGAATTTGTCTCTGATGTGCAGCTGATGTTAAAACGTGCAGTACAATACTTTGGTTTCTCACATGAGGTATGCACTGATACATAAGATCTGGACTGATTCTGCTTATTGTTACATCCTCATCGCTGGTTATGTGTTTATATCCATCTCCATCTCCCTGACACTACCTTGGCAGAAAAGACATACAGTTGCCAGTCTAAGAAATTTACTTGTACGCCCATTTCCTGATGTTCACTAAGTCATTGAATAAGAATTATGTATAATAAAAGATCAGCATTGAATGGTTTTTCATCTATCACGTCATGCTCATTCCCAGCTTCCCCCATGTTCTTTTACTGTAATTTCTCTAATTTTTCTGCTATTATGATTACAGGTGAGATCTGAAGCAAGGAAAGTACATGATCTTTTCTTTGACATCTTGAAGATAGAATTTCCAGAGACTGATTTCCGAGAAGCAAGGAATTCCATCTCTTTTGCTGGACCAGCAGCTTCTACTACACCTGGTGCGTCTTCACGGCTGATACCTGTAGGTCAAAACAAGAGACACAAACAGATAAATGAAATGGAACCCGACTCTAGCCCTCTGCTGAAGCCGCAGACACGTGGAACACTCCATGCGAGTGAAGATACAAAGGCTAAGAGTCATGTGGCTCTAAGAGAAACAAGATTTGGTGGTAGCAGCAGCCGGGAGCTTAGCCAACAGGATGATTCACGCCCATTCACTCATCCTGGGGAACTTGTTATTTGCAAGAAGAAAAGAAAAGATAGAGAGAAGTTGGGTTTGAAACCCGGGAGTAGTTCTGCTGGTCCTGCCTCACCAGCTGGTGTCAGCCGCAGTATCAGAAGTCCAGGCTCGCTCCCAACTGCAAAGGAAGGGGGAAGGTTAAACCAGCAGACACCCCAACAGTTGAATGGCAGTGGTAGCAGCAGCTCTGTTGGCTGGGCAAACCCTGTGAAGAGATTGAGATCTGATTCTGCAAGAAGACGGCAAAGTCATTTATGATTATCATTTTGTTAAAGGTGTATACTGTAATGCAAGTAATAGCTGTATTGAGTGAGGTGCTGTGAATAACCGGCCCTTTGGATTTTCATACCTCCTGATCTGTGTACTTCCCCATTCCATCCCCAGCCTCACTTGTATGATAAACTTACTTTTGAAGATAGGCTTCTTAATATCTACCATTGGTAACTGCTTTTCTCTGGTTGTTTTCTCCTTCACCTTCCTCTCATTCTAATTTTTCAGAAATAGTGGAGTGCGGATGATTCTAATATCATTCTTATGATCACTCTGCTGGAGAGTTTCACAGGTTTCCTAGTATGGTTTTATCTGAATATCTTGTGGTGCAGTTGATACTAGGAGCATTATTTAGCAGTATATGTTATGTTGTTTGATGCTATGCCTTGTAATGAATGACTGGTTAAGAGTATAAGAATTAAAAGACATGAATTTTTTATTTATAGTAAACTATAATCCCCTTTGCGAAAATCTACCTCCACCACTGGCCAACTGCCAGCTCCCACCACCACCCCCAGGGAGAAAAAACACATAAGGCAAGGAACAACACAAATAACGGCAATATCATGAACAGAGAAATTAAAGGGTGAAATTATTTACATTGAGGCTAAACTAATAAACAAGGGGAACTTTGTTATGCATCTTTCCCCAATGAATAGTCTTGAACGTTGTAGTTCAACTTGATATTAAACAGGACTAAGAACATCATTTACAGATACAGAAAGTCGATGAGCACGGGGTTGGTCATGGATCAACAGGGCCTGCAACTGCATCATCAGCTGAATCATATTCAGCTTCACTTAACTCCTCATCACTTGACTTCTCCTCAGGGGCACCAGCTCCAACATCTTCAGGCTTAGCATATTTCTGACAATATTCTGGATACAAAGCATGTTAACATATTAATAACATGTGCTGAGCTCTAGGGAAAATGCAGAAAAGTGACCAATTTGATGCAATGTACTCAGTATCTCTTCATGATCCATAAATACCCTTGCCAACACGTGCAGATACACCAAGATGCATCCATCACCCGTAAACTCCTAAACCAGTTAGAGATGAGTAAAAGGGTGGAAAACAAACATCTTGAATAATCACACAAGACAATTGCTTCATTTTAGGAAGTAGCACAACCATATCCTGCCTTCTCTATTTTCAAAACCCAGAACATAAAATAAGAAGAGCATCTAGACACTTGTGCAATAGAGTAATCATATGACCTTTAATGGCTTCATGACCTGACGAAGAAGTTCATTTGCGGTACACACAAAACAATATTTTATCAAGTTCTTCCAAAATTTATCCAAATCTGAAGGACTTGTTTATTATTTAGGCAATTTCATACCACAAGAGAAACGCGTAGCGAGGAACAATCAATTGTCAATAGCAAATATTGTCCACAATTGGAGTTGACAGTGTCACCCAATTCAGAGTAGCATAAATGGGTCGTTCTTGTATCAACTTGATAAAGGAGCCTGCAAATGCAGGTCTCAGTTCAAGCTATCTTGATACCAGTACAATTCCTCATAGCATTAACAAAAGAAATTTCAGTTCTTCTCTAAGTATTTCAACTTGAATTTCACGGCAATAATATTCAGTTTGATTTGTCCCTTCTTCCTATCAGCACAATTTCCCATAACCACTCAGTGACTTCAAGGTACACATAAAATGCAAGAAAAGATGCTACCTACGTTATTTTTTTGTATTTCAATTTAAAAAGTGGTGCTAATAAGGGCATTAGGAATTGAGAACAATGTAGGTTTTAAAGAAAGATCATCGTAGAGAGAGCTACACTTTGCTTTGGCACACCAAGATTGCTTTTTGTCTGGGAAGAAGGTGAAGCGAGTTCTTAAGCCGATAGTTGGTGCATTACTAGAAGGCATACGAGATGCTTCCACTAGTTGACACCACAGATGATAGAATTGTGGCTAGAGAGACTCCAGTCGGTAGCACCTAGCAATGAAGACTTGAAATTGAGCGAGGGATGGGTTTCTTCTTCTTTTATTAGTGCTGAGAGGGGGGTTTTCTTTTCTTCTTTTCTGTTCAATGAAACAGTGGGAGATTGGTTTCTTTTTTAAGTGTTCGCAACTTAATATAACATTCCATCATAACGCTTTGCTTGCTTCTCTCAAAAAACACACAGAACACATTTTGATGTGAGAAGATAGGAGGTTGCTCAGACACT
>JAPFFP010000001.1:24816252-24826330 GCA_026153255.1 Solanum medicagineum
ACAAAGACCCTCTTAAGGAAAAAGCTTAAACTTTAACAGAAAGGCCAAAAAAACAAGATTGAGAAAAAGGGTAGAGAAGATTACTTTCAGCAGGTCCGTGGAAATGCACATAAAACTCTTGCATGCCATCATTAATCATCTCCACCTTGTAATCACTCATCATTCTGATTCAGACAAGCAAAAATTAAAAGAAAGGAAAAAAAAAGAATCAAACAAATAGAAACTCCAAACTAAACAAGAACAAAAAAAGACAGAATTTTTAACAAGAAATGATTAAAGATTCACAGTTTCATGAGGTCCATTTCACGGCGTTTGCTTGGAGAAGACATGGTTGCTTTCTTCTTAGGATGATTCTAGAGAGAGAAAGAGGAAGAAAAATGAGTTCTTTGGAGAAGTAGTACTAAAAAAGTTCAGACTAGAGAGAGAGGAAGAAGGAAGTAAAGATGATAATGATAATGTAATTTGTCAAATAAAATATTATACTACGTTTGTTGAATCCACACTCTATTCGGACCCTAGAGACAACATTGACATAAATTAATCACATTTTAAAAATTTAACTGAAATAAACTTAATATAATTTTTTTCATCTTATAAAAAGATTTAAAGAATGAAACACTTTCTCTATCTCTATAAGATAATGGTAAGGTCTGCATATATTTCATCCTCTTCAAATTTTATTTATAAAATTTTATTTAGTATATTGTATTATTGTTGTAAAACAATTCACATAATAAACATTAAAATTATAACATCTGATTTCGATATAAGATAATTTTTTAAAAATTTTATACAAAAGAAGAAATTCTTTTACTTTATAAAGTGGAAATATTTCTCACTTTATAAAATGAAAATTTTTCTTTCCTCTTATAAAGAAAAAATTATTTTACCTAATTTTTTATTTTCTTCTTTAAATTTTTATGAAGTCAAAAAAAAAAATTACATTCAGCCTAATTATATCTAAAAAAATAATTTGTTTATATCAATTTTATCTTTTTATAGTTCAAATAGATTCTAAACTCCACTTTTATTACTTTCTCCGTCTCAAAATAATTATAGTTTAAATTTATTTTATATTTATTAAAAAGAGTTATTAAAATATCTTTATTAAGAAGATATTTATTGGAAATTGGGCATTATTAAAAAGAAAAAATTCTTCAACGTAAGAGCATAATTAAAAAAATATATTAATTTTTGTTTTAAATTTTTTAAATATATTCTCTCTGTCTCATTTAATGCAGCATCATTGAACTTAGCATGATGTTTAAGAAATAATAATAACAACGTACCCAATGAAATTTTATAGTGGGGTCTGGAAGGGTAAAATGTACGCAGATTTTATCAGCACCTCATAGAGATAGAGAGGTTGTTTTCGAAAGATTTTCATCGTGATGTTTAAGAAAAAAGAAATTTTTTTAAAATTTTATATAATAATATTTATTTTAAAAAATGCGTGAGACAAGAAAAATACTACTCTACTTATTTACTTTGAATCAAATTTTTTATTAAAATGATACTTGTCTGAAGAGATGGAAGTACTATATATTTAATATTTCTGCATCTTTGAAGATTCTTGTATCTGCTTTTGTCACCTACCATCTCCAATCCTATCCCCATATTATTCAAGTTTCATAATATTTTATCTGGCAAAATCTTGATAACTAGATCTCCTCAATTAATTTTTCTTACCAACTTTAATTATTGAGATGTTTTAGGAGTGGGAAATTTATAGTGTTAATATTAGCCTTCTTAGCATAAGTTTTAAATGGGGTTCAATAATGTGGGGAGTGATAATTATATAGAGAAAATATTGAATTTGATATGAAGTATTAATTTTATTTTTAAATTATGAATAGTCTCCGCATATTTTTTTATTTGATCAACTCAATTTAAATATGTCTTTGATTCGTCTCATGATATAGTAAGCAATCTCAAATTCTTATAGGAGCATGGAGATTCTAATAAAAAATAGAGAGATGTATTAAAAACAATCCTAAACTTGATGAAAATTTAGGGGTGCATTTAACTCATGTTTAAAAGATAAAAAATGTATTTAAGTTCGGTTAGTCAAGTAAAAGGGTGTTTCCAAGACCAGCAATAGTTCGGGACGAAGTTAAATTTATAGATATTTTCAAGACATCTCTCATAATTATAAATATTGTTTTTAAATATATATTAATTTGAAGGGTTTAAATTTTTGTTTTATCTATGACAGTTCACTTTTTAAAACAAAATCAAAATTATAATAATTCGAAAGTAAAAAAAAAATTGTTTTTATTTAGCAGAAGTATAATAACTCTTATGTCATGAGAATGAGATTGAAAATATCCATGATGAACTATAAGAATATGACTAAATAAAAATTAGAGTAAACAAGGTTAACAGCTTTATGGAATTAGTCAATAAATACATAATGGTATCTTTGAAATGAAAGGAAATTAACACAAATAAGTGCTTTAAATGCTAATTGTGAGGTAAGAAAATAATTGAAAATTGTCTAACTCTAACAAAAAGCCAAAAAGTACTATTCGTTCAGTTCAATTTATATAACATAATTTAACAAATTTTAAATAAAAACTAAAGTAATAATTCTGATCTTAAATAAACCATAAATTTTAAATAATTATAAAATTTGTGAAATATAATCTATCATAGGAGTAGCATTTAGATTGCTATAAAAAAACTTATCACTAACCATAAAATGAAAAGTTTCAACATAAACTTTCTTATTTGTTTAGAAAATATTAAACTACTAATTATTTTCTTAGACATACTAATAAAAAAAGGAAAAGTTACACGAAATAGATCTAATATGAAATTATTTATTCTTAATGGACTCAACTCAAACTATTTATCTAACCCCACTTTCCCCTTTTGTTCCGCGCATGACGTCATGCTGATACCAGCACGACATCAGCATGAATATTATAAAATAATTCGCTATGATACTCCGGGGTATATATATACCATATCGATATCATATACAATAAACTCAATCCTCTACGATACTCTGACAGTATATTGGTACTCTGTTGGTATCATAAAGGATTATGTTTATTTTTAAGAAATAAATAAGAAACAATTGAAAAAATTCATTAAACTCTAAGTTAGTTGAAAATATATTTGTTGTGACATTCCGCCGGTATATTGATACTCTATTGATATCATAGAGTTTTGAGCTTATTTTTTTTAAAGAGATAGAATGTCTGAGAGAAAATTATTAAAATTACAAAATTGTTTATTATACTCTAAATTAATAGAAAATATATTCTTTGTGATACTCTATCGATATATTGATATCATATAGGACTGAGTTTAATCCTCTATGATACTCTGCCAGTATATATATACCTTACTGGTATATGTAAACTTAATTTTCCCTTAAAAAAAAAATTAGTGTCATTCGTTTTAAAATCCATTAGTTTTGAATACCTCTAAGAAAGGATCCACGGTATAATTTGATTTAGTTCAATGAATGACATTATGTTTTGGAAGTAAGTGTAAACCCTCTCTACTTTTATTATTTTTATTTTGTGGAATGACGACATGTAGGGATTCCTTTCATAAATAGGAAAATGTATGTGGCAGCCATTACGTTGAGTGGACAAATTTTTAAGCATTATATAACCTATAGTTTCTTTTTTGTTTAATTGAGTAGGAGAACTTTCATTTGTCACATATTTAAAGGGTACCAAAGTTTCCTTTTCTCAGTTTCCAGACCACTTCAACTGATTGAGACCAAAAGAAAAAATATACTCAACTGAATTATTAACAAAAAATAAACTTTTGTTTTAATCTATTGGATTCTGTCGAACTCGTAACGTCTGGATGATGGGTAAAAATTAAAGAAGGGGTAAGTGTCAATCCAACTACTACCGCAAAGTCCTCTAGATTCTTTTGTAGACTGTACTATTAACCTTTTCAATGTGCTATTATTCAAGTTTGATAGTGTGGACCTATGTTTATTTTTCAAAAGTTCATCACATCAGAATTGAAATAGGAAGGGTTCGTTTAGTCCGCGGGATGGGATAACAATCTCGTGGTATAAAATGTGAGATTATTTTATTTTACGTTTGATTAGTTGGATGAGGAATAATAATTTCATAGAATATATTAAAATGATAGAACTATCTTATATAGAAGGTCAGATTTTCGTAGTTGTTACCCCGCGGAATCTGGAATTGCCGGGGGCTCGGAGCCAACTTTTTCGAAAAATTATATGAGTAACGAACCTGCTAAGAGACCCAGGTGGACCGATGGAGGATGCTTAGTAAAATTTTATGGGCCAAGAAACAGGAAGCAATAACTAATACCATTGAATATATTTCTCTATCTCATCCCGTGTATCAAACGTGCCCAAAGAGTATATATTTACTTGCAGAAATTTGTCTCAGCTACACAACTACACTCAAGTAATGTCTATGTCAATTGTGCAGTTTGGGCTAGAGATTGTTATCAATTAGGTATATAGCTGCAACCAAAATCTACACCTTTTGGCACACAGCTTTGCAAGTGAATGAAATCTTTACAAAATATTTGCTGGACAACAACAACATACCCAGTGGAATCCTACAAGTGGAGTCTAGAGAGGTTAAAATGTACGCAAACGTTATCACTATTTTATATTTTATAGAGATAGAGAAGCTGTTTCTGAAAAAATCTTCGTTTCAAAAATCAAGCCCTATAAGCAGAAAATACTAGATATGAAAAAAAAGAGAGAGAAAATGACTAATAATGAAAAGCAAATGATAGTATGTAAATATGATAAAAGTAACAAATATAAGACCGATAATGACAACACAGGATATAAAGACACCACTAATCCTACTAACCTACAATAACACAAAGGGCAGACAACAACCTACCCTACTAGCCTTCTATCTAAATACGCAACCTCTACTCCTTTTTATCTAAGGTTCCTCGGCGAGATGAAGATAACAAATCCTTGGTTACTCCTAGAGTTGGTCACAACTCAAAAATGAAGTCCAATTTGGATAAGTAATTGTATGTTCATCTTTTTGCATAGACCAGAAAAGTTCTTGCAGAAAGAAGATAAGAGACTTGACAATATAAAATAGAGTAGCTTTGCTGGCATGATCCAACAAAATCACCTTTATTTGAGCTTAGCAATCATTAGCATTATTTATTGTTATTACATTCTTTGCCACAAAAGCTGTTCACAAAGAACTTATAACCTATTAATCTGAATCATCACTTCACCGGTTAACTTGAATAATAAGGACCATTCAAAAGCTCAGCAATTTCAGAGGTTCACAAAGAAGCAAAAGCAAGATAGCTTAGAAGAAAAGAATCTCATTAAACAAAGAACAATAGTAACTTCAGTTAAGAGCAGCATGTGTATATATATAAACTCAGAGACTTTGCTGCTGGATGAAAATTGTGTTCCTGAAAGTCTTGTTTCTTTGATTCAAGCACTGCTAATTCTAAAGGGAGTGTAAACTGTATACATCGAGAAATGCAGAACAGAAATTGATAGTGGTAAACGTCCCTTAAACCCAAAAATATTGCTGATGTAAAAGAAAACAAAAGACTCCGGGAATTTACAGTTCTGAACAAAAGCCATTGATGATAGTCAGCCTGTTGTTAATATCTGGGATCAAGACATGCTTTCTTCGGGGAACACAAGATGGAGAACTTAGGATCCCGCCCAAAACAAATAGACCTAGGTCCATACCCTGATTCATCATCATCACTGTCAACATCACTTGCATTCATCCTACTCTGCTGACCTATTCGCCGTAGAAGGAAGACATTAAAATAGTAGCTCACCAAAGATTCTCTGCTTTTGTGAGGAAAGAACTTAAAAAGTTCGGGCCAGTAACTGAAACTCTCATCCCGAGACAAAGGCCTTGACTTCGCTATATCATGGAAGTTCTTTTCGTCTTGTGTTGTCCAAGAGAGTGCAACCTTTTCACCCATGCAATCGAATTTCCAGTGATAAAAGGCGGATGCCAGCTCAAGTATAAGCTTCCTTCTCTTCTCAGAAAGGTGAAACCTGATGCAGTCAAACGAACCAGGATATTCACAACCACATGTTACCCTTCCTTTCCCAGTAGGATCTCTTTCAATTAATATTCTTCTCTGTTCATTTTTATCCAGTGGCCAGATTCGGGTGCCCAACCATTTAGCGTCAGATTCATAGATGTCCGTTTTCCACTCTGGAATATCCGCTTGAAACTCTGACCCAATTGATGCTATTTTCTTACACTGAGAATTCCACCAAACTCCTGACTCTGCAGAAGAGTCGGTAAGTCCATCTATCAGAGTTCCACTAACATCAGAACCTGAATTTTTCAGAGAATCTTTTGCAGACAGGACCCTTTGGCTGCACCTCAGCCGCTCAGACCCACTATTATCATCGTACATAGATGGATGCATTTTCTGCTTTTGCTACAATGCAAAGAAAACTCGAATTAAACCAAGCCTGACCATTAGTAAATTAACGATCTTCAATAGAGCCCTAAATGTTTGTATTATCAAAGATTGACTAGATGAGTTTGAAAGCTGGAGTAAGAGAGAAATGATCAAAAGGTTCAAATGAGATCACACTCGAAATTTCAGTTCTTCATACAGTGAACCATCACATTTTTAAGATTGATAAAAATGGATAGACCAAGCAATGCTACATAGTTACTGAATTAACAGCTTATCTAGCATAAGAGGCACACTGCACAAAAAGGTATTACAATTGGAAGCACAGAACTCTCTCCAGATATATTGGTAATATTGCATATTGGATATTGTAGAAGTGCATTAATTACAAATTTAAAACATGCTACACGCAAAAGGAAAATAAAAACAGATAATTAGCATTTCGGGACAGAAATGTAAATGAATTAACCTAGATCAAGGGAATAAATAAATAACAGGCTCAGCCATTTAAGGAGAATATAATCACGATACCATCTACTCAAGGCAAACAATTGAACAAGTAGACAGAAGGCCTGCCAGGATCCAACATGCCTTTTACTAAGAACACGAATCATCGAAACATCAAATATGGCATGGTCATTCCAGAATATGACACTAAACAATCTGGAAAACAAACTTCAGCCATCCAAATTTGCACCATCTTTCAAGCAATAAACTAAAATAATCATACACTTAAAGAAGTCACTTTGCAGCATCCCAACTATGAGAACTTATGTAAGCACAACTCCTCACTAGTACGTGCCGCTTTGCAGCATCACAATTACAAAAACTTTTCAACTCGAGGTCATGCTAGAACTTCTTGAATCTGGTCACAAGTTGTAGAATCTTCCAAGAAATGTCTGCCCATCTTACACTTAAAGAAGCCAACAGTAGCAAAGCCATATTAATGGGGATAAGAGCATAGATTTTAGGCTGGGCATTTCATTGGTTCTCAATCTAGAAGAAAAATGACCTATTATCCATATATTTAGTAGCAAGGGCTCATATTACAATATTGAGCGTACTGGCATGTTCCTAGACACACTAATGAGTAATGAAATGTTAACTCCTAATGAAAATGGATACTATTCTAGCATTTATCATTCTAACAGAGTCAATGCCAGTAGAAAAGAAAATCAAAAGATCACGAATTATCATGTTTCATCATACATCCACTTTCTTGAGCTTTCTCATTAAAAGCTCCTCTCTCCCTCTTCCCAATACCCCCTGGAAAAAGGAAAGCTGAATGGAGCATAATGTTGAACAAATAAACTCTGATATAATCACATAAAAGCAAAAAATTTCCAAATTCCTCAAAATCTGAACATGACAAATTGAGAACATACTAAACTTGATAGTTTCAAATTTCAGTTTGAAAATATACACTTTCTACTCCTAAAAACTATACTAATGTCCTTTTAATAGTTGAACATACTTTGAATAAATACATGTCATTTGGAAATTATAACTCATCTATACTTCTATATTGCTGCCCTGTACTAAAATATGTCATACGTTACTTTTTGAGTTGTACCAGAATGTCGTCCATTTTGAATGAGAAGTATTGGTACATTATAAAAAACACAAAGTTTACAAGCCCACTTTTCTCTTCTTAATAAAACTTTATCATTTTTTCTACTATTCTATGACCAAATTGAAAATACTACATGTGTTTCTAGAAAAACACTAAGCAATTCAGATTTTCAACTCTTCTCATCGAACATGAAATGAATCGGAAGAGACTGAATAGTAGCTATTTTGTCACTTAATCATGTGAAATAGAAAATTTAAAATGCATTGTTGAAAGGCAAATTTGATCCTGAAACTCAAGGAAAAGGACTAATTGTGTAATAGAACCTTCTATCTCCGAGGCATTATTGAACATATAAAACTAGACCTGATAAAATCATGCATGGCACATGTAAACTTATAATTGTTTTGAACAAGCAAAACCAGTCCTTGCAATACCATTTAAAGATGATTCTAGAACTTAAAGATTTTTCATTGCCCTCTCCCCTTCTATATTCCAACTTCCCCCAAAATCTAGAAATCCTTAGTCAGACCTAACCTTGCACTTGAACTGTTGCATACCCCCTGATGGAATCATTTGAAAACATCCTTAGGTAATCTATAAGACATATTGCGCAAAATGCGACAGATAAGGATAAAGATAAGTTATCTGAAGCATGAAGATCAAACAGACATTCCCCCTCTCAACTACTACATTATGTCATCTGTCATCAACTTTTAAAAAAGCAGTTGACATTCCACCAAAGCTACACAAATGAAATATTCTGTCTGGCAAATCACAATAAATTACTGTAGAACACTTTGAATTTCAATATATGGGAAAGATGAATACCTGCCATATGGAGTACTGAGTACTTGTATCCACATTCCTCTCCAAAAGCATTTCATCTCTTAACAAAATAACCTTCTTCCAAACCACCTCATTCCCATAAGACTTCCACTTAGATTTTTCGGGCAGATGCCCAATGGCAGGATCACATGGATCCTTTGCAAGTTCAGTAAGCCACTTAAGCATGTCCAAGGAAGATTCTCGCTTTCTCTTCCGAGTAATGTCATCTTCATCATCCCCGCTTAACTTTGTTAGACCAATGTCATCTGTGACACCCTGAATGTCTCCAATTCCATCATCAATTTTCAGATGTTCATCATCATAACCAACACTAATCTTTCCATCACTAAACTTCCTCTTCCTCATAATACAATCTTCCTCGTCCCCACTTAACTTCATTAGCCTAACGTCATTTGTATCACACTGGTCATCTTTCTTTGGATTTACAAACTTCGAATCTTCTTCAGCATAAACAACACTAAATTTTCCATCACTCTCCTTTACATCACAACCATTGTCGTCCAAACTACGCTTTTCAACAAAACCCTGAACCTCAATACCATTGCTCGACTTTCCACCACCTGCAGGATCAAACTCCATCTTCCCATGTTCCTCATCTTTCTTCTTTTCATCAGAAATTTGCATCATAACCTCCTTCAAATCCAGCTCAAGGTCCATCCGAACCGCACTAAAACCCAAAGCACTCTTCCTAACCTCACTCCTTTCATTATCAGGTTGCTCAAGTTTCACCATACCTCTGCTCAACGCATCTAAATACTTAACATACACCAACTTCAGAGCCAAACCAGAAGTTAAATCAAACCCACACTCTTCAGCAACAACACCCCAAGACCCACTTGTACAAACCCTTTCATACCCACCCTTCTCCCTCACAACCAAGTACAGCTTGCACAAATCCACCGTCTTCCCATCACCAAGCATTGGAGGAAATGGCCTAAAACCGAAACACCCATTAACCCCTTTTAAGAAATGATCGATAAACTCAGACAGCAAAACATTATCAAACTTCGAAACTGACCTGAAACTTTCTAAACCCCAGACCCATTAACTCTCTTCGACCGACCTGCCATTTTGTAAAACCAAAACCTAAAAAATTGTCAAAAAAAAAATCACAAGAAATAAGCTTTAAACAAGTATTACTGCCAACTTTTGAACAAAATGGAAGCAAGTGGGTGTTCATGAGCTTCCATTAGTTTTCGCCATTTTTGGCGCGAAACTTTTTTGGGTATCCAAATTTTGGGACCTCAAGAGGGAAAACAGAGGGGT
>JAPFFP010000001.1:24840754-24874801 GCA_026153255.1 Solanum medicagineum
TCAAGCCTTCTTCCTTCCATAATTGGCTTGCATGTGGGTATGATATGTTTATATACTTTGACATCATTTGGACTGAATACCACAAAATTCCTTGAATTTGTGAGTTCTGCAACTGATAAAAGATTCTTCTCCATGCTAGGGACATGAAGTACCTTTTGTAATTGTACTTCATGTGAATTGAATCGTGGTACCACAGTTGTATTGCCTATATGAGCAATTGGCAATTTTGAATTCTCTGCAGTCACCACGACTCTATTTCCTTCAAACTTGGTCAAGTTTGACAACTTATCTTTATCTCCTGTCATATGATTAGAACATCCTGAATCGATGATCCAATCATTTTTATGATCAACAATGTTGCACATAGTAGTCAAAGCCATTTCTTCATCATGCTGATGAAGATCAACTTCTTCTTTAATTGCAAAAGAAGCTTCGAAATCCCATCCTGCTTCTCTTGAAGTTGATTCAGCATTATTGCTTTCAACTCTTTTCCTCCAGCAATCCCGAGCAAAGTGACCTTTCTTTCCACAGTTATAGCATTCACCATTCTGTCGTTGATTCCTCTTGTCTCCTTTATTGTTGTTATGATACTCTCGTTCCGCTCCCCTAGGTTGGAAGCTTTTCTTTTGGTGATGCTTTTGCCATCCTCCAGGCTTTTTCTCATTTCTTTCTCTAAAATTTTTCTTATGAGAGAAGAAAGCTTTTTCTTGATCTTTGACTGTATCTCCAGCCATTTGTTTAACTAGCGCTTCTTGATTAGCTAACAAATTTTCCAACTCTAATAAAGTTGGTTCTTTAGCCCATCCACGTGTAACAGTGTATTCTGGTCGTAGACCATGGATGATAATTCTCCTCATCCGTGTTGCAGAGATTGCATTTTCTGGATCCATCTTGGAGATTTCTGAACATATTGCTTTTATTTTGATAATATATTGAGTGACCGTCATATCACACTGTGAGAGTGTCCTCAACTCAGTCTCGAGTAGCTGCAACTTTGCTTCATTTGTTTTTGTAAACAAAGAAGCTAATGTATCCCACGCCTCCTTTGGTGTTTTAGCTTCTTTTATACGTTGCAGAAGATCATTCTCAATTGTTACTGAAAGTGTGTACATGGCCTTGCCACTCCTGATTTTGTATTTTCTAAGTTCTTCTGGATCAGTTGGTGGTGTAGTTTCATTACCTCCAACGATACTCCATAAATCCTGCCCCAGCAAATAATACTTGGCACGAGTACTCCAGTTGCTATAATTACTGTGATTGAGCTTTTCAATTGAGGTAGACGAACTTGCTAGATCCGCCATAGTAACTTGGTAATATCAACAATAACCAAGTAAGTTTTGTCCTTGACAACAACTTCATAATCCCAGATTGTGCACCTTCCTCCAATATGATGGCCCCTCGATCTTTCTGCTCTGATACCAAATGTTGGATATCTCGAAAGAATTTAGGAAGTAGAAAATACTCTTTTTACACACTTTATATTAAGAGAAAATTACAACTCACAAAATTGCTAGAATTATTTTTCTAGCTTCACCTTTTTTCCTCTCTTTTTCTTTCTCTTTCTCTCTAACTTTAGCTCTCTTAGGGGTCGTCTGGTTTGAATATAAGTTATGATGGGATAAATTATGTTGGGATTAGTAATGATGGAATAAGTTATGTTGAGGTTATTTCTTATTGACTGTTTGGTGTGTTGGACAAATTTTAAGAATATTATGCTTATTTACAAAATAAGCTTCATTTTATTAGTTTTTAATGTATTTTCTTTGCTAACTTTAGTTATTCAATATTCGTTTTTAAAATAAATCGCTCATCTTATTTAACTTAAATATTTTTAGGTGTGCATTTCCATAATAATATCGTATGCATTGAAAATAAATTTTTTTAAAAAAATTAATTTACAAATAGAACTTGCATTTTTAAGTTTGTTAAAGTAAAAAAAGATTTATGAAAAATCAAAATATAAAAAACATAATAATTAGTCAATAAAAATTAGACTATATAGTTAATTTTTTAAAACAAAAATATGAAGAAGTATTATAAAAATAAAGAGTGAAGGTTTTGAATATTATTATATATTGTATTACAAATAAAGTAAATATATATACAAAATAAGGTATAAAAAGTGATAAAGGGAAGGGTACATTTGTTATTTTATAAATTTATCCCATGACAATTTGTCATGGATTATTATACCATCCCTTAGAAGGGATAACTTATCCCGGGACTATTTATTAGTCTCGGGATAAGTTATCCCTTCTAAGCCAACCAAACGGACATTTAAGAGGGGATAAAATTTTATCCCGGGATTATTTTCATTTATCCTCTACACCAAAGGACCCCTTAAGCTCTTCACCTCTCCTTTGGTGAAGGATCATGGATACATAGAATGACTCCTAGCCTCTCCTATTAATAATGTTCCTGAGGAGGTGATACACAAGTTGCTCATTATGGATAAACATTCTAGCTAAGCATGAGTTATAGTTGAGTTGTTTTCCTTACGCTCCAAGTAAGCAAGTCTAACTTGCTTTAAGATCATCAAATTCAAATTGACTTCTACCATTGAATAAGCAAATTCAACTTGATTTCAACTTCTTTAGGTTGTCAAATTCAATTTGAATTCTACCAGTGACCACCTTAGATATTAAGTAATCTTAATAATTAAGAAAATAAAACCTTAATATCTATTTATGATTTATGTTGAATTTTAACAATGTGGTTTCAGCCTTAGAGAGTACCTTCCAGGAGATGTATTATTTGTACTTTTCCAAGATGTCAGCCATTTTTTAGCAGTCAAGTTCATCCCAGGAAGGCATGTATCTGTAGGAAAATTAAAACTTTCCCATACCAAAAGACCTTCATTAGAAACAAGAACCAAATTCCCCTGGTCCAAAAGCTTCACAGCACTAGCTTTCTCCAAGTTGGTTGTTTCCCATACAATGGTTCTTGAATCTTCCTTCAAAACTAATTTCCCATCCTCAGTAATCTCCAGAGTAGCTAAAAATGGATTCTTGATAGGTCTTTCCCTTTTAGCTACCCAAACATATAAGTAGGGGTAGGAATTGAAGCAAACCAAATCCCTAAAATACCATTTTGTTTCATCATTTGTTTTGAAAAACCCCATTTCAAATGTGTTGTTCTCATCATAACAGTGAAATTCCCACTTAGTACAATCAAAGATTCCAACTTTATGTTCCTTTTCAAAGATCCCAACTTTCTTTCAGCTGAAAAAGACTCGTTAGTGGGTTCAGCTACATGGGTCATGGCTACATTATCCATTCTTGATTTTGCTATTTCTGAACTAACCCCAAATGCCATAGAAATTGAGATGAGAAGTAAAATGGGAATTACTTTCTGTGGAATCATGGTGATGAATTTTTCCAACTTCTGGTTAGCTGAAGAAGAGATTTTTGGTTTTTATATACACATTGAAAAGCTCAGAGAATATTTGTACTGCTTTTGAGAAATTCAGTGTTGGAAATTTATGGTGAAGTTTGTCCCAACATCAGCTTAAAAGCTGCCACGCATGGATTAAAGGGTCCATGTCAAATTTACTGTTGTAACCTTGAACATTTGTTCCCCTCTCAGGAATCTTGTTCATTGTACTACTCCCTCCTCCATTTGCAAGGTATTTGATTGAATTTATAATTTAAGAACAAAAAAAATTATATGTAATTATAAATTATATCATTAGAATTTAAATTATTACTCCACTGAATCTTAAAAGATATATCCTTCCTTTATATTGATGTAATCAAATTACGAGAGTCAAACTTTTTTATTTTGATTGTATATTCATATGTATCATCTTTAAAGATTTTTAAAAATAGTTTATGTATGTAGAAATAATTTACCTAATTGAGTATATTATTTATAAGTTAGAATAATTAATAATTTAAAATATTTAAATAATATATGAATAAATTATAACAAGTATTTTTTTAAATATTAAATTATACCATATAAATTGAAATAATATTATTTTCTGAACGGCTTTAAAAAAAGTATTAAATAGATTGGATGGATGAAGTACAAGGGTGGGATAGTTGAGTCTGATTGAGGGTAATATTGTCATTTAATAATATTTTGAGTTAAAAAGCTTACGGTGAAAAGAGATATGGTGGCAGACATGCAATCTTCAAGTCCACTCACGAGTTCGTCTGTTTTTCAACGTTAAAACATAAATTAAATAAAAACAAAAAAATTTAAACTTATTATTTAAATATTTCTACAAAATGAAACAACTTTTTATAGTTCACAGTTTTCTATTCAAGTTCAAACTTATTTTCAATAATTTATTTCAAAGTGTTTACACAAATTTGTTGAGTTAACTTACATGTCCTCCCTCCATTTCATATTAAGTTAATTATTAGAGAATTTTTAATATTTTAAAATAAGTAAATTGTTCACTTTTCAAGGGATGTGTTAGGAATCTTTTTAATTTTATCCTTTATTAATTAAGTTTCTAAGGCTGAGTTTTGTACGAGAAATAAATGATGCGTTAAATGAGTGTGTGAAGTTTGAAAAGTGTAAAATGAAAAAATATGATTAAATTTTATTTTTATTTCTTTTTCTTAATATGTGAGAAATGACCCAACAATTCATTTAATATGAAACGGAGGAAGTATACTATATTTACAAAAATAAATTGTTATATACTATTAGTATGTAATTCGGATAGCTGCTATTTTATTAAGGATTTGACATCATATATTACTCAGGGGCGGAGCTACCCTTTTGTCAAGGGGTTCATCCGAACCCTCTTCAGCGAAAAGTTATATTATTTATATATGGTTAAAATAATTTTTTATATGTATATACTATATAGTAGATGTCGAACTCCATTTGATTAGTTCATATGGATGCTTATTCAAATTTTAAACATCTTTAGTGATAATTCTGACTACGTTATTATTTATTTATCCAATTATATAATGAAGTCAAGAGGGTAAGGTTAAATAAGACTATAACAGGACCCCATGAAGCAAAGACTTTTTGTGTATAAATAGTTAGTTCTAAAAAAAGATGATTAATGATTCTTAATTGAAGTAAAAACTTCGTTTGTCAAAGCATAAATGGTTATGTTAGACCTAAATTTGTGTTTATTAAAGACAATCTTGTCAATGGGTCTTGCGGGGTAGGTATGTTACGTAGATATTGAATTATTATATCGAAATTAAAATTTGTGATACTATAATTTAATATTATGATATGCATTAAATAAAAATAATACATAATATGATATTTGATATTTATAAATAGAATATCAAAATATTATATTAAAATATATAGGATAGTAATCTAGGCAATTCAACAATATATATAAAAATAATGTTAGCATAAATTAAACTTATTATTTATAATTTTGACCGTTCTATTTTTATTGAAATGTTCTTTTTGTATAGTTGATTACAAAGGAAATTATTTCTACTTTTTTTAAAAATAATTGTAGATATAAATATGATATGATTGAGATATTTCGTGGAAAGCCAAAATATAATTATTGATTTTTACGTCTGAAAAATTGTTAAGCAAATTGCAAAGAGGATTAAAAATAAAATAAAATTGCAACTATTAATGGTAAGTGGTTACTCAATTGCCATTATAGTACTTCCTCCTTTACTTTAATTTGTTTATAGTGCTAAAAATAAATATTCGTTTAAATTTACTATATTGAAAGAGTCATATAATAAAACTGTTATTGATCATGAAAAGATATATCGAAACAAATAAAAATGGTCGAAAGGAATATAGTAGTACATGTCTTTGATTTAAGCTCTAAACAAAACATTTTGTTGTATTTATATAGTATTTTTTGTTTGATTTCATGTGTCATCCTTTTTTTTCGTCCGTTTCATAAAGAATGTCATTTTATTTTAATCGGACATAATTTAACTTTAAAATTCTTTTTTTACTGTTGATGAAATAATTTTCAGTCATATAAATATTTTAAAATAATTATGGATCAAAAATTAATTTTTTTTTTAATATCGTACTAAATTAAAAGGCGTAGAGCAGTGGAAAGTAGTTAAAATAAGAGTAGTAGGCCATGTGTTTTCATAATGTTTGAAAAGTAGTAAAAGCAACAATTAAGTAATCGAAGTTGGTGAAAACCTCTGACCAATGTGCTTGTTGAGGATAATATTTTAACTTTTTGTAGATGCAATAATGATGATGTTTACATTAAATTAATCCTTTTTGTCCTAAGCGTGATTAACAAACATTTGACCTCTTGTCATATAGATTATTAGTTTAAACTCTGGTGCATTGATAATAAAATGATTTCTTATCAATCAAAAATTTCGAACTTTTCGTTATTGTTTAAAGAGAGAAAATAAGATAAAGAGAGTGGTATTGAGGTGAATAAAGTCATTGTCAAAGAATTGTTTGTATTAGTCAATTATGTAGTGTAATAAATTCCCAATGATTGCACTACATACCAACTGTGATGTTACCAGCTTTGTGAAGTAATAAGATTCATTTAATATTGGTAACATCATGCACACCTAGATGAATTGTAAAATGTGACAACTCATACAATCAAGAGACTTTAGGCACAGTGGTTATTATGAAATCAAGACTCGAAACTAAGGAATTGGTTGTCAATTTTTAATTACAAGACTAACTAATAAAAGGGGTTGCTAAGATGGCAAACCTTCAAAATAAGGCTGTGGGCATGAATCAACAAGAGAGTTCACTGTGCAACACTTGGAACTCAGCAGAAGCATGACCAAAAACAAAACGTCTTCCGGGAATCAAATGCAAAACTACAGCTTCCTTTTGTCCTGTGGCTGCAAATTAGCTCCCTTCAGCTCGCATATTCATCGAGGGTGGGATTACTAACATATACATAGAGAATTTACACTTTTACGAGCGAATAAGGGAATACAGGCCAAGCCACCAAGTGAAAAAAAAAAAACAGCCTCATGTGGTTATATTGCTTGTGTAGAGGGGTGTGTTGACAACCAGCAGCAAAGGAACTTTCGATTAGAAAAGTTTCATCGAGCTTCATATATCATTTCCTGCATCAATAATAGTCTTGCTCACTTTATGGATCTTAGAACCAAGATAATATTTTTTAAAAAAAGAACATTCAGATTCGATAATCAAGACGTTAAAGGTATCAAAGGTGCTTGAACGTTGTCTTTTATCAAATGGCGACAACAATAAAAACTAGTAAAATGAATCAGCAGAAACCTTCATCCTGTCAAGATGTTCTCATATACTTGTTGGAAAAAATGATGATACAGAGGAAGATAGAAAAAGAAAAAAGAGGGGGAGGGGTAGAAAAGGAAAACAAAGTAGACCTGATCGCATATTGGGCATGTTTGACTTCTTTCCATCCACTCAAGGATGCATGAAAGATGAAAATGGTGGTTACATTTTGAGACTATTCTTGGATTGTCGCTATCATACTCTGCAAAATATAGACATTCACTCTTCAGCCATTCACAGAAAGGTTGATTCTATAGAAAATAAAGAAGAAAAAGGTACAGGGGAGGAGGCAAAAATGAAGTCGTCCCCCGAATGATTTTATTTGTATACCTTCAAGACAAGTAGGACAAACATCTTCTTCTTCCGCTGATTTAATGATAGGTGGATTAGATTTTACAAGGTCAATCCCTGTTTTCTTTAGGGAGGCAAGAAGAGATTCCATTTCAGCTTTGCGATCAGATAACTTAATATCACAACTATGTTGAACTACTGTTTCATCTGTGAACTGGGAACCTATTGACTGTGGATGCCCCAAAACTACTTCAAATGGAATTGGTGCAGGAGGAGAGCGGTAAGTGTCGGGTGTTGATCTGTCTAGGTTTAAATCATCCAGGAGGTCAGAGGAAAATGCAATAGCAGCACTATCATCAGACGTCAGGGACTCATACTCTTCAGAAGCTGGTGGAAACTGCAGAAAGAGGATTGAAAATCTACGGTAAGAGTTTGAGTATAAAGAACGCCATAACAAAGAGACTATACTAGAAAGATTAGAAAAGACTTCAATGAACAAACAAAGTGCCAGTCCATCAGCATTGGACATGAGTAAAAAAACTGATTGACATGACTGTAGAAGCATATAGCATATATAAAATCTGTTGCGTTCTTTTCCCTACAAGTTTGAGCTTTATCCTGAAAAATATCCACTGTGTAAGGGAACCAAGAACTGATCCAAATATTTGAGTTTCTAGATATAATTGGTAAATCTCTTCTAGTGATGCTTAATAGCAGAATGCATGAGCTGTAGAAATGCAATTATTAATGATAAACCAATCAAACGATAAAAAAGGAGTGTTTCATACACTTAAAAATGTGAAATATCGCGTCAAGTCAAACAGACTAAGCACCATAAAGGCAACGAGAAAAGGACTGAGCAGAAATCATACTTACAATTCAATGAGCTACCAGTTTAAGAAATACGATACTATTAAACAAACACAGACAAGTGCAAATAAAACAAGGTTATAGAAAGTAAATGAATAAATAGGACAAAATTTGAAAGCGCTTAAGATAGTTGCATGTTTCCATATGTAGAGTGATTGGAACAAATTACTCACATAGTAAAATACTGGTGTTCCATGAAGCTGGGGAGGCTTCCTTGAAGAGCAACAGCAACCACCCATCTCTTGCAGCTATTAAGTTATCCAAGAGTATGTCTTATTTTCAACACATTAACTTCTCCGTCAGTATCAAGAGGGAAAATCCACTGCCGAAACGCAAAAGAAGAGATGGACATTTAGAATCATACAGGCACAAAAAGAAATGAATGGTTAACAGCGAGTAAGGCAACATAGAAATTCAAAAAGAGGACCAGGATCAAGAATACCAAACAAAAGCTTCTTGAAACAAGAACATAAAACTACTTTGAATTATTCCGCAAAGCGAGTTAAGTACTTTGTTTATAGTTTGAAGAAGCATCTTTGCATTTCTGTACTTCTCTCTCCATTTCTCTCCATATAGGGAAGATACTGAAGATTCCATTTCAGTGATTACGGTGCATTGATGGGTAAAATCACTTCTTTGTACAAAACAGTTTGGATAGCTAATGCAGACGGACAGGCTTTGTGTCCAACAATTATTCTCCAATTCCATGTAGAACGTTCACAACTCTCGACTATCAACCAATATTTTTATCATTAAAAATAGTTATGGAGAAACACCAAAGAATCATAGAAACAAAGTCATATACAGACTTGCAGTTCACTGTTATCTCATCATTTGAGCTTGCTCCTTTCAAGATGGAAACTCTGTACTGAACTGTTCCAAAGATCGCACAGGGACTGACTCAGAGAAGCAAGTGATGTAATATGTATACTTAAGCTTATAAAATCACCCAAAAGGTGCATCCTAATGGTCAATGGAGTGGGTGCATACATTGGAGCCTAAATCAGTCGATTACTACAGGGATGAACCCAATCCGGTCGCGATAATCTCATTTCTTTCGACGGAGAAGGGGTTCCCCAAAAGTTTGCTTTTAGTTCAAAACGATGCCCATGTTGTGGCAATTCCACCCAGAAGGTAATGGGTTCTGTGATCGAATGCCACTAGACAGAATTTCTCAATATGAGAGAGCCATTCCAAATAGTGTCAAACCAGAATTACTACAATCCTTTCAACCTTGGCAGAGAAAAGAAAAACACTTTTGGTGATTCTTTATCCCATTTGCTTAGGCTAGGTGGACAGGGTTGCCCGCTACCTATACTAGTGGGAGTTTGCAAGGACTTCTTGAAAAAGCAATGGAAATTGCAATAACAATTAAACAAAGCAGTAAGCTTCAACGACCCTTTCAGTATTCAAACCATAAGAAATGATTATGAGCAAATAGAAAAGTTCTCCTTAAGTTCAACAAAAGCTATAATCCATAACGTTGAAAACTATTGAGGTCAATAAAGAACGAACAAGTACTAGCAGTCAGACTCTCGATACCATGGTTATGGGGACCAAAATTCATCGATGAAACTAACCTTTCCAGAAAACATTAACTCAGGAAAGTGAAATATTAGCAAACAGAGAAAACAGAAGCTCTACACAAGAAACCTGATAAGTAGATCCAAACCCAATAACATTTCAGAATTTCTAATGGCACCCACTTTCAGTCTCAGAGGCATACACATACAAAGATAGTGGCACACCAGAAAGACCCACTGAGGAAAAACAGCACCTGTACCTAGACAAGAGACCTAATAGCACAAACACAGCAAAACAGAATAACTAGACAAAAATATTCCTCCATAGACCACGCCTAAATAACTATGCCTCAATCCTAAACTAGTTGAGTTCAGAAATACAAATCCTCATCTGTTGGAGCAGGTTAGAGTCCCACATTGATTGGAGAGTGGACTGGTGGTCTGTTTATATACACTTGGGTAAACCTCCCCTCACGAGCTAGATTTTTGGGTTGAATTAGGCTAAAGTAACATAACTTTACATCACCAAACAAATTTTAGACAAATTGGCTAGTACCACCTCCATTTCCAAAGCACACATAAAAAGCAGTGGAACCTAAGTTGTGCGGACTCTTCACTTCAATGCTACACCCATGTCAGATTATCCAAAAATACACTATTTTTGTCGAATCCAACATGCACCCACTGTTGAAGAGTTCGAGCAACATAGAGTGGCACACCAGAAAGAACTAGAGAGAACCGTTTTGCTAAAACTCAGAAAATCAATAGGACAAAGTCAGTAAAAAAAAACAGAATCTTTACCCAACTAACCAATTGACCAGACAGAAGGTTAAATTCCACACACACTGAGTTTCAAGAAGACATACATACAGAGGCAGTACCACACTAGAAAGAACACAAAAAGAGGGAAAACAGAAGCTTTGCCACACTAAAACATTTTAGTTGTTTGTTCTTCTGAAAAAGGAGTCTGGTTGGCGTGGTAACTAAGACAGATGAAAAAGAGAATCTTTCCAGAGACACCTGATACATAGACCACACCCAATTGAAGTCCAACACCAACAGTTCAAAAAAGGAAATAATACCACATAAAATTGAATTATCAATAAAAACTAAGCACACCCACCTTCAGTTTCTAAAAAAGGAGTTTAAACAAGCAGTTAACAGGCACACCAAAAAGAGGAAAAACGGAAATCTTTACCTTGACAAGGAGTCTGTTTGGAATGGCAACTTGATAAGTAGACCACACCAAATGTATCTCATAAAAATTAACTACATCCAACTTCAGTTCCAAAAGAAGCAGTAGCACACCAGAAATACCTACAGGGGAAAAAAAACCAGACCTTTCGCCTTGCTAAAGATTCTATTTTTGGTTTCTGGTTTTGGGAAAGAACAAGCTTGAAATGGTGACTAGTGGGATGAACAAGAAGAAAAAGGGCAAAAGGCTTTTGAGAAAAGGAAAAAACTGAAATAGAGAAGGGAGTTCAATGCCAATAGTACAAAGTTTAGGGGTCGGAATAGATATTAAAAGAAGATCTGTGGAGAAAATTCGGAATCTGCAAGAAAAACTTCATACGCAAGTTAAAGATGGCGCGCCCGGACTCGAACCGGAGACTTCGAGTGTATTAATATGACGTGATAACCAACTACACCACGACTCCCCTTTAGTAACAGTTTACTATAATAAATATATATTTAAAATATTTTGGCCTTTTGATAATCAAGATTCAAGAATGAACTATAAATAAAGAATATTATAATGGTTAAAATTATAAAATAAATATGATTATTTGAAAACCTTTTTTTTTAAATTGAGAGTTATCAAAAACAACACTTTTACCCCATAAATGTAAGAATAGGGTCTGCATACATCCACCCTTTTCAAATTTTATCTGGAAGATTACATTGAACATATTGTTATTCGTATAGTTATATGCTTAAAAAGCATAATTTATTAAAATGATGTATGTTAAGTATAGTGCAAACGACCCAATCAACAAACTGAAGTGTCAGTAAAAAATATATATCATTGACATATTACAACATAAATTGAAAAGAAAAAAAAATATATTACATATAAAGCATTGATTTAGCTAAAGTTTCGATTATTAAGTCGCAATTCCATCAAACTATAGCCTCATAATATTGTGAACGTATCTTAAAAAGACAAAAGGGTGTTAACTCGATCCTTTTGGACATAAACATAAAATTGCGGCCAAAGTGGAAAAATATGTTGGGTGAAATTATTTAAAGTTGCATCCATCAGTATACATATTTGAATTAATGGTTGAAATGGAGACAAGTGATAACATTCTTGTCAACATTGTACCAAGTTGCTTAAAAAGACAGCCACTTTAAATTAATGGTTATGCATTGCGGCTGATTATTTTATATTATATTATAACCATAATAATGCTAATGTTTAGTAAAATATTAAGATAGAGGAAATTAAATATTAATTAAGTGAAATAGACAATTCTTCTTTCTTCATGACCTCTAGGCAAAGTCACATCTGTTGCCGTCCATTTATTATCTTAATATCATATGATAATTCATATACAATATACAACATGGCAAATATGTGTTCAGTATTTGATTGATGAATCACTTGGATCGTTTGGAGAATATTACAATAATATTGTTGTTTGAACAATATACTCAGTAAAATCACAAAGTAAGGTATGGTAAGGATAGATTGGATACAGATTTTATCACTATTTCATAGAGAAAGAGAGTTTGTTTTCGAAAGCCCATCGACTCAAATGTATTTGCTCCGAGTAAAAGAAGAAAATCATAAATCTTGAATACCAATTAAAATGAAGAGCAATATCAATTCTAGCAGAAAAAACAAATGAAGAAGCAGAATATTTGAAGAGCAGTAACAATACAACCATAATAGCACGACTAATTCTATAACAAACTTAAAAAGTCACAAAACAAGGTCACTTTTTACCCTAATACGTGACCTCAACTCCTTTTTATCTAAAATCATCACCTCGATGATATAAAACTGGATCATATCTTGTCTAATCACCTCTTTTCAATATCTTTTCGGTCTACCACGACCCCTCCGTAACCACCATAAATCCAACCTTTTATACCTCCTAATTGGGGTATCGACATACTCCTCTGCACATGTCCAAACTATCTTAGTCTCATTTCTCTTGTCTAGTCTACCATAGAGATCACTCTCAACTACTCCCAAATAGTCTCATTCTTGATTTTATCACTCCTGATATGTTCACGTGTCTATCTCAACCTCCATCTACCTTTATAGAATGATTAAATGTGTTATATCACGAGACGTGGAATACTAAATGAGAACACATTTTTTTAAGGATACAAGTAGATGGGTCAGATTAAGTTTGGTTCAAATTCTTGGTTAGTATTTTAAATTAAGTTTGTCACAACATCA
Organism: Solanum medicagineum; assembly: GCA_026153255.1. Lineage (NCBI taxonomy): Eukaryota > Viridiplantae > Streptophyta > Magnoliopsida > Solanales > Solanaceae > Solanum > Solanum medicagineum. The sequence continues at coordinate 24,854,063 of JAPFFP010000001.1, forward strand.
AATCTTCCTAGAAGATATAAAATTGAATGAGGATGACAACTTAAGCTAAAGTATTAGCCTTTGGAATTTGTTAGACAATTTAATGAATAATTATAGAAAATTAGTGATAATTAACTCCAAAATTAGAGGTCGGGTAAGTAGCATTTCCCTTGGGCTTATGCATGATCGGACCAGGTACACTAAAAACATTAAACAGGACTAGAAAATGCTCAATCTTGATCTCTGTTTCAAGTATGCAATCCATGATCATCAAATGCCGATATATTCCAATTCCGACGATTTACTTCAATCAGCAGTTACCATTTCTATCAACCATTGTTGCCACCAGTAGTTCGATTATGGCTAGGGAAGAAGTTTCATTTCCCACTGTTGAGGTGACCCATAATAATGATTCATGTAATTCCCACACTTGCATTTCCAATGCCCTTACAATTTCAGCAAAAATGGGCAATCTTGATGAAGGAGAACGCATACATGGAAATATAATTAAGTTGGGTATGTCTAATGTGCTTTCCCTGGGAAACCAGCTCTTGCAAGCATATGTAAAATGCAAGGAGCTTGTTGATGCGTGCAAGCTGTTTGATGAAATGTGTGTTAGAAATACTGTAACTTGGAACACCTTGATATGTGGTTTAAGGTACTCTGCTGAGCGTTTCAAGACAAATGGTCATCTGGGGTTCTCTTATTTCAAGCAAATGTTGATGGAATCGGTGTCTCCTGATTTCATTACGTTCTGTGGGTTGCTCCAACTTTGCGTGGAGGTAAAGGGTGGTCTTTGGTTGGCCAAGGAGTTGCATTGTGCCATTGTGAAGTTGGGACATGATCAAAGCTGTTTTCTTGGTGCCACTCTTGTTGATTTGTATGGAAAGTTTGGGCTGATCGGAGAGGCTAGGTGTGTTCTTGATGGGGTTTTGGCGCGAGATTTGATGTTATGGAATGTTATGGTTTCTTGCTATGTACTGAATGGTTTGGGTGAAGAGGCTTTCGTGTTATTCAATTGGATGAGATTGGAGGGGTTTGAGGGGGATGAGTTCACATTTGCTAGTCTACTTAATTCCTGCGCCAGTTTGGGGTTTCATGACACAGGTAGGCTGATCCAAGGCCTTGTTATTAAAGTTTGCCTTAACAAGGATGTGGTGGTTGAAAGTGCACTTGTTGATATGTATGCCAAGAATGAACATATAACCGATGCTCGCAAGGCTTTTGATGCAATGGCCTTCAGAAATGTGGTCTCTTGGACCACTATTATTGTAGGTTATGGACGTCATGGAGATGGGAAGGAAGCTATCGAACTTCTAAAGAGGATGTTAAGAGAGGATTTTGTTCCTGATGAGCTCACTTTGGCTAGTCTCCTTAGTTCGTGTGGTAACTTATCAATGGCCTCAGAAACTGTACAAGTTCACGCTTATGCAGTAAAACATGTATTCTCAAATTCTTTATCAATTGGAAATGCTTTGATAAATGCATACTCAAAGTGTGGTAGTATCCGTCATGCTTACCAATCCTTCAGCTCAATAACAGCACCAGATCTTTTCTCATGGACATCAATGATTGGAGCTTATGCATTCCATGGTTTTCCCAAGGAAGCTATTCGACTTTTTGAGGAAATGTTGGTAAATGGTGTGAATCCAGATAGCATAGTATTTCTAGAGGTTCTCTCTGCCTGTAGCCATGGTGGTCTCTTTAGTAAAGGGCTGCAGTACTTCAGTTTGATGACTAATTACTACCAAATTATGCCAAGCTCAGAACACTATACCTGTCTCGTAGATCTTTTTGGACGATTAGGCATTCTAGATGAGGCTTATGAAATTCTAAACTCAATGCCAGTTGAATCCCAACTAGATGCCCTGAAGGCTTTCATAGGTGCTTGTAAAATCCATGGAAATGTGAAACTGGCTAAATGGGCAGCAGAAAAGCTTTTCGCGATGGATCCAAATGATACTGCTACTTATGTCCTGATGTCAAACTTGTGTGCCTCTGATAGTAATTGGCATTTGGCCCGATGCAGCCTTGATCTGGGAAATGGCAAGAGAGAGGTTGCATAACAAGTCACCAGGCTGTAGCATGGAAATTATTACTCCCGGATTCAACACATTAGCATAAAGCAACAAAAACTCGGTTCCAGTTGCACATAGTTGGGCTGCTTTTACCATGAAGATGGAGGAGAGCAAGGGAATAAATGTAATCAGGAAACAGAGTAAGATTGAATATGTGGCAAGTGCAAGAGCAGAGCAAGGGTTGTCAGACTGATCGATGAAATGTAAACATATGCACAGCAGTGGTGTAAAATCATGTTGCAGCCGCCTTCTAGACGCAAGAAAGTTTTGTCATCAAACTGCTATGCACTAGTATGATATCAAGCCAAACGCCAAGCTTCAGGTGGCCTTCCGGAAACCAAATGAACTTTTTGATGGATAGAGGCTCCATGACACTCTTTTCAGGGAAACACAAGTACATGATATATAAAGTATATGTTTTTGCAAGATTGTGAAGAGGAACTGTCTATAATACTGTTGGCTTCTTGTTTATAGAGATTTATGTCTGAAAGAAACTCAGATTTTACCTGTAGCTTCACTAGGATCTGTATAATGAGAAGATTCAAACTTCCATTCAGAGAATGTACTTTTCGTCCCTCTTCCTTTTGATACTAAACTTTTCATGGTTCACCCACTTTACATAACATCTGCTACAATTGTAATCAGAGCATATTATTAATTATCAATACGTACAAACAACTGTACAGTGATCTGCACAGCAGTATATATGGGACTCCTCATTGGAACAGTTTCTTTACAGACTTCAACAATATATGAACTTGTGTGGTCTAACTTGCATCTCCGCCACCAGTATTGACTCAACGGAGAAAGAATAAAACAAAGTTACTATACCCAGCACCAATCTTCTCCCTTTTCATCTCCCCTATCGTAAGCTATAACTTTCCTGACTTCACAAAATGGACCTCTTCTGCTTTTGGTTCCTAAAAACAATGTTACATAAAACATGACACCAATGGTATATCCCTTAGCCACGTAAAATTTAGAAGAAGAAAAAGAAAAAAAAACTGTTTGAGAACGACCAACAAACATTTTTTTTGATTGCTAATAAATGACCAACAAACATTTGCTTCTCCTCAGCCACTAATCACCTGCCTGGCGGAGAGAAGTGACTTCTTGGTGCAGATCATTATACGTTCTCAGCATCAAGTAGCTCTAGACTCTATACGTTATGTGCTTGGACTAAAGTAGATCTTATATGAACTATCTACCAACTCTTTCGTTACTACTACTGAAAGAATTTTGCCGAGCCAACTCATAGTTCTCTGATCGAGGTTGTTCGTTCTCACAGTTTACTGCTGTTGCCTTTGAACAGAGAAAAAGAAATGAAGAAATATATATTGAAACATGCCATACACTGCAGAAATGACAAATGAAAGATGTCAGAGAAAGCAGGAAGAGGAGAGAGAGAGAGTCAAAAGACGTAGGAGAAATATTTTATCGCTCTTCGGACCTGTGCCATTTCCAGTAATTTTGACTTGTTTCTAGTCTCCAGCTAATGGCAGCCATTGCTAATGCAGTGAATCCCGCCAGTAGAAAGCCCCAACGAAAGCGCTTCAGAAGCGACCAAATCATATTATGAATCCATGCTTTTACAGTTTCCCATCTGCATTCAAAGTCATATGTAGCTGAATTATTCGAAATTAAAACAAATAATTCCAGAATAACTGCTGCCTTTTTCCCCCTTTCTTCACAAGTGAAAAGTGTAACCATGGCTTATGGAAGAGGAACATGGATCATATGCTTGAGGTAAGCTTAAGTTCTCAGAGAATTTCCTAAGCTCGGGCCCAATATTCTGTATGGAGTTGGTGACAGTATTAGTTCAAAAGTAGTTGCAAATGAAACCTGTAGTAATCTGATTTTCTAATGAATAAAACACGTTACCACCAGTAACTGGCAAGACACCTTTGAGTGCAATCCTATAAGGATCGTACATTTTGCAAACCATATCTTCCCTTTAATACTCTGATCGTGTATATGAAAAATGAAATAGCATAATTTCAGCTTTATTTACATCTCTAAATTTTTAGAACAAAAACTCCACCTACCTGTTGAGCATGTTCAAACAAATTTCTGTTGAAAAGGAAATCCATCTATGATGAGTAAAGAATTCAATGAGGAACCCAATGACCAGACCCAAAGTACCAATAGCCACAACAAGAATAATGTTCAAGGACCTGTAAATGTTGACCACGTTAAAGCTTTATTCAAATGGTTCAATGACTAGAAAGCTTCATCCAAACTTTTATTGAAAAAGAAGACTAGATATATGAACTTTACCTGGTTGGTCCATTTTCAGCCATGAGGGCTGTCAGGATTGCAACAACAGTGTGAATCGTCCTCTTTGTAAGTTCATCAATAGTAGACAAGTACACAAAAGTACTAACAACAGCCATGAAAGATAGCCAGAAATCCATGAACTGGGGCCAGTCGACGAAAAGGAAACCATTAAAATACCTATCCACCAAATGCAAAAATGCAATATATCAAAATCCATAGGAGTGATACCTGTAAGACATGAAAGCCCAATGGACACCAAGTGCCAACATCACATGCATGATACAGGCCACTTGAGATACCACTTGATGTGTAAAGAACCCATTCAGCAAATGCCTGCAGAAGAAAGGACGGTTTACCTTTTAAGCATATAAAAAATGAAGAATCCAAGGTTCCACTTGTCCACTGAAAAAAATTTTATTATACACACACACTGATAAAGTTTGTCTGCTGGAAATATAACCCTAGATATCTAATCTTTACAGCCTCTTCACTTGAATATCAATCAGAAGACATTAATTGCCTTATGATGTTACTGTATTAGCTAATATCACCTTATGACGGAGGGCCCAGTAAGCAGGGAGCAAAGCTGCAGCATTGGATCCAATAAGGGAAATCGATTGCCACATTTGCCCTACATGAGTTTTCAGCACTTGTCCTTTAAAAGATCCATTGCATAATTAAACTAATGAGAACTTACTGAGTAAAAATTTTATCAAAACATAAACAAATAAATAGTAATCAAGAGTGTACTAGCAATAGCAGAGAGCATGTCGAAACACATATTGCAGTTATTGTTTTTCATTTTTAACGGTGAAACAACACATGCAGCAATTGCAAATGGTTTAAACTGAATCATGACCAACAAGCTATCAGCATTCAGGACACACAAATGTTACTCCTCATATTATCATATTGAATCAATTGATAGGTGTACTCGAGATAATACTGATAGTGCAAACAGTTATTGGTTACTCTAATCTGCAACGCCTAGTTCCAGATTCAAATTTTAACAGCCAAGTGAAGACTTTCAAAAATAGAAACAAACAACGGAGGATGTAGCAACAGTTCTCTTAAAATGGCTAAAGACACTGGCATAAGTCTGAAAGTCACAAAAACACAATGCTTTACCTGAAGAAGAAACCAGTTCAATACTGCAATCAAAGCCTCCGTTGCGCCGATCACAATCGCAGAAACTGAAAAAGGCAGATTTATTGCATGCAAGAATTCAACCCAATAGCTTAATTCTCAGAAGTCATCATATACGAACCTGTAGAATGTGAGACCACTTGAATCCAACACAGACTTGCATGCCCCATGTGAAGAGCATTTCTCTGGGCATCTCTCTAGTGAGATAGACATGCTAGCTTCAACAATCGAACTACGCCTGTTTGAAATTGGGTGCCTTAACCCAAAACTCCATGTTCCTCCTCTAGCATATATGATATAAAAGCTAACGGATTTATCACTTGCATCATATAACTTAAAAAACATGGAACCATTGCTGTTGCTTGTGCTGTTTGCATAGAAGTAATCCCAGTTACTAAGAGATGGAAATCCACCATATCTGGCATATATTTCCCCACTTATCTTTGCTTCTGATGCAACGCGTACATGGATATTTCCGCCAGCGGCACCATCGGGAATGTCCAAAAGGAAAAAGGTCCAAGTGTAATCCCTCATATCCCCATCAGAGGAATTACTCAAAAGAGGTCCCAAGGGAAAACTAGCAGAGCCTGAGGGAACCTCTTCACTGATAGGTAGATAATAGGATTCAAAAGCAACATATGGGGTTCTCTTCAGAAATGTCTGCTCAGAAACATTACGAGGTGGTTATTAATGGACAGTCCAGTCCTGCTACTATTTCAAGATTCCCTCCCACCCCCTACCCCCACTCCCCCAAAACAGACATGAAAAGATTGACAAACTAATCAGGTCAGCTTTGATGCGTACTATTTGCATTGGAAGAGAAAATGTGTATCTATACATGTAGTGTATCATTTTCTTTTTTTAAGCAGGAAATCGAGTTACCAAAATCCACAATGACCATACATAATGTTCAATAATAACGTGCAAGTAAGCAAAGTATACAAAATTAATGAGAAGTTTTGAGAAAGATCGAAGTAGCCAAACTCATTATAAGTCCACCTGAAGTGTGTATTTTTCTGTTGTACAGTTCAATCCAGCCTTATCCGCAGGACACTGACGTACTTGCCATCCCAATGAATAGCATATCGTAGTTCTCATTTCTTGGATTGCTGACATGCTTTCTGATGTGTTTGCTGGCTGAATTTTAATGTACCAACGACCAAGTTTAGGTAAAGGTATGACCAATGGGGATCTGTTTATATCGGCAGAATAATCATACAGTTGTGGCAGCGGTAAAGTCCCATGACGAACATAACACATCAGGGAAATTCCGTTGCTACTGATGGTTCCATTAGAACGCTGTGATTGAGTGAACGTGATATTTAATGCTGTGATTATCATCTCCTCAGCAATACTCACTACATCCAATGCATAGACTTTCGACCCAGCAACATCAAGACAGTTCCCTTCACTGCCTCCACAGGGAGCCATATTCGCTGCAGTTTTATAAGATTTGAGGATATAATTTAGTAAATAAAAGTGTGCTCTCTCTAACAGCTTAAGCTTTTAGATCAGATGGTAGCAGAGCATGCAGAGGTTCTGAGATCAAATCTCACCGCCACCAATTATCAAAAAGAATTTTCACGTGTTTGGCCCGTGAAAAAAGAAACAGGCCCCTGAATATAATTAAGTAGATAAAAGTAAACTCTCTCTATCAGCTTAAGCTTTTAGATGAGATAGCCACACACTTCAACAAGATTGACTACCTATTCCGCTTTCAGGAGATATATAGGTATCCGAACATGAGAGCAAACTAATCGTTTGGTTGCAGAATTTGCCCAGCATAGCTGAATTTGTACAGCCTTCCACAGTTATATTACCACTGAATGAGTATGAATGTCCTCGATTAATCTGCAATGAGAAATCAGTCAACAGATATTAGCTAGCTAAGATATTAAACCATTGAAATGATGGTATTAGGACTTTAAAAGAATGATATTTCTTTCACACCGGTAAGCTTGGGTCCGAGAGTGGGGGGGAGTGAGATTAGATTCTTAGAATCTCCAGGTTACTCATTACTGATAGAGTAATATTTCATTCATTGTTAGGAGAAAGTAACATTAATCTTCATCATGCAATTAAACAATCCAGACGGACTTAAGACACAACTGCTACCTTTTGGAGGAAACAATTTATCCTTTTTGATTGGCAAATGGTATCATATTAAAAAGCAGTGGAAACTGCTGGCAAGTATTTACAGAGGAGAGTCTTGTTACAAGTTTGGATTAAACAATTTTCAGTGTGTATCAAATTCCCCTCACCAACAACTGTCCCAAAAGGAAGAGAGCAGGCTTCTCTCTAAGGCGGAACACTTCCTTGTTTATGTATACTCGTATCTTAGAGCTTTGGCAGATTGCTCAGCCCATTCTTAACCTAGTGGCATTGTTCCTTTATTAGCAACATAAACTACAACGTTCTCACCAATCTACCACTTCCTAACCTCTTTCCACTTAGAAATCCTTTTCAATAGTTTCATAAATACATGCCAACCTCAAAAGAGCAGGTGCAAGCTATTTCTCTAAGGTTCAGTAGCAATAGGGACTGGTGGAAGTCAAAGTCACTATTTTTGAGATACTGAAAGACCCATGTGAATGTTTAACATGTCCTCCACTTTATCTCCCCACCCCTATTTGTAACCCCAAAAAAGATGAATGATGTTAGGTCTCCTCTTTCACTTTGCACTATCCTTAAGGTTCAAGCCAAAGAAGAGGAGTAACAGGCCTTTCCTTTTTTACTTCCTCCGAATAAGTAGAAAAAGGAATAAATGTAGTGATAATTTGATTATTATCTCTGTAGTAAACAGGAGAGAAAATCGAGTTCAATTCTTTTACTAGAACCTAACAAACACAGGGTATTAATTGATCAAATAGAGATGTCCAGAGAGAAATTTCAGATATACCAGAAGATCATTTAAAGAAATAAATAATGCCTATTGATCAGATTTTGAAAACTCAAATAGAAATGTCTATAGAAAGAAGCCCAAAAGGTATTGGCCAAAACGTGGAATATAAATAAGTTAGAGCAAGTACCATTTTTGATTGTGTCCTTAGAGGTCCGATGCCATTAAATAGCCCAAAATACCATATTCCTGGATGAATCTGTGAACAAACATATTTCAAACCCAAGTTTACATGCATAAGACCACCACTGAAAAGATGTTTATCTCTCAAATGGAGAAGCAAGTATACTACAAAGAAGAAACTAGCGCACGCATATTAGAAAGTTAAGAGTAAACCTGCTCATTTGTCAACATCAAGGATATACTTTTCTGCATGGGATAACACTTCTCAACAATATGAAGATCTTGTGATCCTCCAAAGGAACTATTGGAAATATAGTCTATCACTACAAACAAAAATTAATATTATTAGTTTGTGGTGACACCCTGCTACGAAGTAATCATGGCCACATGATTTGGCATACTCAGTTAGTTAAGAGAATTATTTTTGTACCTAGACCTGTAAGCGAAGTGTTATAAACATCTGGAAGGGGCGGACTTCCTTCTCGGAAGCAGATCATTGGCAAAGTACTTACTTTTCCTACTCTTTTCAGGTCCTGCTTGCAGTTAGATTCAGGAATTAAAGATCGGAAAAGGATAATATTGGGATTAAAAGCACAGTATGGTTAGCAGAAAAAGTTCTTTAACACCAATATCAAGGAAGTAAACAAAGAAATTGTAGTGCGCAAAACAAGCAAATTGCTATATCATATTAAAGACAATCAAAAAGAGGTTATAAAGTTATAAGCGGAATATTTCAATGACGAAAGTTTCGGTCATGCACTTACAACGCGAACACTGGATTCCAAAGCAATAGTCACCGAAGAGAACCATGGTGGTAAGTCCACTGCAGAAAGGTATGGAAACCAAAACTAGTTAGCCATTAATAAATAAAGAAAGAAACCTTACTGTCAACTGTTTGAAGTTACAACGCAGTACACTTTCCATTTAACACTTCCTCACACAATTATCCCTGAAGTAATCAGAGCAGAAAGACGTGATTTCTCTAAAGATAGCCATCAAATTAGGTAATCCAGATAAGAAGCATTTGAAAAACTGAGAGTCTAAACAAACAATACGATAGCACTAATCTGCCTGTAAAAACCAACAACTTTCAAAAATTCACATAGATAGATGTAAATACTGATACTTCACAAACAAAACCTAGATAGATAGAATGGAATAATTAATAATCAAACATTACAAACACTGGAGGCATAGAGCAAGCTAAATCAACAACAGCTGAATGACAGAGCGAGCAGCTCATGATTAAGGTTTTTTTTTTTTTTAAACTAAAGAAATATTAACAAGAATAAATAAACACAACCAGTTGGTTGAATCAGAACAAGCAATTACATGTTTACATCAGAGCAACTGATACATCAGTGAAACGAGTGATCCATAGACCATCAATCAGTTAAAACAAATGCTCTCATACATCTCTAGCTGCATTCATCTATTCTTGCATTGATGAATACAAGAAACAGATATCAAGAATTGTACAAGAATCAAAACCAGTATCCCAAATTTCATCGAGGTCCCAAAATCCCTACCCTGCTCCATCAAACTCCCCCCCCCCCAACCAAACAAGTGATCCATAGACCATCAATCAGTTAAAACAACTCGAGAACGAAACAAGCATCTCGAACAATTTCCCTCATACATCTCTCACTGAATTCATCTATTCTTGCATTGATGAATACAAGAAATAACAGAAAAATCATCCAAATTAAGCAAGATATCATGAATTCTAAAAGAATCAAAACCCATTCTCCCAAATTTCGTCAAGGTCCTAGAACATTCACCAGAATGAAACTTAAAATTCACATACCACAATAACCCTCCCAAAAACAAAAAAGAGAATCAAAACCCCTTTGCAAAAGAGGGATAAAAAAACGAACTTTAATCAACTGATGCAATAAATTACCACTAATGTATCGCCATTCATAAGGTTTGAGCACAGTAGTTGCATATATGAAGCTAGAAAGAGTGACACTCTTTTGCGGACCATCCCCACCTTGGACTTGTTCTCCATACAAAACCCAACAAGAACTAAAACAAGTAACTGTAAATACTACAAATACAAGAAAAAGATTCGAACAAGAATGACCCAGAATCAAGAACATTTTTGTTTCCCCTTTTCCAAGATGATTCTTTAGTACAGAATGAGGATGTTTTACTGATTCATTCTCTTCTCTCTGTATATATAAATATAAACATTAGAATAGGAAAAAAAATCATTCCAAATTGGATTTCAATGAATTGGAATTTTGGGTATATAATAAATTGTACAAAAATACAAAATTAGGTGAATGTTTTGCGAATTTTCTTGGATTTCTGGGTTGACTGCTGTGCTTCTTGAAAGTAGACTGAAATAATACTCCTATTATTATAACGTATAAAAAAATAGGAAAAAAAAAACGCCACCATTTTTCTTACCGAGAAGGATGTGTGTTCACGCGCCAGGCTGTTGTAATAAACACGCTAGTCCGGCTAGTGGGAAAAAAATGATTTTTGGGACAAAGATTAGAAAAATAAGTGAGTTTTATTTATTTTTTTATTTTACATAAGTGTGAACAAGTAGATAGTTGCTTTACAATATATCTCTAGTTAAGTAGGTAGTTATCGATTGATTTGTTAATTTTAATGGTTTGATTTTATATTTTTTATTTTTTTATTTATTTTAATTATGATTTTATCATATTATTTTTGATAAATTATTCTTACGTCATGTAAATATTAGAATTATGATAAAATGAATAAAAAATAATAAATTAGGTCCTTTCTAAATATATGTAAGTGTGAAGAAGCAGGCAATTGTTGAACAACATAAGCAGATAGCTATCAATTGACGTATCTGTTTCACCTACTTGATTATATGTTGTTTCCATTAATTATTTCTTGAGCTACTTCGATAGTGATTTCACAATATTACCCCTGATAAATTATGGTTTCGAATATTTCAACGATGAATTTACTATATCATCCTAATCAATTATTGAAGTAGTAAATATTAAAATTATGATAAAAGAATATTAGGTCTTCCTTAAGTAGGAATTGTTGATTGGCGTACTTGATTCAGTTTGATTTTATATTAATTCTATTAATTATTTCTCAACTGATTCAACTATGACTTTACAATATTAGCTCTGATCAATTACTTTCAAAACATATAAATATTAAAATTATGATAAAATAAATACAAAATAGTAAATTAGGTCTTTCTTTTTAAACTACACAAATTAAATGAAATAATTATTTTATTAACTTGTCCGCTTCACCTGCTTGATTTTATATTATTTCTATTAAGTACTTCTTCAACTATGATTTGTAATATTCCCCTTTATTAATCACATTGTTTCATGTAAATATTAAAATTATGATAAAATAAACATAAAATGATAAATTAGGCCTTTCTTTTTAAACTATACAAATTAAATTAAATAGCTATTTAAAATGTCATCCAATATATGATTATATTTGTATAAAAAAAGAAGTGCTCTTAAAAAAATATAATATAAATAAACAAAAAAGTTTATGTATATTACTTGAAATGAAGTTAAAAATACTATACGTCACAGTAATTATCACTTTACAAATTTATAAAAAATTTAAATGGTACTTGAAATCTTATCAGCGTCATATAAATTGGGACAGAGAGAAACATATGTAATAATTTAAAATATATACCAAAAAATAAGTAAATTATTATTTTAAAAAAATTATTAGGCAAGTTAATTTTTTTATCTTTAATAAATTTATTTTCAAGGGGAAATATTTTCCTAAACTTTTGACGAAATGAATATGAGAAAATTATAAAATATTTAAAATAAAAAAGTTTCTATTTAACAAATATTGGAGAAAATAAGTTGGTTTACTAATTATTATTTTTATTTAGTATGTAAGTGAGAAATTATTGTAAAAAGCATTCGTATATAATCAACACAAATATTATAGAAGGTGTTTGTTGGACCATAAGAATGGAGTGAAGATAGGGTAGGGGTGGGATGAAGGGGGAGGGTGGAAGAGAGGGAGAGGGAGCGGAGGACACAACCAATAACTGTTTTTTTTTACTTTAATCGACTCAGTTAAGAAAACTTATTTTCTTATAAAAAAATATTTTGATCAGCTAAGTATGAAAAATTAAAAATATTTTTTTCATATCAAAATACCTAAAAAAAAATTATTCAATATTTGATATTAATATATTAAAATTTAACTAAAGTTTAATTTCTACATTATAAAGTATATTTATCAAAAAAATGCTCATAATATTATATTTTTTATTTTTATAATTTTAATACATTTGATTAAGACGGGAGAAATCAAAATCATCTGCGACGACCCATAGTGGTGGTGTGACAAAGTTGAAGAAGAAAAGTAAGCTCAATTAATACGTATGAAAGTGAAGTTTAATTAGACGTTTTTATTACTTTCTTTTTTATGGTGTGACTTTAGTTTACTTAACAAATTGGTTCTTCCATTATAGGTAATAACATTTTTTCCCCTAAAAATAAATGCAGATGAAATTAGTTGTATCTTTATATAGAAATGTTTGTTTTTCGTAATTTACTTTGAAAGTTTTTCTTTTTATGTACTATATATTTATTTTAATCGTAATATGAAGATAATAAATCAAAAATTATGAAATTATGCCCATTTTGAGGAAACAAGTTTCAAGCTCTTTATAAGAAACTTATATAGTTGTAGCATGTTCTTATATTTGCAAAATTTGTTAGATTTGGTGAAGTTTTTACTTTTTATCTTATCCTTTTCTCAATGGACTCAATTTCTTTTCCATCTAATATACTCTTTTTTGTAATAATATGCTCAATTGAAAGAAATTAATTTTGAATTTTTGGTATAAAAAAATTCATAATAAATAGCATTTTTCTTCCAATGAAGTCATAAAATCTAATGTTATCTTTTGTAATTATCATTTTAATATTATATATATATACACATGTGCGTATTTTAAGTGTCATTTCTCTTCAATACTCTGTTGTCTATATAGATAAGCGAAACTTTTTAATTAATATAAAATATTTTTTAAAATTTATAATTCAGGTGCAACACACATAAATGGTTTCTAAGGTATTTGATGTAAAATATACCTCAGTCTTTTTTAATTATTATTGTATTACTTACATTTAAATATGTTTAGTATTATTTATTATTTTTACTGGTATAAATACATCCTCGAACTTGATATGAATTATTAGTTTCATTCCTAAACTATTGATAGACTTAAAAACACCCATCAACTTGGCAAACTGGATTTAGATACATCCCTCTCATACCACATGGTATAACAAGTGAGTGTAATGTAATTTATTTAAAGTGCGTGAAAGATTAAAAAAGATCACTTCAGCCTTAATCCCCTTCCTCCCCCCTCCCTCCCTCCCTTTTTTTTAAGAAAAAGTTTTCCTTCAATTTTTAATTACCAACTACTAGAATACTCTTCTTTTTCCCCCTTTAACCTTCCTCCATTAATGGTGATCTCAAAGTAAAATCTATTTTTTTCATTCTCATTTTTAATTGCTTGATTTATTTTCCTATTTTATTTATGATTATTTCTGTCAATGTGGACTTCCGGTAGCATTAAATATTTCATGGCCGTATGACAATCTCGTAGAAGATTTTGGATTGTAAAAGAATGATAGCAAATGAAACTCTATAAAATTTCAAATCAAAATTTAATAAGTTACAGATACATGAAGTTGAGAGGTGTTTTTAAGCCTATCAATAGTTTAGGGACGAAACTAATTATTCGTGCCAAGTTCGAGGGGTGTATTTAAGCTTACAAATTGATGAGTGTTCTTAAGTCTATCAATAGTTTAGGGACGAAACTAATAATTCATGTCAAGTTCAATGGTGTATTTTAAGCTTACAAGTTGAGGAGTGTTTTAAGCCTATCAATAGTTTAGAGACGAAACTAATAATTCGTGCCAAGTTCGAGGGGTGTATTTAAACTTACAAATGTGTTTTTAAGCCTATCACTAGTTTAGGGACAGAACTAATAATTCGTGCCAAGTTCGAGGGGGGTATTTAAGCTTATAAGTTGAGGAGTGTTTTTAAGCCTATCAATAGTTTCGGGATGAAACTAATAATTCGTAGCAAATTCCAGAATATTTAAGCTTAATTCGCCAAGTTAATGGGGTATTTTAAATCTATCAATAATTTAGAAACGAAATTAATAATTTGCACTATTTCTCTCTTTATTTTATTACATAACGTTGTTAAGTTATTATTTATAAATGTTCACATGCTTCACCTCATTTTAGAGACCAAAAGCTCAAACAAGATATCTTCTTCTTCTGAGGAAAAACAAGTGTCATGTGACGTGCTTGAATATCGTTGAAGTTTTTTATTTTCTCTGTTCAATAATAGTTATTTATTATAAATTTGACATAATGATTAAGAATCAGTAAATGATGAGAATGATTTATCAAATCACTCTTTGAATATAATAAATATAATATCTTGAAAAAAATATTATTTATATTTAATAAGTAAGTGAATAAATTAAAAAGGACAGGGAAGTAAATTTATTGTTAATATTGTAAATTAGAGTAATGTTTTTGTCTCAGGAGGAATTAATCCATAATGTTAGGCAATAATAAAGGTATTAAATTTTTCTTAAGAAAAAACACAATTTTTTACTGAGCTTGAAATTAAATTATTATAACAATTTTTCTCTTCTTCTGTATTTTTGGTCTACTAATTTTTAACACAATTATTAAAAGATACTGTATATCAATTTGAAAACTATATATAATGTTGTGTGTTGGAAGAATTCATGAGAGTTTCATAAATTTATATTAGTCAAATTGTTTTTCCTTTTTCGTTAAGGTAAAGTATAAGATAAGATCTGCGAGAATTTGTTCTTTCAAGTATTGTTCCTTATATAAATGCCTTTGGACTTAACTAAAACCATCACAATTTCAGTCACTTAAATGAAATTATTTTATGAATTGAAGGAATTAGAGTTAGGTCATCAATGTGTGTCAATTTGGATTCGTTGAAATATTGAATAAATATGTGTTTAATATATGCTATTAATTTATGTTAAATATGAAAAGACAAAATAATTATGCCTCATTTTGAATATTTTGTGTTTTTTAAATACCCAGGAATGTTCATGCGTTTTTTGACCAAAAGAAAAAAAACGATATTTCTCCTTCTTCCTTCTTCAATCTTAAAAAAGTTTTTATGAAGATTCTTATAAAGATGTTTTTTTTGAAAAGCGACAAAACTTTGGTAATAGATATGATTTGATTATATAATATAATTTATATTTGTATGTAATTTATATTGTTAGACCAATGATATTATTCGATTCGATTTTTCATGAATTAATTTGCAGATAGTATTATTTTTAAACGTAGGATTAAAATTAATAATCTCTTGGTTGGCTTGAGGCGCATCTTTTCAATGCTCCAAGCTAAGGTGATTATATTAAAAGGTCATCGGGGTTCATAAAAATAAGAATATGATGGTATAAAACATATATGTTCATATAATATTATGTTCACAATTTTAATTATATAGTTTTACTTTATCCAACATAGAAATTGTAGTCGACCAACTACTTATATAACTTTACTACACTGTATATAATAAGAGAGAGTTAAGCAACTGAATCAAGCAGCAAGTTAACATAGCTGCTTGTTATGTCGGACCCATAAAAATACTTTGGAGATTTTTTTAATTGAATTTTTTTAAAACAACTACTTAGTGATTTTATAATATTACCCATAACAACTAATTTTCATAATTGAAGGGCCATAAAAATATTTTCGAGATTTTTTAATTTAATTCACTAAAAGTAGTTGCTTAGTGATTGTACGATATTGCTCCTCATAAATAATTTCCCAGCTACTTCAATTGTTCAGTTATTTTAAATTAATGGAATCCACAAAAATATTTTGAGGATTTTTTAATTTAATCTTTTCAAAGCAGCTACTTAGTAATTTTATAATATAAGTAGCTCCTTAATGATTTTTACTATATAAAGTGCTGCTAATCATGATAATTAAAATTGCTCAAGCAGACAACATGTCGACATGTCTGTTTGAGCAGTCTAAGAATATCTCCGTAATTTTTAATGATTCTTCTATTATAACTTAAATTAAAATTAAAAAATAACAAATAATGGGCGCCGGCGCGGACGTCTAGTACCAAAAAGGAAATTGTGGATTCCTTAAAGCAAAAGGAAGCACTAATATATTGTGAATGTGTAATGTGCTTACAATTGCTAAAATTATCATAATTATATGTAAAGGTGAACAATTGGACAATAAAATTTTTGGAATTTGTATAGAAGACCTGAGAATGAAAATAAAATTTTTGAAATTTTTAGTATAAAATAAGTTATTATAATTTTTTTTAAGTCACATTATTATTAAATATAGATTTTTTTTTACAAATTAAAAAGAAGTGTCATATAAATTGAGACGGATGCAATATTATTTTAAATATTGATGTTATTATTATCAATAAAATATTTCAAGCCAATCTCATTTTTTATTTTGGCTTGTTATTCTAATTAATAAAATTACGTAATACATTTGCTACCCTTTTCAGTTGTGATTTTTTCCTCGTCTAAGTACATTATATTTTCATGCTATCAACGATTTTCATTTGCAATTTTGCCATATTCTCTTTTTATAATGTTTAGTAAATAATTTGTTGAACTCATCTATTATTAGAAATTTACCAAATGCTTCTTATTAACTTGAAGCCACTAATATATTTATTGACCTCTACTGTTGATCTTAGTATAAAGATGTTGGATGAGTAAATAGACCATACATAACAATTTCATCCATGATGTATGATTTTGAACCATGGTTTGGACATCCAACTTTTAGAGAGAGGAAGTCATTAATTATTGGTAGAATTGACCAAGACGAATAACAAAATGTTTAGCCTAAGTGCTCACTTGTACGTTCATCTTTTTATATACTTTTTTTGGTTTTTCACCTAGTATCGGGATAAAGCGATTCATAAGAAAGGTGATCCTGTGCTCAAGATCTATGGTTAAAGATGAAAAAATACTCACCACTCCATCACAATCTTTGTTGATCATCTTCTTAGATTTATTCATGTAAAAGTAAAAAAGTGTAAAAAAAAAATGATTTAAAAGAAATTGCTTCATCTTTTATTAAATTAATAACTATTAAACAAAATGTGAATTTTGTAAATTTCTTTGACCGAGCAACTATGTTGCGATGTTCTAGGATCAAATATTAACTAAATATATTTTGTTATTGCTATCACTAAAATATAACGGAAGTAAGAAAACTAAGAATTTTCTAAATAGGAAAGAGTAAAAAGGAAATACATAACTTAAAATGTAAATAAGTAGATTTATTTAAGCAGTTAATCAATTGGTGCATGCGGAAAATAGTTAGGCTTAGAGAATGTAGAGCAGAAAAAGCCTCCTTAATAACAAATTAATCATAATTCACCACGTCAGGAAGGACAACGAGAATATCTAGTCTGGCGCCACATACATAATACACTATTTTCAACAATGCTCTATGTTCTTTCTTTTTCGTTCCAATTTTGACAAAGGAAAACGTGAATACTTGAAAATCTCTCATAGTTTGTACGTGTTTTTGGTGTACGGAACAAAAAAATGGCGTCATCTAAAATGGAGAAAATGAAGTTACGTCAGAATTATGGGAATCATTGGCACACTGATCTTATGCGAGCCATGGAGACTGATCCTCTTTGTAAACTCTCGATTTTTGCTGATTTTTGAATTCTTTTATAAGATTGTAGCGCTTGATTTTGACTTATAGAATGATTTGTGGCTCTTTGCAGTTTGGTGTTTCGCGGTTTGGTGGTGAGTGCTTCTATTTATGATCTTTGAGTTTATTTCTATATAACCTTGTAAATTTGACAAATTTCTATCAAATTAGGATTGTTTTGAGGGAATGTGACAATAAACAACAACTTACCCAATGAAATCCCATGAGTGGGTGTGGGGAGGATAAAATGTCCGTAGACTTTATCGCTATCTGTGATACAGAGACTTTGAGCAAATGTGACAGTGAGAATTTAAAATTGAAGCTTGTGAAGTAAAACTTTTTGTTTCAAGATAGGAGGAGGATTAGTCTCCGAAGTTTCTTCATTCTTTTAAGGCCACTTTTGTTTAGAGATAGATCCAAAATTTGAACTCAATATTAAATGGTCTACATTTCTCTAGCAATGGTTGGACCTAATATGAACATATTGTCGTGAGAAGAATTTGAGAATACCAATGTCTCAAGCCAAAGATGCCTTAAGTGTAGTGCTTTTGCTTTGTTGATCTATTAAGTTACTGGTGATATTAAGCTGCAAAGGTGCAAATGCAAGCCATGGTTGATGAATCATTTGAAAGTTTTGTGTGTCCCTATTCAAAGAAATGAGTAATTTCCTCTTCTGCTAGTCTTATAGAAATGCCTATTGCCAGCTTGAAAGTGGATAAAATCTGTCTACGAAACAGGAAGAGTCTCTTAGATCTGAGCATCCTCTTCAAATTACTTAATTCCTTGCTGCAAATTATGTGTTGCTTATTGTTCAAGAATTCAGTTGGTTTCCTAGCAAGTATGGTTAAATTACTCATTAATCACAGGGAGATATGTTGCTCAGATACTTGAACTAGCCACAAAATTTTTCTTTGTTCTTGTCTGTTTTGTTAGAAAATCAGGGGAGGAGAAGACATTTTCGATCATTAATCTTTTGTTGAAGACAAGTAAGTGAGGCAGCGATTCTTCTTTGTTCCACTCAATTTGACTTACATAACCAATTATTTCTCATTGAAGACAAGTGGGGAATATAATTTTTCAACATGTTTTCCCACAAAGTGGTACTATGAATGTTCGTATTATTGGTTTTGCTACATTTCAAATTAACTATGTCTTACCTTTGAATGTTAAAGCGCTCCGTGTGCATCATATGGCCTACGCAAACGAGCTCTGTACAATGATATGTCTAGGTAACTATTCTGTGGTTTTTATGTTTGTGTGTACAGAGTGCTGCATCTTGAAGTATATATAACATTGAAATTCTTCCTTCTATAGATATAAATGTTGTGGAGGCCACATGCCTTGTAGCGGCAGATGCTGTGAAAGTCATTGCCCTGAATTTTGTCTTTGCACAGAGGTCTGATTCTTTTCCTGTTATCCTACAACTTTTTGTTCAATTTCATGATGATATGATACAACTCTTCATTGTCAGACATATTTCTTTTTTGAAAATCTCTAGATCTGTAATTCTATTTTTCCTAATTTGTTTCTCGAACATGCTTTTTTGTTGTCAGGTTTTCTTTTGCTTTGGAAATTCTGTTGCTTCAACACGCTTTATGTTGCAAGATGAGTTCAATCTGCAGACAACAAAATGCGATAATTGCATAATAGTAATTTCAATTCTTCTCCATCGTCCCTCTCACTTCTCTTTGCTTGGAACATGCTCATTTTTTAATCTAATAGTGTAAAGATTTTTACATGCTCGTGCTCCATCAATAGAACTTAAACTCTGCATCTAACTACCGTTGCCTCGGGTTGTAGGGATGCATGTTTTGCCTGCAACAGTTAGCATGCATATGTAGCATTATTGCTTGTCTTACTGGAAATGAAGATATTGAAGATGCTGCTGAGCTTCTGAAGTGTTTATCGGATGTTGCTTACTGCACGTAAGACACTGGATTTTAAGTATCAAAAATATTTCCTATGCCAGACTTCATGTTTTTCATTTATCTTTTCTCTTTTATTGGCAGGGTTTGTAGCTGTATGCAGGTATGTGATCACATGCTTCATCTAGGAAATCCTTTAGCATGAACATGATTTCATTGAAATAATGAACCAGTATCCAAGTCGAAAAAGGTTATCTTTCACAATGCAGAGCTAAGCGCTTTAATTTATACAACTGCTGCTTTTTCGTTTTTTAAACATGGAAAGTTCTTGTGTTTGTAAGTAAACATAGGAGGTAAGTCCATTTTAGCTGCAAATTATTGTGAACCATCTCTATTCAGACTTTACTCAAAGGATTCATAATTAATCAATATCGGTTCAGCTCATTTAGACCCTATTAAGAAGGATTCTTCATAATTATACTGCAAGTCTGCAACTTTCATCTCCATCAAACTTAGAAGTAGCTATACTTTGCAAAAGTCATGCAATTTGTATCATACAATGTATCAAAATCTTTTTTTACAAGGAAGTCTCATCATGGCTAGTGAAGAAACTAATTCTGCTTGTATAACTTCTGTTA
>JAPFFP010000001.1:24876463-24891242 GCA_026153255.1 Solanum medicagineum
GTTAATGGTTTGTGAATACATAAATCAATAATTTGGAATTGAATTGCTAGGAGTTAAATAATCTATTGATTAAAATTTAATTTTAAAAAAAACTCCTAAATATAAAATGAACAATTTAATGTTTCAAAGTCTTAAATATTAGAAAAATGATAATATTTTTCTTTTTCCGTCCTAGCCTAGACAATTATTTATATAGAATAATCCTAAATCAAAAGTAAATTCTAAATATAAAAACATTCTAATTCAAAAGTGAATCTTGAAACTAAAAAAACAAAAGATAAAATAATAAAATGAAGAAAAATAGTGAAAAGACGGTTTTATCTAAAGCAGAATATTTTAGTGAAGGGCAAAAAAGTTTAAACAATATTTCTAAAGCCTTCATATTTTTAATATAACATAGATATAGATTATTATTTTGAAATGAGGGAAAGTCGTAATTATTTTGACCCTCTTAAAATTGGATAATTTCAAATGTCTATAATAAACTAATTAATTTACAAATTACAATAAATATAGCCATATTTATATTACATAAAAACTAGCCAAAAATCACAAAAGAATATACATGACTATATTATATAACTGGTCAAAAATCATAGAAAGTATATACTGATTATACAATATAGATTACTTATACATTAGTAAAATGCAAACTATACATTATGTTATGAATGACCATTTTTTTTGTAATTTTTTTGGCCGAATGACATGTATTGTAATTATCCCCTTAAAATTCGCATGTTGCTTGAGAAATATACTACATGAGATTTTTTCTGCCCAATTGGAAGATGAGATTAAATTAAAAGGATAACTCAGTGCATTAAAGTTTCCGTCATGGACATGGTTTGGAGAAGGACCCAAGCATAAGAGTCTATTGTACGCAGTCTTACCTTACATTTTTGCCAGATACTGTCTCTAAAACTTGAACTCGTGAACCCTGGTCATATAGGACCGACTTTACTAGTTACTTCGATGATCCCCTTGGAAAGATGGATGAGATTGAAGGATCCAATTCAAAGTAATCTTCTCATAAGAAATTAATCTATTCAAGTCATTACATAAGAAATTAATTATATTACAAATTAAATTTTATGTTAATAATCAACTAGGCCAGATATGATTAGAAATGAGAATATTCGGGATAAGATGAGAGTGTACGGCTTCGGTGGAGGACAAGATGTGGAAAGTAAAACTGAGATACTTTGAGCATATGAAGAAAATATGTTTGAATGCTCTAGTGCAGAGGTGTGAGGGGTAATGGTGATTAGGAAGAACATGACACAATTTGAACTTACTTGGAACTTGATCTTTGATATAAGATTGTGGAGGATAGAAATTAAAGTAGAAAGTTAGTAGGCAATAATATATTGTCTTGTTATCTATCCATAACAGTAGTTGCCACTTTGCTCTTTTGTTTCTTGTCCTTCAAATTCTATTCTTATTTGTTATTTGTTGTATTTCGACTATTATATTATTTTGTTATAGTTACTGTCGTCATCCTTCTATTACCTTTTCTTTTGGACCATTTTGGATCAAGAGCTTATTGAAAACTGCCCTCTAAGATTGTACTGATATTTGCCTACCTTCAACTCAACATTGTGGGATTACACGGAGCAGGTGAAGTTATATAAAAAGAATGGTTCAATAGAAGGCTTAAAAAGATTTAAAGGGGTCAAAATACAATTTCAAGGAAATGAATGTGTAGCAGCAACAGTTGTTCTTCAAAACAAAAAACTGCGAGATCCAAACCCCAACTGAAAGGGAGGTCCCATCACATTGACACTCTCTTTCATCATTTCTTGCATCAAATGCACCAAGATTTGGATCTCCATTAAAACCCTAATCATGATCTCTCGCCCTCTTTGATCTGCATTTTTCTCATAATTTCTCCGGATTGAGAAGCTTCGGGAATTGATTATCTCCTAAATTTCGAAGATGTATATGGCATATGGATGGCCACAGGTCATCCCTATGGAATCAGGGCTATGCCCTTCTTCACAGCAAATTGTGTACCTCAAAGTTATCAATCGCTTATTGCTTGTCGTTTCCCCTACTCATCTTGAACTATGGTCCTCCTCGCAGGTCAGAGTTTGATCAATTTTACGTTTTTGGAGAGTTTCGCTTTGGTAGATGAGAATTCCTCATATCTTTATGTTGCTGTGAACTGGGTGTTGATTAATTTCTCACGTTTCTTTTGGGTGCAGCATAGAGTGAGATTGGGCAAGTACAAGAGGAACTCGGATTCAATTCAGAAGGAAGGCGAGAATTTGCGGGCCATTTGGAGTCCTGATACCAAATTGATTGCAGTTCTTGTAAGTAGATATTGATTGGGATTATGATGTCTTTGTAATGTAACGTGCCTGAATAGAGCGGAATGAAAAGAGAGTATTCATATAATCAACCTTAACTGGTTTGGATAGTTTATTGGTGGAGTCCTTTTATCAGTTTTAAGTATAATTTGTGTTAGTAGAGTAGCCTGTTTCACGTGATTTTAGGAGGTGAATGTGACAATTTTGGCATTCAAGCTAAAAATTGTGCTCCTTGATGCCCATTTGCATCTCAAGAGCAGAATGGTCTAGGGATCCCAAGTGCTTTTACGTAGTGTATTGTCCAGGATTTATGGAAAAATGTGAACTTTGATGATTTCACACCCAAGTGTTTTTACATAGTGTATTGCCCAGGATTTATGGAAAAATGTGAACGGTGATGATTTCACACCCATAAACAATAATATTAGATGTTTTACTATTTGAATTATCTTGGAAGAGTTGCTATACTTCTATGAACACTTGAGAAGTAAATTGCTTGCTGAGCTTTCTTGGAAAGTCAGGTTCAAATTCATACACTATCAATTCAATTGTCTATGGCAGTTGTGGATTGAAATTTAACCTGAGATAAATATCATGTTAAATATACTGACAGTGTAAAATAAATCCTAAAATTTTGTGATGATATTTAAAGACTGTTACTGTTTGTTGCACCCATTTATGATGTTGAGAATTTATAGTTGCTTTGATACATGTGAAGCAAAGAGTACCTTTTATACTTAGTCTAACTTTCTTTATGTTGCAGACATCTTCCTTCTATCTACACATTCTGAAGGTCCAGTTTACAGAAAGGAAAATACAAATTGGGGGCAAACAACCAACTGGTTTGTTTCTAGCAAGCATAACTTTGCTCTTGAATGAACAGGTGCCTTTTGCCAACAGGGACTTGACGATGTAAGTTACCCTTTTCCTACTTTTTGACCATTTATAATTTTAATCTCAAGCTGTAATATTCACCCTCAGATTTTTCCTACCTTGAAATAAAGACAAGTCTTTGGATGTCCAGGAGATGTGAATTGTTTCATTTATTTTATTTTTGATAAATGAATGAGACCTGAAATGTTTTTTAAAAGTATCTTATTTTTCTTAAAAGCTACCAGATGTCCTACTGATCATGAAGTCAAAGGTTTGTTGGTACGACATAGTCAAATTTGTATGCTGTTGGTTGTAGCAATTTGTACTAGACATAGGAGCTTTGAATCATTGACTGATTGCCTTCGAAAGTTAAATGGAATTGCCTTAAAAGATCTGAGCTCACTCTTTTGTACAATCTGCATCTTCTTGATGCTTTAATGAAATCATCTTACTTCATCAAAAAAAATGAACTTCTTATAAAAAGGAAAACCCATTGACTTTAAGACCAGTTAAGTCTGATCCCGTTGTTGATCTTGAAGGACAAGAAATTTGTTGGTGAATCACGTTTTTCTCCAGTATTTACAATTGAACTTTCGTAAAGATTACTTTGGTTTTGTAACTTAAGTTGTCAATTAAGTAGGATGATTTGGCTTGTAGTGTAAACTGTCACGTATAGTTTATCTTCGTCTGTTACCATATTGAGAGCCTGAGTTCCTATTCTGTCTGTACTTTGTTACTTGTGGGACTTTGTGTTGTTCCACCGGCGGTTTATTTCGTGGAGAAAGGAAACACAGTTCCATTCATGTCTTTCATGCCAGATTTGTTTCTTCATTATTTAACTTGTCAGCTATTGATCTCAGCTGAAACACATAGTCATATTATTCCCTGCATTTGTGGCTTGCAGGAGCAATGTAGTTTGTGACAACAAACATATGATAGTTGGACTTTCTGATGGATCTCTGTATAATGTATCCTGGAAGGGCGAGGTAATTCTTTTAAAACATGTCTTAATTGTGTCACAGTTTAATGTGAGATTTTAGTTAACATTTCTTGTTTGTGTCTACTTATTCAACTTAAATCTGTAGTTGCTCATTTCAGTCGGCAGAAAATGTAGGAATTTTTTGTTCATGATTTTTTGTTGTATTGCAGTTTTGTGGGGCCTTAGATGCCTTCGATCTTGATGTTCAGTCTCGTGATGGCAGTGGAGTTCCAA
This sequence comes from Solanum medicagineum, assembly GCA_026153255.1. Classification (NCBI taxonomy): domain Eukaryota; kingdom Viridiplantae; phylum Streptophyta; class Magnoliopsida; order Solanales; family Solanaceae; genus Solanum; species Solanum medicagineum. The sequence continues at coordinate 24,880,859 of JAPFFP010000001.1, forward strand.
AACTAGCAAATTCCTTGGAAAATGGTCTTGCTTCTGGCGGGAGTTTATCTTCTTCTAAATTCAGTCACTATTTGTCGAAAAACTCTGCTGTGATCCACTTGGAGTTCTCTTTACCCTTAAGGTTGCTTGTTGTGCTATTTTCTGATGGACAACTGGTCTTATGTTCTGTGAGCAAAAGGGGTCTGAAGCAAATGGATTCTATTAAAGCTGAAAAGAAACTGGGGTCCGGGGATGCTGTATGTGCTGCAGTTGCTTCAGATCAACAACTCCTTGCTGTTGGTACCAGAAGAGGGGTTGTTGAGTTGTACGACATTGCAGAATCTGCTTCGCTTATGCGTTCCGTTTCTCTGTGTGATTGGGGGTAAGCTTTTGCTGTTGATATATGATTTTGGGAACAGATTGGTTGCTGATGAAAGAACCCTTTAGTGCCAATTGTATTTTGATTATTTTGCCCCAAGCTAAATTCATTTATTTATGTCTGAGTCTTGTTTTTAAGTGTTCGATAGCTTTTGATAGTAGGTGATTAAGTCAGTAATAATAGCATGTGGCAACTAAATTTATGATGATATTTGATCCTCTGGGACATCTGACCAAATTGGAATGGTACACAGAAGATCATGCCAGATCTGTGTTTTAAGGAACTTGTTTTTCTCATAGTATTGAGCAATATACATTTCAAGTTCAAACGATATAAAATGTACATATTTGAATTTATTCAATATTTTATTTTCGGGTGAGTAGAAAGCAAAATTGAAGAAGCATATCTGTAAGATAATTATATCTGTGATCAGTGTCCAAACTTGCTACCAAAGGAGATTATTTCAGTTGCACCATCAGTGGTATAACCAATGATTAATTTGTTCCTATATGCCCTTTTCAGAAGTAGTTTCGTGTGTAAACCATATGAAGCATATATATATATGAAATCTTGGCAGTCAGGAGAACTGGTATTGAAGCAAGTCATCACTAAGGCCTGTAAAATGAAAATATCCTACCTAGTTGGTTAGACTTTGAGATGTTTTAGAGTAGTACTGGCTCTATAGCGCTGGTTTCGTCTCCTTAGAATGAAAGGAAGGTGATGGAAGATTCTGTATGAGGAAAATTGCGATACTAACCCAATAACCTGCAATTCTTCTGCAGATATTCAGTGGAGGACACTGGTGCAGTCAGTTGTGTTGCATGGACACCTGATAATTCAGCGTTTGCAGTTGGGTGGAAGTTAAGAGGGCTAACAGTTTGGTCTGTTTCTGGCTGTCGCTTGATGTCCACGATCCGTCAAATTGGCTTAAGTTCTGCATCTTCTCCAGTGGTCAAGCGAAATCAGGAATGTAAATATGAACCTATGATGAGCGGTACCTCGTTGATGAACTGGGATCAACATGGATACAAACTTTATGCTATTGAGGAAGGATCTTCAGAGAGAATTATTGCATTCTCTTTTGGGAAGTGCTGTCTGAACAGAGGTGTCTCTGGGACTACTTATGTTCGACAAGTAATCTATGGTGAAGATCGGTTGCTTGTTGTGCAGTCAGAAGATACTGATGAACTAAAACTCTTGCATCTTAGCCTACCAGTTAAGAGTTATATTTAATGATGAGTATGGTTTATTCATTTTATCTGTTGCTTTTGTTTTTTTTTTCGTTGAGACGGTATATCTCTAATGTAGTTCAATTCTCCGCTAGGTTTCCTACATCTCTCAGAATTGGCCAGTTCAACATGTGGCTGCCAGCAAGGATGGAATGTACTTAGCAGCTGCTGGCCTTCATGGACTGATCTTATATGACATAAGATTGAAGAAGTGGCGAGTTTTTGGAGATGTCACTCAGGAACAAAAGATCCAGTGCAGAGGCTTGTTATGGCTTGGGAAGATTGTTGTTGTCTGCAACTATGATGATTCTTCCGACGGGTGAGCTATCTATGTGCATTAGCTAATACCTAAACAGCATCAACTTATACTGTATGAGAATAAATGAGCAATTTCATTTGTTATTATGTTCTACACAAGGTATGGTTCTACTCGTATATTGGATTCTCTTACACCTTACTGCTGGTTGGTGGTTGCTTTGTTAAATTTGGAGGTCTATTCTTCTGTATAACTTGGTTTGTCAAGAAACTACTGTGTTTGGTTTGTGCTTAGATAGCAATGCATTTTATGGGTGAGATAATCATTATTAATCAGGGAGCATCTAGCAGTAAAGAAAAACATCTCTTGGCATGGGATCTGGATGAGTAATGAATAGTTGAATAAATGGTGATCATAATGTGGAAAACATCAGGAATGTTATGAACACTAAAGAACTTCATATGCATCTAGTTGGATGAGCAGTTACCTTTTTTGGTGATATGTTAGCTTGGCCACTAAAGGGTGCGGCCTGGGTGGAGTGACATTCTATTCATGAGCTCCAAGATAAATATCTTAACCTTGAATGTTGAATGGCAAATAATGTCGTACTATGACTCAGGATCTGGTTGGTCACCAGAGGCAGGTAGTACGTGAAAGGATGTCCTTGTGCTCACTAGAAATTTGTTATGGTCAGATAGATGCATCGAGGCTGCAGCAAATATTGTTAAACGCTTTTATATCTCAAGTGTCTGCCTCTATTTGTCTCTGCTTCTGTTTGGATATATGGTCAGTATTTTTATGGAGTGAGAGGGTCATTTTTCTGATTTAAGGACCAACATAGCTTTCCAGTTGTAGATTGAATCTTTTAGATTCTATGTTAAAACCAAAGAAAGATTCTTTAGATTTTATCTAGAGGATTCTTAGGGATAGCTTTTAACAACACTTGTTCAACTTTGATTGGAATTGCAGGTATGAATTGCTTTTCTATCCCAGATATCACCTTGATCAGAGTTCACTTCTATGTCGGAAACCTTTACTTACCAAACCGATGGTCATGGATGTTTACCTAGATTATCTTCTTGTCACGTACCGACCTTTTGATGTCCATATTTACCATGTGAAGTTATCTGGTGAACTAACGCCTTCGAGTTCTCCCGATTTACAGGTGAAACTTCCTTGGAGTATATGCTCTATAAAACTGAGTCAAAGTCTATTTTGCTGCTCAAGATATGTACTCCCTCCGTTTAAAAAAGAATGACGTAGTTTGACTTGACACGAAGTTTTAAGAAAATAAAGAAGACTTTTTGATTTTGTGGTTGTAAATTAAAGTTATGTCAAATGTTCCAAAATACCCTTTGATCTTGTGGCCTTAAATATGCCACATGGAAAATTGAAACTAAAATGTTGCCAAAAAGGGAAAGAGGTCATTCTTTTTTAAAAAGACTAAAATAGAAAGTAGGTCATTCTTTTTGAAACGGAGGAAGTATCAGATTTTTTTTTAATAAGAGTATTGTGTCTGTCATACATTTTTAAGTGATAACATGACAAACAGCTTTCTACAGTACGAGAGCTATCAATCATGACTGCAAAGAGCCATCCTGCTTCGATGCGTTTTATTCCTGATCAGCTCCCAAGAGAAAGCATTACAGGAAATGGTAGCCTCTCAACTTCTTTGGATCTCTCAACCCGAGAGCCTACCCGGTATGTACTTATTGGTGAATGTTTACATCTCTGAGTTGGACCTTGCATTGCTGCATGCTAGTATCCATGTGTACTGATATGTGCGTTAGGACTTTGTTGTCATTTTCTAGTGCTTGTATGTACTTTCAGATGCTTAATATTAAGGACAAATGGAGAGCTTTCACTTCTTGATTTAGATGAGGGGAGAGAAAGAGAACTCACGGACTCTGTAGAGTTGTTTTGGGTTACCTGTGGTCAGTCGGAGGAGAAAACAAGCTTGATTGAGGAAGTCTCATGGTTAGACTATGGCCACCGTGGAATGCAGGTAACTTTTTTCTTTAACAGTTAAAGAGTTTTTTTTTATAAAATTCTGTACTTAACTTACAAGTCTGATATATATACTGGTTAAAAGCTCCTTATTACAGGTTTGGTATCCATCTTCTGGTGCTGATGTTTTTAAGCAAGAGGATTTTTTGCAGGTATTTAAGATGTTACTGATAGAGTCCACATAGTCTTTTGTCTTTGATTTTACACTTTCTGTAATTGTCCATATTTTAGTTATTGGTAGCTCTTAAATGATTCAAGAAATAAACCCTTTGGTCTGTTTTAATATGTACTGGTGTATGCTTTTCCCTTTTCTTCTTTTCTGTTGAGGGGAGGAGTTGGAAAAGAAGATTAAGGAAAAGTTGTCAGTATCAATAAGATTAGGGGAAGTAAAAAAAAGCCGAGATATTTTTTGGTATAGGTTTGAAATATTGGAAGTGCTTGAGCATTTCTCAAGTTCAAACACTTTTAGGGGATAATTAAATTTTAAAACAGTGGAGCCCCGAGCGAAATATAGCTCAAGGGTGGTACCCGGATTGAAGTTTAAATAATGATTTATTTCATGATGTCATTTGAATGGCGAATTGAAATGCCGGCATGGATATACTTCTTCCCTTAAAAGTTAAGTTTCATCTTTTGCAGGATTTATGCATCAGAGTATTATTATTGATTATCTTTAGGAGTCGTTTGGTTTGAGTAGAAGTTATGAAGGGATAAGTTATGATGGGATAAGTAATGTTGGGATTAGTAATAATGGGATAAGTTATACTGAGATTATTTGTCATTGAGTGTTTGGTTTGTTGTATAAATTTTAAGAATATGTTGTTTGTTTACAAAAATACCCTCCACTTTATTAGTTTTTGTTTTTAATGTATTTTCATTGCTAGCTTTAGTCATTCAATATTTATTTTTAGAATAAATCTTTCATCTTATTTAACTTAAATATTATTACGTGTGTATTTCCATGATAATACTATATGCATTTAAAATAAAATTTTGTCTTATTTAATTTAAAAATAGAGCTCTCATTTTTAAAGTTCTTTAAAATAAAAAAGGATTTATGAAAAATTAAAATATAAAATACATAAGAATTAATCAATAAAAATTATATAGTGTAATTTTTCAATAGAAAAATATGAAGAAGTATCACAAAAATAAGGAGGGAAGGTTGTGAATGTTATTATGTATTTTATTTTAAAAAAATATAAATATACAAAGTGAGGTATAAAAAGTTTTCTTTGTCATTTTTCATTTTTATCCCGGGATAAGTTATGCAGGGATTAGTATACCACCCAAGAGGATGGATAACTTATTCCGGTACTATTTATTAGTCCCGGGATAAGTTATCCTGGATTTGCCAACCAAACATTAATTCAAGGACCACTATATTTTTATCCCGGGATTATTAATACTTATCCTTCACACCAAACGACTCCATAGTTTATAACCAAACTAAGGTCCATGGATAGTTAGCATTACCGCACCACCAGTTATGATCTTAGCTTATCATTTATTGCCCCGGACCATGCACAAACCTAAAATCTCATGACCTGTCTTTCCCTTTATGTCTAGAATCACATCTTCTGTTCTTTCATTTATTTGACTATTTGTAGTTGGATCCGGAGCTGGAATTTGATCGTGAGGTTTATCCCCTTGGTTTGTTGCCAAACGCTGGAGTTGTAGTTGGTGTCTCCCAGAGAATGTCATTTTCCGCATGTACAGAGTTTCCATGTTTTGAGCCATCTCCTCAAGCTCAGACTATTTTGCATTGCCTACTTCGACATCTTCTACAGGTACCTTGCAATTGTTACTTACATTCAAAGGTTAAAGTGAGATAACTGATGAAATATCTTTTTATTAATAAAAAAGTGGAAGTTTATCCTTCGGGGTGGCCCAATGGTTTGCGCTTGAGACTTCCATGTTGGAGGTCTCAAGTTCGAATTGCTAACAAGTTCATGTTAGACGGGCCACTGGATTTCGAACATGGGATGGTTAAAACTAAAAGAAAGAAATAAAAGAAACTGCATCACCCATTACGTGCTTTCATACAAGCTCATTTTTCATTTTTCACTTCACAATGTGCAAGAAATTTAAAAATTGTACAATTGTAATTACTTAATTTCTATTAAATGATTGTATAGTATAATGGATTTCTACATTCATTATTATTTGTCCCAAATCAAATCATGAAGTTCTTCAAACCTTAATTGATTGCTTTCTTTTATCTATTCAGAGTTATTTGCGCTATTTTGTGTGAATTAGAATGATCATGAATTTATCTTTAAAAGTATTACTCTCAACAACAACAACATACTCATTGAAATCCCACAAGTAGGGTCTTAGGAGGATAGAGCATATGCAGACCTTACAACTACCTCATGGAGATAGAGTGGTTGTTTGCGAAAGACCCTTGGCTCAAATATATCGACCTTAAGTAAAAGAAGAAAAACAATAAATATAGAATAATGGCTAAAATGAGGAGCAATGTCAATTCTACAATCGTAATAGCTTTTGATTAGGATGGAGTTCTTCGCATGTAATGCAATACGAGTTCCAAGTGTGCCGAAAAGGTGTGTTTTTTCACGTGACTAGCTAGTAGAGGGGTGATTTTGAAAGCGGAAGGTTATCTCTGTCAGTTGATTGAGGAGGGGGCTGAGGATGTGGATCATTTTTTTATACGTTGTGGGCTAACCAATGAGATTATGGTGGGATATGTTTTGGTGGTTTGGCACCCCTTGGGCAATGTCAAATACTGTTAAAGAGTTAATGTTCCATTGGAAGAGTGGGCATAGGAGGAGGAAATGAAGGGCTTGGAACTTGGTTTTGCTGGCTTTAACATGGGTTGTTTTGATAGAGAAACAGGAGAGCTTTTGAAGGAGTAAATCAAGTTTCCCTCGGTTGAGGAGTAGTCTCCAATCCCTCATTTTCTTTTGGTGTTAACAGAAAGTACCAAGTTAGACTGGGTGGAGTTTGTAGAGAATCATGTTTTCTAATTCTTTACTCTTTGGTATACCCATTGTATATGCCAGTTTGACCATATTTATGGATAAAATTCTAATGCTTGATCCCAAAGAAAAAGGTGATTTTTGATCAGAGAAGTCACAATTATACAAAACTTTTCATGAAAACGTTGCAATCTTCTTATTTTTTAACAAAATGTAAAGTAAACTTATCCTTTTTGTTGGAAGATTTTATACAGCTCATTTGTGGGTGTTTATGCATTTGATAGTTCATGTTTAATCCTAATCCATGCACCTGTTAGTTGTTATTCATGTTCAATGTGTTCTGTGAACACTTGACAAGTTCATGTCGAGTATCCAGTTTTTGGCAGACAATTTTTTGGAAAATCCATGTATTCCTTTTTTTGTTGTTCTGTGCGTTTTAGGAGTCTCTATATTTTGTGAATAAGCATCCATTTCCATGACTCTACTATAGTCTTTATAGTTAACCTCGAGGATTTACGTGAAACAGAATGAATGAATAACTTCATTTTTTGTGATGGTCTTTCTTACTGTTTTGGCAGAGGGATAAAAAGGAAGAAGCTCTAAGATTGGCACAATTATCAGCAGAGAAGCCACATTTTTCACACTGCTTAGAGTGGCTTCTTTTTACTGTGTTTGAAGCCGACATTTCTGGGTAATTTTTACCAATTATATAGTTTGTAAGATTATCACTTGCTATCCAAAGTACCTGCTGACCTTTTCATCGTGGATATTTTTCCAGAAATTACAATTCTGATATTCAGTAAGCTTTCGTGAAACCATTGTTGAATCACAAATAATATCTTTCTCTACCAGTCCGTCTCCTTCCAACCCATTCATAATGAACACTTATGGAGTACCAAGGATCCATCAGTCTTATTTTTTAGCTTAACTTTTACATCACTGCTTTTAGTTATGTAAAATAGTGTCACATCCCAAAATACCCTCTAGATGTGGCTGGCACCCGCTCACACTAGTTGTCGGGAGAACCAAATATTCATACACACCTAAACTATCCAAACACTAATAATATAGTATGCAACTCCAAAACTTGTCAATACTCATAACAATAGAGTTTAACTAGCAAACCAAAATTTGCATATCAATTTATGAAAGGAAAAGGTCACTTAACAAAAATATCTCTAGCCCTAATCCCACAATAAGATCATGGAGCGTCTAATAGAGTGAGATGAGTTTAACTGTCGGGCATACAAACCCAAAAAAGAAGAAAAAACATAAACTATAATAGATAGAGCTGAAGTAGTAGCCTCCACGAACAATGCGAAGGCTCACCTTAGCAACAGGGTCCACGGACATGAACTCGTCAGCCACAAGTCTCACCCTTTGCAACAGTATCTGCATTGACATGCAAGTAAGGAGTGACCTATATATAAATATAACCCAGTAAGATCCTCGAATCGCTACTTTAATACCCCTGGAACAAGATTTATAAAATACATGTGCAGAACAGATATACATAAATAATATACACAAGAATATACTTCATAATAAGCTCAATAAGTTCAAACAAATGTTCAAAAAGGGTCACTATATGTCTCAATTCAATCCACACTCAAAACCTGTCATAAACGGCAGCGAAGGAGATCATATCACCCCGACAAGTCCATGGCAGCATGTACAATGCTCTTAAGATGTACTACGGCAGCGTGTACAAAGCCCCTAACATATTACGGCAGCATGCGTATGCCCCTAACATATTACGACAGCTAAGTATGCCCCTAGTAACCACATCACAGTAATAAAGAAGGGTATTCAGCATCACACCTCATATTACTCATTAAAATATTCGATATTCTTCTAAAAAATAGCATATCTAGGGTTTATCAAAGAAACATCAACTCTGTCAAGCACATGCTTGTCCCAACACATACACCAGACAGAGAAAAATATATTTTTCAAAGCATGTTTGAAAAGCAAGCACTAAAGCTTAAAGTCTCACTTACCTTGTTAATGACAAGTTCCACCACCTTGCACACGTAGAACACCCACTAAAACCGCCCCTACTTTCCTCAATCTATGAAAAAAAATATTGATTATCGATATAAATTATGTTGGCCAAACTCAAGTCTCAATATCCCTAGTTTGAAGTTTAGGGTTAAACCCTAACACCCATTATCTTAGACTATAAAGTAAAAGTAAAGATATTCTTAATCTCATTGTTAAACCTAATTGGTGGAAATTCTATTAAATATGCTTTCAACTAACAAGAGCACACAATAAACAAGAAAATACCTGCACTTTATCACCCGAAACAGTGGTACACAGATCAAGTCAATTCCGTGTATGAATTTCCCGAATCACCTTGTGAGTTGTGTGTTTTCTTCAAAGAGAAAAGGACGAAAGAACAATTTTTTTTCTGTCTCTGTTTTATGCGCAGGTCAAAAGCAGAAAAATAATACGCTGCTTCTTTTCTTTCTTTCTTTCTTTTTTTAATTGCTGCGTATCACTGCTTCTTTTAGGGCTGGGCTGCTCTTTTCTTTTTAAAACAAAAATTTCTGTTAATATGAATTATTAATGGTTAAAATTACCAATTAACCCTTGAAAAAAATATAAGGGTTATTACAAATACAATTCACATATTCACAAGCTACAAAAAGTAGTAACGATCACAAGCTACAAATTGTTTCTTGGAATGCATCTTTTTGTTGAACTTGGAAGTTTCCTCTTGAGGTTGTCACTAGTTTTTTATGACTTTGATCTGACAGTCTCCTTAGCTCTTTTTTCTCCCTCTGCCAACCCCCCCAGAACACACCTTTGTTTTCATCATAGTAGTAAAAATATGTCTCTTCTTTACAGGAGCAAGAATCAGAGTGTTATTCCCAATCATTCAACAAATTCCTCACTTCTGGATAAGACATGTGATTTGATTAGAAATTTTCCGGAGTACTTTGACGTGGTTGTTAGTGTTGCCAGAAAGACTGATGGGCGGCATTGGGCAGATTTATTTGCTGCTGCTGGGAGATCAACTGAGTATGTAAAAGAATTTATTCTTTAACTTGGATGACCCTACTGAATTTGTTCTAACCAGAGAGCAGCTTTGATGTATAACAAAAGCCCCTATTAGATAGATCATAGATCATAGAAACTTAATTCTGCTTTTGTCGAACTCCATTATTAGCTAATTTGTCTTTATGGTTAGGCTATTTGAGGAATGCTTCCAAAGAAGATGGTATCGAACTGCTGCTTGCTATATACTTGTAAGAGTTAAAGGCTTACATGTTTTCAGTTTCAAATTTCTGTCTGCAATCTCCATCTCGTCTTTGGCTACAAATTGTACATCTCTTCTTTGTTGTCCTTTCTTTAGGAGGGGTATGGGGCTAATTTAGTTTGTGTTAAGAACTTTGTGCAATATCTCTGAAAAAGTCGTACCTTTGGGATGTCTTTGTTTAACATGCCCCTTGCTGCAGGTAATTGCTAAGCTTGAAGGTCCAGCTGTAAGTCAGTATTGTGCATTGCGTTTATTGCAGGTAATTACTTGCGTATGTAATGGACGTTGATTTTTTATCCATGTAATGTATTGAAGTATTTCCCTAGA
>JAPFFP010000001.1:24896956-24908775 GCA_026153255.1 Solanum medicagineum
AAATCCCATAAGTGTACCTCATAGAGATAGAGAGGTTGTTTTCGGAAGACCCTCAACTCAAAATATATCAGCAACAAAAGTAGAAAATACTAGATACAAAAACGACTATATTGGAAAGCAATTGGAAACTCATACATCCAATACAAGTAGCAAAATAAGTGTTGGTCAATAACAACCGAATATATAATAACACGATTAATACTACTATATCACAAGACTAGACAACATCCTACTACTGCTAGCCTACGCCAAAGATACGATGGTCATCTTTTTTTTCAGAGAGCTACATGGTGAATATTTGACCAGTTTCGTCGAAAAATTATACTATATAGTTATAAATATGAAATCCAACACTACTTGAGAATCTCTAATAAAATTCTTGATTTCTCCATTGACAAATTATTTTGATTTGAATTCATGCATGCATGCATGAACAATTATAGTTTAGAATAGATATAATGTGATGATTAGGTCATTTAGATGTCATGGTGACGTGGGTTTTTCCTAGAATCCCTTTATTTTATGTGTCACACTTAAATTAAAGGTGGGAATATTCTTTAAATTAGAAAACACCAAACAATATGGGGCTTGTTCAGTCTGTGGTCCAAATTCCACTTTTAACTAATTGTTGTGTCACTATCATGCACTTTTTTTTTTATCTCTTTCTGAAATTTCAAAGTCTAGTGAGCAGCTTTAATTTAGTGTCAAGACAGTTACCCACATATTAACTGTTTCACCAAACTTTGATTCCTTTTATATTACTCCTTCCCTACTAAATTAGTTATTTTGAAACTTTTTTTTATATTTATTCATTGAAGTTTTATATTTTTTAGCAGATAAGTTACGCCAATATTTTTTAGCAGATAAGTTACGCCAAGGCAATAGTGAAAAGTATGATTTAAATTTTATCTTTAAATGTTTCTTTTAATTTGTGTGTGTTACCTTACAAATTAAGTTAAAATGAGATAAAGGGAGTGTCTAACTGTGTTAGCTAATGAACCATCAACCATGTGTTGCCTTTAATTGAAAGTTAATTCCTTCAATTCAATTTATTTATCTTATTTTCTTTTTTTTATCGTTTTAAAAAATATATTTTTTTCCTCTTATTTAACAATTTTTTGATTCCAACTTTCCATATAACATATTTAAGGTGAAATTCCACAAGTAGGGGAGGGTAAAAAGTACACAAACCTTATCACTACCTCATACAGATAGAGAAATTTTCGAAAGATCCTCAACTCAAATACATCAACTCCAAAAGCATATTTAAAAATATATAATTAAAAAATATTTTGATATAATACTTTCTAGTGAGTTGTTAATACAGTCAAAAAAATAAGGCAGGACTTTGACAAGTGAATTCACACTATCATATATGTGGATGACTCCTATTGTTATTACTGGACTCAAAGTGTTTGGCAGTTTATAGTATGACTTTTGTTTGTTGAAAAAAAAAAAGAGCTTATAATTAATATGGAAAATTAAAAAAAAAAAAAGAAGTGATGGTTTCTTTTATTTTCTTCACAAACAAAAAGAGGTTATGTAAAATTAGATTTGCTTTTTGTTATGAAAAGACTAAAAGGCTTGTGTATAGGAGAAAGGATACAAAAATGTAATGATGAAATGTTTTATATTATCACATTATTATAATTTTGATTGCTCCTCTCATAATGTTACAACTGACCTTAGTAAAAGAGTAATGATATATATCTAAATGATTTTGCCTTCAATAACTTTGAACCTCAAGTCTTTTTGAAATTTGAGTATTATTACCAAATATATGAATCTAATTATTCTACAAAACTTTAGACTATGAATTCACATTGTTTGGATAACTTTTTAAAAGTAAAAATTATTGACAACTTGAATTGAGAGTAAATTTTGTGAAAGATACCAACGGCTCAATAAAAATGAGAGTTAGTCGTTCGGTCTACATAAAAAATAGTAATAAATTTGAGAATAATATTTGTTATATTTCTATAAATATTTTGTTATCTTTATTTATAATAACAAAAACTTGAGAGTAATTAAAACCAACGATTTACCCTAAAGTAGAACCAAAAAAAAAGAAGAAGAATTTACTCCTCTTTTTAATGCTTTTTTTAATTTGTAAGAGAACATTAGAGAATCTAAGTTATATATCGATTTTCTTTCACTGTTATATCAGATTAGTTATTCTTTACCAAACTACCAATAGATTAATATTTATCATAAAAATTTATTTATAATTTAACTGAATTATATGGAGCAATAATAGATTAATGTTTATCATGAAGATTTATCTATAATTTAACCAAATTATATGGAGCAATTATTTTTTTCACTGTCAATGCCTAAAACTTAAACTCTATACATTGATGGATATATTTTTGTGTTGGTTGAAAATAATCATTTTCCACAAGTTTGTTGGTTGGTTATTAATTATTATTACTCGCTTCTCAAAATTATTAAAACCACATCTTTAAGATAGGTAGTGTAGGCCACCAAAAAAGTAGTGCTTTCAACATAGTGAACTTAATATTCAAACTTTTTTTTTTCAAACAAATGAGGGCACTATATATCAATCCTAACAATAATGTCATTATGGCAAACCTTGAAAACTTAATGTATAATGATCATTATTTTTTAGACTGCTGTATAAGTTAAGTTTCAAAATTATCATTAACTTTATATCTTCTTTTTAACGTTGTTGAATCTTGTTTAAGTTGTTTCTTTTCCCTAAATTCATGTACTAATTGATGCATGATTATTTACACATCAAAATGTTTAAATTAAACACCAACCCCAACCACCCCACCATCTCAAAAGAGATCTAGAAGCTTCACAATTTAAGCTCACTTTCGTACATAAAATCTTTATTATTTCCTTTAAAGGTTGAACTAGTCAACGTAATGAAATGTAAGAGACAAGTCTGGTAAACTAAAGCTTTCACTATGCGTATGCATAGAGTTTAGAGAAGGGTCTAATCACAATGATTTATTTTGTACAGTCTTACCTCACGTTTTTGCCGGAGGCTGTTTCCAAGCCTTACACACATTTGATGGTGCAATTAATGACATTATTATAAATAAGCATGGTAATTAAATATTAATTACCTCGTGTAATCTCCCAGAGACAGCCCAAAAGAGGATAAAAAGAAGACCATGAATAGTGAAAAGGGTCATTGCCATATGTCCCAACCATATATGATATTTGATGCTGCCTTCTGAAGTTAGCCCCAAGAGAGGCAAAATTGAGGACCCTCTACTTACTGGATAAAATAAAAATGTTAAACATATATTCCCTGTTAATCCAATCACTAAAGCCAACCTATCAATTCTTGCTTGCCACCTACAAAATTTCCACCACCAAAAAAAAAAAAAAAAAGTTATCACCCCTCACTAAAATTAATATTGCAAAATAAATGGTACTAAAAAAATGTGAAAGAATAAAATAAAGATTAAATTTTATACATGTTACACTTGAGTCTTGACTACTCAGGTATTTGTGAAAATATAATTTTGAAACCTATGATATTCTTGACTGCCCAAATATAATATAATATAATATAATATAATATAATATAATATTCCATATTGTTGTACTCACTTTAGTCGTCCTTGAAAATATTAGTTGTTTGGTAAATTGAATTTATTTCAAAATATTTGACTTTTTAGAAAAGCAAGAATAGTTTAATTTATATATACTTTCTTTTCTAAATAATATTCATCCTTAATTCTCTAATAAATTACTGAAGTATTAATTAAGTAGGACATTATCAAATACTAGTATGATTAAGGAATTTGTGCATCTTTATAAATGTATGCAAAAATCTTAAAAGATAAATAGTATAAATAAAAAAATAGCATTTAATAGAACTTTGTTCTTTTCTCTTTATGGACCGTTCCATTTGGATAGAAGTGATGCTAGAATCAGTTATAAAGGGATAAGTTATTTTTTGAATAGTTTTATTATTTGTTTATTTTGTCATATTCAAAATTATATTTATTGGATAATTTCTAACGCATAAATTATTTGTTTACCTTATTTAGTTTTTTTAATACATTTTCTTTGCAAACTTTAATTATTCATTCTTAAACATAAAATTTTCATCTTATAATTTAACTTAAATATAAATATACATTTCCATGATAAATTTAAAATTTCATCTTATTTAACCTAAAAATAAATTTCATCGTATTTAGTTTAAGAATAAATTTCCATGGGAAAGGAGAAAACTCACACTTGAACTCCTTTTGTTGCTGCATAAGTGTTAATGGTGCTATAGTGAAAATAGACAAATGCTGAGAAATACCAAACGCATAGAATAATGAACATGGCTAGAAAAAAAAGTTCTATCCATGTCACTATCCCTAATGGCTGGATGACTTTTGGCTTCTTCAATACCTTTAACCAATCCTTATTGCTGAAATAAAACCAAAAAAAATAAAAATTAACACATCAATTTATTTTTTTTATAAAAAACATTTTTGTATGTATCTTACCAATATGATGAAGTGGCAACATCACTTTTTTTCTTCTCTAGGTGGACATAAATGCAGCCCAATACAGCAATGAATAAGATTGGGAATGTGAAGTTCATCATAATGGGACCTGTAAAATGATTACACCAAGAATCAAAAAAAAAAAGAAAAAATATTTTCATATCTTACTCTTTTGTGTGTGTGCTTAGTAAGTAATCTTGTTCCAACGACATTTATTTGTAATCTAGGAAAACATGTCGCTGATGAAAATATTATGGAGATGGATGGCCTTGAAATAACACTTATGAAGTATAATTACCTTTTCGTTTCATGCTCGTATTATTTTTTGTATCGTTCCAAATTTATCAGAAATTTCCTTAAAACAAGGACGAATGTAGTTAAACATTTAAGGATTCATCCAGGAATTTCAATTTAGATCTTATATATGTATTAAAAGATCCGTTAAGTAAGTAGAGATGGTAGAATTGAAACCGATAAATCAAAGAAGTTATAGGATATGTGTATACTATTACTAAAATTAAAACACGCGAATTTCTAATGAAATTTTCTTTCGGGGGATACGATATCCTTCGGAAGAATAGCTAATTTTCGACGGTTTTCATTTTTATTATCCCAGACTCGACTTTGTAATATTTAAATTCTGAATCTGCCTTGACCAGAAGGAGAAAAGGACTGGAAATGAAGGAAGAGTTAGTTTAAATACCTTGGATATCAAAGAATGTGGAATTGGTAGTAGCAACAAGAACAGGAACCCATTTTTGATAATATGTGAAAGTTGGCATAATGATCCACATCATCAAATTCCCAAGAAATACTGTAAGTGCTAGAGCTAATATTGCTCCTTGTATCATACTAATTTTTCCAGCAGAAAATGATGATTTCTTATTCACCTCCATTTTTCTTGTAACAAACTTCCCTTTTCTTGAATATTGGAAATATGTAGTGAACTTGTATCATATAGCAAATGAGTGTTTACAAGTTGTGTGTTATAAATAAGCAAAGATTGTATGGGATGCTGACTTGACAGGATTATTACACCTCTAAATGGTCTAGTGATATTGTCTTCCTACGGTCCCATTTTGCATATATGTTTTTTCTTCTTTTAATTTATTTTTTTCACCTAACTTTCTAATAAAATAATTTGGTTTTACTTTACAAGCTCCTCTTCAAGTTTTTCCTGAAACTGTACCTCTAAACTAAGTTCTTTACAAGATATTGGGATTGTATGTTTAGCTTTAGTTTAAGTTATATAAAGTGCCATCATTATCAGGTCACTCAAATGATATTTTACAGGTTAAGTTTTTTTAAAATATTGGATGTAATCAAGCTATTTGTTGTAACATGTAAAGATGAAATGATGGACTTGAATTCATTTAGCTTAAATTATTATTAATTTGGTAAGGTCTTTACTAAGTATTCCTACTGTATATAAGAGTGAAGAAGCACGTCATGGTTAGCATGCCTGCTTCAGCTGCTCACTTAAGTAGGCAACTGCTCATTTATTAATTATTTCTTCGATTGTTATAGTTATGAATTAACGATATTGCCCCTAATTAATTATTTTTTCTTGAAGGCAGCTGACAATTAACGTGTCTGCTTTAGCTACTTGATATTACTATGTCGTTTTTATTAATTATTTCTTCTGCTGCTTTAGCTATGAATTTACAATATTACCTTGAATAATTCTTTTTTAAAGCCAGTTGTCAATTGACGTACCTGCTTCGGCTGGTTGATTTTACAATATTACCCCTAATAAATCATTTCTTCAGCTGCTTTAGCCATTACCAATTTAAAATATTTAAAAAGTATACAAATTTTGATTGACTCTCGAAACTTTTTATATGTGCAACATAAAGTGAACAAAATAAGTAACATATATTGTTTAAAAATAATATAAAATATGTTATAAGTCGCAATAATTAACAACTTAAAAATATAAAATGTATACATGAAAAATCTATCAGTGTCTTATAAATCGAAATAAAAAAATAATATATATTGAACCAGTGCCAGACATGATCTCCAATGTCTAGTACTCTGAATAAGAGTTTTTGTACTTCCTTTAAATAGGTCATTAAACTAAACCAACTATTCCATGTAAAATGTATGGCATATATATCATTTTGGTTTGACTCTATATTTGACTCCCTAACCAACATATTTATAATTACTACTTTTTGTAAACATATATGTTCTTTTAGCAATTACTAATTAAAGATTAGTTTGTTGGTTTCTTAGTGACAAAAATGGAGAAAGTATAAATACACATATTTGAAAGCAACTTCTTTAATTTTTTTTATATATATCTTTTGACTTTAGTTTTGTACCATGAATCTTGTGGTTATTGCCTTAGATTTTCTCTCTTTTGGTTTTTTTATTTATTTTGTGATGTAGCAACTAGAGAATGGGAGAGTAGGTATGGAAGTATAATGAAATAAGTAGAAATACAGAAATACTAAATATATATAAGATTTGATATTGATCAATCCTTAATTTTAGCAATATTATATCACACACTATTAAATTAGATTACCAAACCAACAAAAATTGTACAATATTATTTAGATGTACATACATATAGACTGATATAGTAATGAAAATCAAACCCCCCCCCCCCCCTAACTACAATTCTCTCTTTTAATTCAAGTCTTATTTAAATGTATATGTGGTTGATAAGTAATAATTAATTCCTCATCAAGCATTTTAATTTCATAATTATGCTAATTGGCCCCTTTTGTTTGGTAAGAATTGAAGCTTCACCATTTCATGAATTGGAAGTGTCTAGAGACCTCCACTTCTGTTGACAAGTCATTTGGCATCATAAAATATTTGGAATCACTTGTCCTACCACTTAAGACAATATAATTAATTATTTCTCTAAAGTAAAAAAGAATTCAAGCAAATGATTTGTACATCTTGTTATTTTTACACTCTATAACTAGGGGAAGTGTGAAGATCACTATGTTCAAAAAGGAATGTTAATATATTTCTTCAAAAAAAAATAAAAAATAAAAAAGATTGTACTTCACAAACTAATTCATTTTCTTTCTTTTTGACCCTTCACCTAATAATACTTCTTTGTTACCATCCCAACTACATGAGCCTTCCTTTGTTCATTTTAAGCCTATATTCACTTGACAACTTTCAAAAACCCAAAAATAAACCAACCTTTTGTTTATATATATTTTTCAACCAACTAACCATGTAAACTCCTTGCTTCAGTCTTAATATCTTTAGCATCACCTATATGATACATCTCTAATACATAGTTATACATCAGATATACACAGTTATACACTATTCATAGTGACGGAACCAGTATTTTGATTTAGAGGATTCAAAATTTAAAGAAGTAAACACATAAACTTGCCGAAGGAGTTCGACATCTACTATATATACATAACAAAGTATTTTAATCATACATAAATTATATAATTTTCCACTGATGAGGGTTTGGATGAACCCTTGACCAATAAGTGGCTCCGCCCTAACTATTCATATAATATAAATACATTACATATACATGCAATCATTTAATTTGAAAGAATCTTGTTGTGTGAAATATTTATGTAAGAATCTTTTCTTGTTTCTATGCATTAGATTCTTGAAATATAGGAGAAAATCACCAACTGAAGAACTCAAATTGCTTGAATAAATGGGGGTTAACAACTTATAAGCCTCATACTCTTAGGCCCACGTACTACAACTCCTACACTTGATTGGGCTACGGTAAATAAGCCAGACCGGCTTTTGAAATCCTCGGCCCAATTTGTATTAGGAAAGCTTACGTAGATATACTATGGAGGAATGTTCGCATATAGTCACTCAAAAATATCTTAATTATGCTTCATAGCCATAGTTTGAGACATTTCATAACTATAGTTATTGCAGTGTTTGTATATTTTTCTATACAATTAACACAACATTTGTATCATTCGCAGTTTTTGTATAGTGTTTATATAATTCACTATATAATTCACAGTTGTTGTATATCGATTGTATATTTTCCTATACAATTTGCAATGTTTGTGTATTTCGTTATACAATTCATGTTGTGTTTGTATAATTTGTACAATTTACAGTTTTTGTATAGGGTTTGTATGTTTCATCATATATGCATAATATTTGTATAATTCGCTATACAATTCACACACCATCAGAATAATTCGTCATACAATTCGCAATGTTTGTATATCTGATACAGTTTGCTATAGAAATTCAAACTGTAATTATATAGAGATGTTAACTGCAAGCCGTAATTATTTCAAACTATAATTATGTTAGCTAATTAACTAGTATATGTTTGCTTGTCGGCTTAATTTTCCCTATACTTATACTATATTAAGAAAAATTTTCAATCTGTAGCAATAATAATTTTTTTTAAGAACACTTAACATAGATGTATAATACGATTTTAAGGCGTATTACAGAGAACTATTTGTAAAAACATATAAAATACAAGTTTTATTGATATATGAATAATATATTTATGACACACTATGTCAATTTCTTCCCAAACAAGCACAATATATTTTGAAACATTTACAACACATTTATATTGCATGCATAATTTATTTTTTATACAAGGACAGATTTATCATAATATTATTTTAAATAGTAATAAATAAAAAGTATCGCTAACATTAATAATTATTTTCTAAAAAGTACTTGTCTAATTAAGTAATTTTCAAATCGAATTCCCCTTTAGTCGATCATCACATTTAGAAACTTCAAATTTTTTCAAGGAAACAAGTTTGTTTAGTTGAATCTCAATTCGGGTAGAATCTACAAGGGTAAAAAGAAAAAAAGAGAGAATTTTATTAAGTGAAATTATTGTTTTCACATTTATTACTCATAACAGATCTTTTATCGTCAAATATTTACATCAACGAATACAGCATGTATCATAGTATAAGAATGAGTAGTATTAATTTATAACGAAAGCAAAGATCTTGCAGCAACTAAAAGTTTCAATTTCACTGTATTTGTTAGGATGATATCATCGCAAGATATTTAAACACTTCTATACTTTTATCGACTTTGAATTCTGACTATAATTTTTTTTTTTTGATAGGTTCTATTCAATGTGAATTCAAATAAATCGCCACCTATATGAGTACTTGGAAAACTAAAAAAAAAGAGAGAGAGAGAGAGAATGTTAGCTCGCCATTTTCACTGTTTTAAGCTCCAAAAAGTGACAAGAACCATGCAATTGTGCCATTCCTTAAATTCTGTTGACATCACCTTGGATTTAGTCTAACACGTTACCATAAAATGTCGGAAAATAAAAAGGAATTTCCTCACCTTTTTTTCTTTGTTCAGTTTTAAAAAAACATCTTAGTTTATTTTTTTAAGCTGTATAGGGACATGGATCAGGCTATATATTTCAAGAATATATATAATTATGTACACTTGGCAAAAAGCAAATATTACATGAATTCTCTCCCTATACTATATAAAGACTTCATTCCTTCTCAACAAGTATTATCTTTTAACTGATCTTTTTTTTAATCAACAAGTTAAAAGATCATAAAAATGGCTGAAACATCCTCTCCTTTTGTTAATGGAACTTCAAGTATGAGCAATGACTTTCAAAGAGTTATAATGGCTCTACTTATAATTGTTACAATTGGGTATTTCCTACTTTTGATATTAGCACCAACCAATATCTATTATCAAACTTGGACACCCAAGATCATAGCTCACACAACCAACTCCACAATCTTTGGAGCTCAAGGTACATATATTATATATGGTATATCAATCTATGTATCGTTTTTCATTTTCTGAGAGTTAAACAGTTTGAGCCTGATCAAAATTTTGCACATGAAATCTTTAAATTTTTTTTAAATAAAATTTATATATTTATGAATTATGAAAAAAGTACTATAAGTTACATTAATTGACAACTCAAAATGTATAAAAGATATCTGATAAAAAATAGACTTTTTTGAATCTTGAAATTCAAAAGGAACCACATGAATTGAGACAGAGCAAGCGCTTATATATATTATTTTCTCTGTTTCAATTTGTTTGTCTTATTTTAACTTGACAGAAAGTTTAAAAAATTTACTAAATATACGTAGAATATATCAAAATATTTTATCGTCTTAAACTAAATATATGTAAAATATACCAAAATACTTTTTTTATTTTATGATTTTACATATTTTATCATACTAATTGTAAATTTTTTGTCTTTCCAGGAAGGGCACTTTTGATGCGCACATTTCCTTTTTTATTTGTTGGTGTGTTGGGATGCGTATACCTCCATTTATCAAAGAAATCAAATGATAAAAACATCAACAGGTCTATACCAAACTAGAAAAAAGGTCCCCCAACTTTTTTTCTATACAAAGATGTAAATAGAGAAAACAACTAAACACATTCTCAAGTTCGCGGCGCATGACAGTCTTAAAAATACTCTTTTGTTTGATTAATTAAACTAAAATATGCTTCTGAACTATTACAAATGTTAAGAGAACTTCTTAATTTGGCAAGAATTTAGGGGTGCATTTCGCTCTTGTTATAAGATCAAGAGTATATTTACTATTTAAATTCAGTTAGTCAAGTAGAGGATCCAATGTTTTTAACACTATCAATAATTCAAGGATAAAGTGAATAATTCGTGTCAAGTTTAAAAGTGTTTTAAATACTTTTCTCGTATAAATATGCAAAATCAATCTATTAACTTTTTTTGCATTTTGTAATTAACAGAGTTGAGAAGAAACAAAAGTGGGCTAGGAATTGTATCAAGAATAGAGCTTGGCTTTTTTGTGATGTTCATTGCACTCTTAATTTGGAGTTTTGCTTCTTACTTGCATATTATCTTTCCCACTATTACACCAAAATCCGTAGCCAAAAAAGGAGAAAAAGAGTGAGCTATTTATATAAAAACTAGGTAAATTCACTTTTTGTAACTAAGGTATTATTTTGGATTGGAATGTGGCAGATGGGAAGACAAGGTGGAATATTCAGGGTTAATGTTGGGACTTGTTGGAAATATAGGATTAACATTTCTGTTTTTTCCAGTCACAAGAGGCTCCTCTGTGATGCAAGCCTTTGGTTTGACCTCAGAAGCTAGTGTTAAGTACCATATATGGCTTGGCCATATTGTAATGACCATTTTCTCTGTCCATGGCATTTGTTACATTATCTATTGGGCTGCCACTCATCAATTGTCTCAGGTAAGTGATTTAGAGTAGATATATCTCTCGTTAAAATTATACTACGACTGTTGAACAAATTAGTAAGTACTGACTTAATCATATGTATACCTAGTTCAAGTCGAATTTAATCCACAGAACCCGTTATAGATCTGTCCTGTCGCGTACA
>JAPFFP010000001.1:24919242-24944513 GCA_026153255.1 Solanum medicagineum
TGTACGCGACAGGACAGATCTATAACGGGTTCTGTGGATTAAATTCGACTTGAACTAGGTATACATATGATTAAGTCTAATTACCATACCTTAGAAAATGTGTGGAAGGAGGTCCATAAGGTCCTTCAACAGAGACACTAAGACGATCAACAGAATTAGGTGAAGAGATTATCTGGTAGAGCTTTTTCGACCAACTTCCTTCGCCCTTAATGGCAACACTAATCTTCTCTGGCTCCAAGTTACTGCTTGAAGTGATTGTAAAAGGATGCCATTGCAGTTTTGAAATGCTAGGCACATTTACAAACATGATGCTAGTTGGTGTGTAATTTAAACCTGTGCATTTTCATAAAGAAGTTGATCAAAAATTGTGACTGTAATGTCAAAGAATCCAATCAATGTAGACGAAATTAGTGATGGACATGAAGATCCGTCACAAATGTTTGTTTTTTCTTGTGGTGTTCCCTGTGTAGATTTATGAAGTTTCTTCAATTTACCTTTAGTCTTGGAGAAACTCAGCTCAAGAGTTTCACATGGTAGAACTCGAGCAGAGACTAAACGGACATTTGATCGTGACTGTAAGAATCTCAAGTATCGATCAACCATGAAGAGGAAGAAACCAGGAACCATGATGCAAGCGTAAGAGACACCAACATGGAAGACGAAGAAGACGACAAAGAGAATGTAGAAATGATGAGTGTAGAAGAAAAGTTCAAACATCTTTCTCCTAATTCGAGGGAATGTTGCTATCCACAACACCAACCCAGAAAGCAATGCCAACTCTCCAGCCAAATTTGAGACATCAGTTTTTGCCCATGTAAGCATCTGTTTCATTTCAATCAAGAATCATTAATTACTAATTAGGAATTCACCAAGAATTGGACTTAGTACTGTAAGTTGTGAACATTTTTTGGCCAATTTTCTATTGTTTCATGAGTAGTGTTGCATAATTTTAGTTAATTAAACCTCAAACTTGTTCTATATGTATGTTGTTTTCAAATCTGTTGTCTTTTTTACTTTTAAAGCAGGGACAAGTTGACATTTTAAAAAGAGCAAAAGAATAAAAGGTCAATCCTTTTATTCCTTTTGATTGATGGATTATTTTTTTAATAGAAAATGTTTGGACCACTAGAAGAGTTCACTACATGGAGATCCAAGAAATTTGCTCTTCCCTTTTTTTATGTCTTTTTTGTTGTACTTTTTCTTGCTAACAAAGACCTGATGACAATCTGGTGCACTAAGCTACTACAATACATAGGGTTCAGGAAGGGTGCACCCATACCCTTCATTTCTGCACAACAAGAGACTCTTTTTCATCCTATTATATAATAAGGTATTTAATGTAATTGAAGTAGAGAATATATTACCATAGATAATTGATGAGTGGCAGCCCAATAGATAATGTAACAAAGTCCATGAGCAGAGAAAAGGGTCATTACAATATGGCCAAGCCATATATGATATTTAACACTAGCTTCTGAGGTCAAACCAAAGACTTGCAGCACAGATGAGCCTCTTGTCACTGGAACAAACAGAAATGTTAGGCATATATTTCCAACAAGTCCCAACCTCAACCCTGAATCTTCCAACTTGGCTTCCCACCTGTCATTAAATTCAAACAAAATAAAAAGGTCAACAATCAAATTATCTGTCGTGATTTCCTTAGAATAGTTTATCTAAAATTATTTGTTCTCCAAATACACTTGTTTTGGCACGTGCATATATAAAGATTCAAATCTAAAATCGAAAGTAATATTGCTCGGACTCTTAAAAAATGTCAAAGGGTGCATGTACATGAAGAGTGAGCGCAACTTGGTCGAAACACTGAGTTGTGATTCATGTTTAATTAGGAGTGTTTATATATAGTTTGGTACCAATCGATTATTTTTATGAGAAATAATCAAAATAATTATAGAACATGCTTTCTAAATTATGAATTTAGAGGATAATTAACTTACACTTTTTCTCCTTCTTCGGCTACGGATTTTGGTGTAATAGTGGGAAAGATAATATGCAAGTAAGAAGCAAATGTCCAAACTAAGAGTGAAATGAACATCACAAAAAAGCCAAGCTCTATTCTTGATACAATTCCTAGCCCCTTCATGATTATAGGCCTTCTCCACATGGACAACTTTTGTTTCTTCTCAACTCTGTTAATCACAAAATAAGAAAAAAAAAAAAAAGAAAGATTAGATTTTGTATATATTTGTATAGAAAAACACTAGGTAGACCTTTTTTTTTGGGTGGGTTGGGGGTGGGGGGAGTAACATACTCTCTCCATGTTCATCTTTACTTGTTCCTTATTGACATGACATAAGGATTAAGAAGTAAACGAAAGTGCAATTTTACCAAATCTCTCTTTAGATATAATAAATATATTATCTTGAAAAATGAAATAGTGAAATGACTCTAATTAATGATAAAGGTAAATTAGGAACTATATGTAAAATTATCTATTAATTTCATAAATTGAACAAGTATTATTGAACATATCAAAATAATACAGTAGACAAGTAAAAAAGAACGGGGGAGTACCTGGTGATGTTTTTATCATTGGATTTCTTCCATAAATGGAGGTATACACATCCCAAGACAGCAATAAATATGAGAGGAAATGTGTTCAACAACAGTGTCCTTCCTGTTTAAAAAAAGGGAAGACAACATAAATTCATAATTTCTATCTTTATCCAACACACTTGAAGAATTTTAAGTTATAATACCTCATAATTTCTATCTTTATCCAAACACAATTAAGGAATTTATAATTTATGTTCAATAACATTTACACCATACTAACAATCATCATAAGTAACCATTCATAGCATCTATGATATGGTACTATAACTTTGAGATAGACCACGATAACATACTCAATGAAATCTCACAAATGGAATTTCGAGAGGGTAAAACGCACGCAAACCTTATCAATAAAGAGGTTATTCCCGAAAGACCCTCAACTCAACCTCAAAATAGACTAAATAACAATATAACATATGTTATAATAATCAAGGTTGTAACTAGAAAGGAGGGGCAGAAGGAGTTCATCCGAATATTTTAATCATAAAATTTATATATATATGTGTGATCAAATCTTTTATGTAGACATAAACAAAATATTAGACCCAACTATGTATATATAAACAAATAAAAAAGTATACCTTGAGCTCCAAAGTAAGTGGAGTTGGCTGTATGAGCTTTAATCTTGGGTGTCCATACCTGTCTATACATATTAGTTGGTGTTACTATCAAAAGTAGAAAATACCCAATTGTAACAATTAATATTAGAGCCATTATAATTGCTTGAAAATCATTGCTAACATTTGATGAAGCTTTAAGAGAAGGAGAAGAGGAAGGTGATATTTGAGCCATTTTTTTTCCTTTTAATCTTGTTGATAAAAAAGATACTTTAGGATGGAGAATGTTCAAAAGGAATGAAGTCTTTATATAGTAGCATAGGGAGAGAATTGATATAATATTTTCTTTTTGGTAAGTGTGTGTAACAATTATGAGCTCATCTTTATATATTCTTGAAATAGCATGATTCATGTCCCTACATCTTTGTATATATTGCGTTTACGTATTGGAAATTCATTTTTTCTCAATTATATTTTCATATAGTGACGTGTAAAATAAATTCCATGTTGAAGAAAAATAAAGAGGTCAACTAGTATGGCACGTGGATACCTTCATTTTATACAATTGCATGGTTCATGCAATGTTGCTTCTTGTTATTTTTTCGGTGGCGAAGCGTGCTATTCATACTTTTAGAACGTGTGTGGGTGATTTTATCAAGGGTGTTCAATAATTTTAATATATATCAAAATATCTATATTTAACCTATATATTTGGAAAAAAAAATCCAATGAAGGATGTTAATCTGACCACCCTTGAATGAATGTATCTCCTTTTGGTCTAATCATTGAATATGGTAAGTATAATTAAGTTAGTATTCCATGAATTAATAGAGTTTTTAAGGTAATTATATATAATTAATATATGGTAAAAATGATATTCTATAATTAACTCACCTTTTTCCAATAAAACTAAATAGACAGGATGTTATCTATATAATCCTAATGTGATTCTTTTATATTAGCTGGAATTGAGCATCATAAAAGTGCTACTATGTTACTTCCATTTTTAGAAATTGGTTATGAATTTTTTTACAAAAAAGTTTGGTAACCAAAATGAACTTGTATCTCATGGACACTTTCACAGTGAAAGGGACAAGTGAAGCTATTTTTATATACTTTAAAAAATTATTACGGTTTTTAATTTTTTGTAGTTTATAAAACTTTTATTATATAAATGATGTAAATACATCGATAACGTCCAAAATTCACATAAAGCAAAAGTTTTTCTTGTAAATCACTAATACAGTTACATTACAGTTCCAAAAATAACAGAAGAAAAGGGAAAGGCTACGGATCGAGTTGTTTTTTTTTTCAGTTTTTAAAAAGTATAGAATACAAAACGGAAAGGAAAAAAGTTCAAATATAAATGAAAAGGTGATGAGGTGTCAATGATACAATTTTACGATTAATATTAGCATATGAATTAATCGAAGTGCGTGAGTAGGATTTTGACCTCTGCTGAGTAAATAAACATCTTGTGTTTTGTTGTGACAGAGAAACGTTGTTAGTGCGCTGGATGTGTGTCTACACGTGCTCATTAATTTAGTGACTTAATCATCCAACTTGGGATATAATTTCAATAATTAATCACTTTATATACTCCCATTTTGTCATGCTTTATATTAAATTCAATATTCTTCTCGAGTATCAGCGTAGTACTTTGAACATATGTAATGTAGGGGAATAAAATAAAATAATAATATCCAAAGGATAAGATAAAAATCTTGAATCTATTACTACCTGAGAGTTTGGAGTTTGGTCCTACTCCAACTGATTGGTGCAGTGTTTTTTCCATGATAGATAGTAACTTTAACGATCCATTATCGACAAAACACAAAAAACATATTGATATATAAGTAAACAGACTTTATCTACCAGTGACGTGTTTTAAAGTCGTGTGGGCCTAAGCCCAAAGTGGACAATATTACTAGCAGGTTGGGCTGTTACATATGATGTCAGGACAATATCACTAGCGGGTTGGGCTGTTACAGTAACAACATAATATCACTAGCGGGTTGGGTTGTTATCACTAGCGAGGTGGGTTGTTACAATAACAACAAAAAATGGACCAACAGATAAATCAATCAAATACTTTGTTAGACCCAAATGCGGACAATATCACTAACGGGTAATACTTTGTTAGACCCAAATGCGGACAATATCACTAGCGGGTTGTACATTGTTAGATCCAAATGCGGACAATATCACCAGCTGGTAATACTTTGTTAGACCCAAATGCGGACAATATCACTAGCGGGTTGAGCTAACAACAAAAAATGGACTAGCAGATAAATCAATCAAATACTTTGTTTTTTTCATAAAAGAGATTCGAGCTTCTCCGGTTAAGAGTAGTAACAACAAAAAATGGACCAACACATAAATCAATCAATTACTTTGTTTTTTTCATAGAAGAGATTGGAGCTTCTCCGGTTAAGAGTATTTACTACCTGCACCCGTGGGAAGTAGCAGATATTGATAGAATAGTCGAGGTACATACAAACTAGGCAAGTATGGCTCCGAGATTTCCAACTTGAAAGAAGACAGGAGAGTTGTTGAGAATACACTAGGCACTAGGAAGCCAAACCATGATTTGTCTTCAATTCATGAAGTTTTGAATAAAGAAGATTCTGATGTCACTGTTTTTGGCTCAAAATAGCCAGCCACCTTATTTAGCACTTTGTAGGGTGATGATGGACCTAAAGGAAGAAAATGGGGCTGCTCTGGAACTAGATAAACAGCACTAGGGAATAAAAGTCGACACCAAACAAATGGCAAAAAGAGGCTGCTGGTACTAAAGAGTTCATACCTATGTAGCAATTATCCTTTTGCAACAGCTGGAGTGCCACAGAATTCGCCTTTAATTGACAACCACAAAAACGACGTCTTCTTTGGCATATGCTTCTGTTGACAAGACGTTCACTGAATCGTGTCTATCTCTTAGAAGTTTTGCAGTATCTGTAAATAGCTTAGATCAAGATCAGCAATAGTTCTTGATGTCCTCATACACCACTATACCGTCCAACTTCATAACATTGATTGAATCAAGGAGTTTTGCTTAACAGAATAGGTAAAGCAACATAGAAGAGGCAAACAGAAAACTACTAGTGAATCTAATAAGCAGAACCATTTGCTGCTACAAAGTCAGGAACTTGCCCAAAGATTAACCATCTTAGAAATTCTTATCATTGGTTAAAAACAAATATCTCATGTAGAACTTGGCTGAGCTTGTCAACAATTCGCCCAGTTTGTTGAAATATCGTGTTTTTTCTTTTTTGTCAAGTCCTTACACCGCGAGAGGGTAAAATGTACGCAAACCCTACCCTACCTCATCGTGATAGAGAGGTGGTTTCAGAAGGACTCTCGGCTCAAGTGTAGCAAATCAAACTAGTCATGCAAAGAAAAAATGGTAGTGAAGAAAACAGAGCAACTAATATGGAAAGCGGTGCTGAGTATTTAGAAAAGGAGCAGTAACAACAAAAGTAGTGCAGTAACTGACACATAATAAACAACAGATGATGGTAGATATCAAAAGCAAGAAACTACAAGAATAAGGCTAATACTACAATAGACACCACCAAACCTAAACTCGCCAGAAAGCAACATAGCGCTCCACTGCCTACTAACCTACTAGACTAATTCACAACATCCACATCCTCCTATCTAAAGTCATGTTCTCGATAAGCTAAAGTTGCATCATGTCGTGCGTAATCACTTCTCCCAATACTTTTTCGACTTATCGTACCTACTACATCCAACCTCTTGCACCTCCTCGCTGGGACATCTGCGCATCTCCTCTTCACATGCTCAAACCTTCTCAGTATCGCTTCCCTCATCTTGTTCACCAAGTAGGCCACTCCCACCTTGTGTCGAATATCCTCATTCCCAATCTTATCGCTCCTAGTATGTCCACACATCCATATCCATATCAACATCTGCATTTCCGCAACTTGTATCTTCTGAATTTAATTGGTCAACACTCCCGCCCCATACAACATAGTTACTCTAACCCTACCTTTAAATTTAGGTTCATCCCCACCCACCAATAAAGTCCATATATTTTTCTGAACACAAATGGGGAAAACCCTCTGAAATAAGAAGTCGACTGGCAATGAATGCACTCGAAAGATGCATCCTAAGCAGCCACCCAAGAACGGGAAAAAAGTTTCTCTAAACAACTAGGTAAGTTTTGTGTGTAGCATAAATAAAGAACAAAAAAAGAGGAGATAAAGCTGATGCATAAACTGAAACAGTTGACTTACCAGCTCATTGCATTCATATTTTTATTGCCTTTGTGCCAAATGGTCCTACTAAAATAGTAAAAAATTTTAATTGCTTTCCCTTCTCAAAAGAACCAGAAAAGTACTTCGAACTATATACTAAACAGATTCTCCTTATATCGAAAAGCTCTACAGCTCACCTTGTCCATGGCTTCAAAAAGTATGAAGTACTAAGCTCACATGCCAAAGCAGCCTTGCAACCCTGGAGCCTAGTTATAAATGGTCATATTATGTCCTCAATACTTTGCCCATAAAGCACCAAAAATATTAACATCCTAATTTTATCTACCATACTAACAAACCCTGAACCCTCCACCTGTCTACTACACCACTACCCAAAACTCACAAGGATAAACTAACAAACAAGAAACTCTACCTTCCGTTACACCTTAGACCCCAGATAGCTTGCAGTAACTTCTACAGTACTTTTGTTTAATAAATTCAGTTGGTGAATTTTAAATGGACCAGCTCCAGATTTGCCTTTCAGCTTCCAGCAATAGTTACCCTGACCTCCCCATGTTTTCGCGTAATGCAGCGAGTTCCTAACCTGAAGATTTCCATGATATTTTAATTTTTATATTCAAATAAACTCGACTGTCAACCAGGAAATCTCTCCCAAAAAAAAAAAAAAAATTCCTATCCCAAGCTCCATAAGAGATAAAAAGGTATAACAGCTAAACAAAGTTCCACACTGCCGTGCAGTTTATTGACTCAACCAAGCAAAAACAAAGCAAACAACAATTCCAGATACCAGCGTGTAACATGAAACTCCCATTAATGAATGTGTAGCCACCTTCAATACAGCTTCCAAATCAGGACAGAACGACAGCTTTTGCAGCAGGCACCTGAGTACTTTTTGGCCATCTCAAAATTTTATAATGGTATGGAACCTGTGTAAACAATAGAGAAACATGATAGCTTTTTTGGAAAAAATCAAGTTGCACAATGCATAGTGCTTCTTCTATATAAGAGGAAAGGTGAAATTAGAAAAAAGTGAAGGCTAGTATAGGAGTAACCAAGAGACATTTCCAGAAACGCCTTCTCGTAATAACCAAGAAACAATTCCAGAAATGCCTTTTCGTAATCAAATAAGCCTGGTGTGGGCATGAACACCAGAACAACCAGTGCTTTGCAGATGACCGCCTTTAAAAGTTCATCTAAGGCACTATTATTGTCTATAATCCTATATCTACACGAAAGTACCTTCTGAACCCTACCCAACTAGCTACAGAAATTGCCAAAAACTAAAAGAAGCAGCGATATCAAACTGTACACTGCATTGTATATGGCTTAGCTTTGTCCAATGTTTCATTTTGGGGAAAATTCTAGGCATAGACCCCTAAACTTTTACCAAACTCTTCGATGTTGTGATATATACTGTTAACGTTTGTACATATTCCCGTTGGCTAAGGAAGCAAAGAAAAATCAAAGAAAAACCTTAATTTTTCACTTTGGGCCAATCAATGAGTTTGGCCTGAAGTTCTTTTGTGCTTCATAAGTTCATTCATATTCAGTTCTTGCTGCTCTAACCAGTATGATATTTGATCAAACCCGGAATCAAGTTAAAGGAGCTAAGCATATACTCCTTTTTGGCTTTAGCATAAGGAGCTAAAGGAATGCACTTCCTTACATGCCATTTCCATTTTTATTATTTTTTAAAACACTTTTATAATGCACTTCATGAAAAGGGAAATGGAACTATTGGGGTTGCAATTCGAAAATTGACAAGTGTGACTTACAAGTTGCATGGATAATCATAAACTAAATGTGCAAATCAATTCATACAATTAACTATTCAACTAAGTCTTAATCACTAACTAGTTTGGGTCATGATATGGAGTCTCAGTATTCTGCTCTCTAGAAAGTGTTGAACATATCTAAATAGGTTGGTGGAGTATTCACCATTTATTGACTCAGCCGGACTATTTGAGGATTGAGCCCTTTTCATTCAAATGCTGCTAATAAATTTGTCTTTTAAGGAAAATTAGTAGTTCTCCAAAATATCATACTTATCCTAACTTATTGGTACTAACATTGAGGTTTTCCCTTTTTCTTTTTCTTTTTTCCCTCAACAACATTGAAGGGTTCATCAAGCACAAACACGTAATTGCAAATATCAAAATCCCCATTGGACACTTTGCTTCAAAACCAAGGCACTTAATGAGAAGCATATCAGCACGCTGTAAGCCGAAAGCTGACCATCAGGAAACCTGTAGCCATTAATAGGAAAGGAAGCGACGACCACAGCACTTAGACAGAAGAAGAAGAAGATGAAGAAGAACTCAAGAAAACATGTCACAAATGGATAAAGATAGTTTTGACATGAAAATAACAATCCTCAATCTTACATTCTAATGGATCTTTTTTGGTGGAAGGTCTATTAGACAAAAGCCTTAAATTGCAATCATAAACAACATAGGATAAAAGGAAGTCAAAGCCAGGCATATAAACAGGGAAAAGT
Source organism: Solanum medicagineum (assembly GCA_026153255.1). NCBI lineage: Eukaryota > Viridiplantae > Streptophyta > Magnoliopsida > Solanales > Solanaceae > Solanum > Solanum medicagineum. Next base: position 24,929,112 of record JAPFFP010000001.1, read on the forward strand.
ATGCAATGGAGGAAAAGGGGACAATTTTGTGACAAGGGGTAGAAGGAACAGCAACTGTGGAGGCAAATAGGGATAAGAAGAATGCAAATACTCCTCTATTTTAGAAAAAGTAAATACTCTTACAAGTCTGGATATACGACCTAGAATAATTATTGATCAGAAGGGGTTGCCTCAAGCAAAAACGAAATGAGCAACAATTTAAGGACTACATGGATCTGATTAATCAACCAACCTCATTAGTACTTATAGATGGGTGCTCAACAGCAAACACTTGGCACTTTCACTGGTAGACTAACCATACCATCGCAGGATAAGGGGCGAAAGTTTAGATGGTTCAAGGTATCAATCTCGTATCCCACATCCTCTTGGCTATTAATTAAAAAATTGCAGATGTATCAACAAATGAAAATCACCTATCATCCTCCTGAGCTAGAGCTAATAAGTAACATCTATAAGGTATTTTCAGAAACCGCTATAACAACCTTTCTTGTTCAGGGTGCAATATGATTAGATGCCAATTGGAGTTGTGTATCACAAATTTTGATAATGGATGTTTGGCCTGAATGGCAATCAATCATCTTAGTCATTATGTTTCTATGAAGTGGAAAAAAAAAGGCATAATGACTAAGATCATTATGCTCTAAACCTGTTCTAAATTCATAAGCTAGATGTCTTATGAATATGTTTTTGGTATGATTTCTCAGTTTCAGATGTGAAAGCTTAGGCTTTGATTTTCCTACTTATTTGCTGCCTCACCAAGACACTCAATTCCTTCATGTACCCAAAGCTGAGGCATCATAATGCAGCTCATGCTGAAGACCGCACTGTTTGTAAAGACGCACTCCTGTTATTTCTTGCTGTTGCAGCCATAAGCGCATTACAATGTTCTAAATGATGTAGCTTTTGGATTTAGTTATTCGAGCTTTACATAGTATTTTTTTATGACTAGGGGAACCCGCAACCGCTACCCTTTGGGTGCGCACAGGGTAAACCGCCACTCCTATGCAATAGCTCGCAAACCACATAGGAGAGGTAACCCACACTCGGCAAGCCCAGTGCGACGAGCTCAACCCAGAAGGCAAACCCCTTGCTTTCGTTGGCAAGGGGTTTTGAACTTGAGACCTCCAACATGGAAGCCCCAAGGCCACCCCGAAGGGTATATAGCAACGAACTCAATCTTCTCTCTTCTGTACAATTCGCATCTTCGTGGTGCTTTATATCAACAAACACTATTTAACTTATCAAATAATCAAGAATTCTACCCAGTTCTACGCATAAAAGCATAAGTAGACAATGTATAAGATAAGCATGCAAAAACGACAGGAAGTTTCATAAATAAAGTGAAAATATCCAATTTTTCACAACTCGAACTTGGAACCATGCACAACAATAAATTGAATATGAGTTTCTCAACAAGTATATTGGAGATGATACCATCAGATTCTTCATTCTCTGAATGTTACATTGAAAAAACATAAGATAGCACATAGAAAATATCAAATAGTGGAAATCAAAAACCAACCTGTTAGAACAGCTACTACTTGCTTTTAATTACATAAATATGAATACTTACAGTACAAGACAACTGACTCTGTACTAAAGGCACCCTTAGCAGTTTCAAAGTAGCGAAAATTAAGATTTCATCTTAATCTTATTTCAGAACCATCACAGCTTATTAGATGACAGTTGGTTGCCATATTTCAGATTGACTTCAGGAATTTCCGTGGGTAACCTCCACCAGGCCACAGAGTCTGTAACCCCAGTTCTTCTCCGATGCATGATCGCAAACGCCATCAGCAGCATGAAGACAGCAGCTAGCATAGGATATAGGACATCACCATGTCCCCTCTTCCAACTCTTCAAGACAGAATGTGCACAAATCTCACCATCAAAACTACCCACTGAATTATTTATCTTCATGATCTCAACCCCATTCAGAATGGCATCTACAGCATGCGGATGACTCATATTTGATGGCCCAACACTCAAAGTCAAAACACCGGAACTATCTCCATCAACAACAAAGTCAGCATAGAAAGGGGAAGCCAGCAACATATTTGTTACTTCAGAAAGGTCCAAATTTTCGTAGGCCAGATGGTTGTTCACGTAAACATTGAAAAATAGCATACCACGTGCAATACTAGCTATATCACAGAAGTGCATCCTGACCAAGTATTTGTACCCTTTTGTCACTGGAAATGTCCATGTCATTTTCAACTCGGGAATTGAATTATCAGAACTCTTAATAACTCGAGCAGAATTATAAACATTATCGGGACAAACCTCTCTGCTAGCCCCACCTTCTTGATAGTTTATATGGCCACCAAAGTGAACCTTTGAAGAGCCATCATTAGACTTGAAATACTCGTCATCGGTGACCCAAGTTCTCCATAAAGAATCATTAAAAGGGGTAACTTTCCAACCACCAACATTAACCCTATACATAGTTTCAAACCCATTCTTGAGTAATCCATGAATTTGCTCATTTTTATCAGATCTTACATACTGAGCCACATCAGCAATCAAATCATTAGGAGCAGAAATAACCTCAATTGCATTAACAAACGCAAAATTCGACTTCTCAGTCGGCACAAAGGTGATAACAAGAACATCAGAATCAACCCCAATCACATAATCCTTCACAATCTCAAAATCCTGACCCATTTCCATACTTAAAGTGTTAAATAACACGAACCCATTTGCCAAGACATGAAATTTAGCATTGCTAAAGTCAATATTACCTCTTAATCGCCGGAAATGGAGACGTACCAAGTGAGCACCAGGATTCTTGATGACGAACTTGTATTTGGAAGGGCGCGTGAAAACACGAGCCGTGTGGTAAATTGGGGAAGATTTAGGACTTGGGTTTTCGTCAGCGAGTGAAACCGATTCCATGGAGGTGAGAAACGACGCCGTTGAGTCGGAAACATCTCCGGTGAAATGACGGTGGTCGAAGTCAACGGTTGTGTGTTCAGAAGACCCACAGTTTATGAGGTAGTGGTCGATGGGAGAAAAGGAAGCTGAAATAAGATTGAAGTAGAAGAGTGCGAAGGAGAAGTAGATGTGTAAGGTGGAATAGAGAATCGCCATTGTTGGATCGAACAAAAAGGGAATTGGAGCAGTGAAGATGTTAAAGATGAAAAGGTTGATGATGGGGGATGGCTGTAAACGTGTGGGACCATGGAGAAGGGAGTTTTGGCTGTAAACGTGTGGGTCCAACTAATAAAGACTCAGTCAGACCCTCTAACCTTACACTTTATTTAGATCATGGTTATAATTGCCGTATCGTTTTATACTTATATGATATACCCTATTATATTATTTTAATATTTAAATAGATTATATTATTTTTATTATTACATAACGTATATATTTATATTTAAATAATAATTATATATTAAATTATAGAGTATAGGATAGAGCTAAAATGTGGAAATATATGATAAATTTAAAAATAAATAAGTAAAAATAAAATGAGAAAAAAATGTTAATATAATGATGTAATCACATTCTATCAATCGTTAGGTCGAAATGAACCTTTTTATTTTTACTAATGATGAATTTAATGATAATTTAAATAATAATTAAATATTAACATTATATTTAATCTAACAATACAATGCAATGGGTAACAACATCCGAGCAAGGTGTTAAGGACAGGCTTGGTGCAATAAATAAAATACATAATTCTAGGATAATTTTCTTAGCATCTCCTAGAATAAATTATTCCTACTTTTCTTAATTTGAAATAAAATAGTTAAAATGATAAAAATATCTTTTCAAACTCTTTTTACATAGTTTATTTATAAAGGTATATTTATGTAATAATTCATCTTAAGATAAGAAGTCTCATATCTACAAAAAAAGTTATTGAACATATAAGTAAATATGTCTTACCTGCTAGTAACGCATTTTAAAATCGTGTGAGCCAAGTCTAAAGCCAACAATATCACTAGCGGACTGGATCTTTACAGATGGTATCGTGTCGCTTCTGTGTCAGCCTAGCTTGTCGATATGGGTTAGAGCTCAATTAAGTTTAGGTAAATTCCGATAAGGCGGGGCAAATATAAGTGTTTAGTCTAGGCTAGTGAAGTCCCACATCTGAGTCTAGGCGAATCAAGTCCAACGTCAGCAAAACACAAGAGAGATGCTGGGTATATTAGTAAACATGTCTTATCTGCTATTGACAAGTTTCAAAATCATGTAAGCTTAGGCCTAAAATGGACAATATCACTAGCGGGTTGAGTCCTTATAATTTTTATACAAACAATTCATTCTTAAAAGGAAAAATAACATAATTAGGCAATCATATGATATGTATTTACATTATACAATTATAGTTTTAAAAAATTACAATTTATAGCTATAATTAGGATTTTGTTGCTATAGTCTTGGTTTTGTTGTTATTTTCTCTCTCCTCTCTCTCGCCTCTTTCATCTCTCTCTCTGCAATTTCTTGCAGATGTACAATTATAAATGTATATCAGCCGCATATATATAATTATTTTGACAGATATACATAGTCAATTCGACAGATATATATATACAATTCGCCTCTCTTCACTCTCGCTCGCCTTTCTCCTCCCTTGTCTCAGTCTCGCTTGCCAGATATACAAATACATATGTGTATTAATTACACATATACAATTATTTAATAGATATATACATACAATTGACAAATGTACATATACAGTTCATCTCTCTTCTCCTCTCTCGATCTCGCTCGCCTCTCTCCTTCTCTCCAGGTCACATAGTCTAGGTCATATTGTGTAATTATGTAAAATATAGCTATTTAACTATATTAAGTTTCAAGTCTAGGCTGTTTATGAAAGTTCCCCTTCTTAAAATTATGCAATACATATTATTTTCAATACAACCTAAATATTCATTGAGAAATAATATCATGATAAATAATCATAGCATACTAATTTTAATATAATTGATGTCATCATAATTTATCTTCAAACCAAATGCCCTTGATTTGGTAATCACTATGTCACAATTTATGTGACATTTGAGCTGGCGAATGTTTAAAAAAACAAACTTTTGAAATTTATAATTTTAAAAAATTAAGTATTTTTTTATAATTATAAACTATTTCACTGATAGATGAAAAAATTATTTTTAACTATAAAAAAAGTATTAAAAATTTAATGAATAGTAAAAAAGGGAAAAATTTCATTAGATACAAAAAAGTAAAAATTTTATTCAAGAACATAGTTCATTTTTTCTTGAAGGTTTTACGTAAATCACATAGAGTAAAGAGCTGATTATCATTATTTTTCAATCATTTTTCAATTTATAGAAATCCCTTAAAAAATATGGCAGCTCTGATACATTAATTAATTTCAGATATAAAAATTAGGGTGTTTAAGTATCAGCAAGTGACATTTAAAGTATGATACATTGAACGTATAAATAATTTAAGAATCAGAATTAATGAATTCGTATGAAAAAGAATTTCTTTTTGAAAATGAGTGAAAATAAAAAAAAATATAATAAATAAAGAAGTATAATTATGTAATTTTTTGTTTTTTCTTTTTTTTTTTAAAAAAAAGAGTCCAAAAGAGTCATGGACTTAGTAGAGCTCAGCCCAAGGTCATCAGTCCATTTTCCTCCCTCATTATTTCAATTTTTTATTTTTTGACTTTATTTTTGATGTCGTTGTTGTTGCTGCATTTTTTAATTATTTTTTCAAATAATTTTCATGTATCAATAGTGTATAAATTGTGTAAAAACCCAATATTATATAAATAGCTACGCAGTGTATAAATATGTATCGATATTATATATAGCATATTGACATGTATATATAATGTACAAATAGTTATATATTATACATCTAATATATCAATATCATATAAATAAGTATGCAATGTGTCAATATTACATAAATGATGTATAATCATATATTCATATTATAGAAAACAATTATGCAATATATCGATATCAATATTTATTTATCTATCATGCATTTTCTACTTTTACTCTTTCAAAATTTATATGTTGGAAAAAATCTTTAGTAAAGAAGCTTTTGTATTATCCATTTTGAAAGGGAAATTCAAAATACTTCTGTTACCCAACTTATGCTTTGAACTTGATAACTTTTCGTGAATTCTTTTGGAGTCATAAATATATGAATATAATGTCTTGATATTCATAATTTTATTTGACAATAGAATACCTCGCTGTAAATAAATAGTATATACATGTAACTCGAAAGAATTTACACAAATAAGAAGGGAGAGTTGGACTCAACTCATACTTTAATTTGGGTGAGAATTGATTGTCAAAAGATACTAAAAACAATCGTGGAACAACTTTTGGGAGGTCTTACATATATGGGAACGAAGTTTTGACAATGAAATTGAGGATATGGCTTGAATCTTCTGAACCCTAATTTTTTCTCTTCTCCCTACTTCTCGTTCCAAAAAGTATTTGTGCGTTTTTGAGAGAAAATTGATAGTAGATTTTGATATAGGACGAGTTTTAGTCTCAAAATGATGGGGTTTTAGTCTAGGAGGGGTATTGGATACTGTTATGGAGCAAGTCCTCTTTCATTTTAGTTTATTATTTTTGAAATGCATAAAACATATCAGCGACATGCATTTATGAACAAAAGCATAAATCACACTCACAGAGTGCGTTTTATGAACAAAAGTGTAAAATAAACCATGTTCGCAGACCTGTCGCGCACTCTTCTGATTAAATAATTTTGCCTCAAAAAATTATCTTTTAAATTTCTTGACGAAAAATAATGAAGTCATTTTTGAACTAATTTTTAAACCCCTTTTAGCTTTCTAGCCTGATCTTTGCTAGAAACGATCGAGGTGTTATATGTTATAAATGTGAACCATTTAGATATATTTAGACGATTGAAATAGATAAGAAAAAATACTTAATGATTCAAATTTAAATATTTGGTCAGACTTAAAAACAAACAAATTAGTGTTTAAAACTTGAATAACTGAAGTTATTAATTGCAAGGAAATGAGGCTTAAGCTGTAGAAGACGTGTTGAAAGTTGATTGACTTTTTTATTTTAAAATTTTCAAATTTAATAATTTTACAACGACAACAATAATAACATATCTAGTATAATCTCACAAAGTAGAGTCTAGGGAGGGTAGAGTATACATAGGCCTTACCACTATCTTATAGAGATAAAATGATTGTTTTAGAAAGACACTTAACTCAAATTATTCACTCCAAAAAATAAAAAGCAATCGATATAATAACGACTAAAATGAAAAGCAATGTCTTTAAATATAAAAAAAAGTTTCTTCATTTTATATTAATTTAATTTATGAGACAATGCACACATATTAAAATATATTTAAGAACATAATTTAAATCATATTTTTTACTATTTCTCTTTGTGAAATTATAAATATAATTTTGTAAATATTGTAATTTATCTTGTATAAAATTTAAATAAATGAAAGAATAAATATGAAAAGAGTTTAAAAAATTAAGTTAATATAGAACGTGAGAGTATTAAAAGTAACAAAATTTAATAATTTTATTGCAATTAAATAAAGCATAAATTTGAGTCAATATATAATTAACCCCCCTTCTTGTCTTTCACTCATGTCCCAAAACATTGGGTAGACAGAAGTATATATCCGACCCATTGATTCAGGTCGGCGACCCGTAAAACTCCCGACCCGACCCATTAAACTGTTCTTCATATATCACTCAAAGGAAACGCTTCTGCATCACTATACCGCCGGTCCACTGCCCTTTCTGTGAGTTCGCAATGGCATTTCCTTACTTGGAAGCAGTTGTTGGTACGCCTTCATTTTTCTATCTTCCTCGGTCAAGAGGTTTCAAAAGTTTTAGGTTATTGATCAAATATTTGTGGATTGAATCTTGATTAAATTACTCGTAGGCTTTCTGTTGTTTGTTTTAGAAAGAAACAGACATGTATATTTTTTTGGGCATTTTTTTTTAACTTAATCGGAATCTAGTGAAGTATTTATGTATTTTATGAACGAGTTTGGTTCGTTGGTCGTTTCTTAGTCTAGGAGTTCAAAGTCTTCGGGTTCAAATTCAGGTATTTGATGGGAGTGTTTTCAGTATGGTTAGAGATTTTTGTGCCAATATTGGGGATAAATGTGAGATTCTGGGAATTTTTCTACTTCTATATTATTGTTTGTGCTGATATATTTGAAAGTTTCTTCCGGAAACAACCTCTCTGTTTCTGTGAGGTTGTGGTAAAGTCTGCTTACACTTTACCCTCCCAACCCCACTTGTGGGATTTCTCTGGGTATATTATTGTTATGTTGTTATATTATCGTTTGCATTATTTAACTTATTTGATAGTATTTTATATAATGTTGGCCTGCGAATTTAAATGGAGAAACATGGTCACTGAGGATTCACATTATCCTCAATGAAGCTGGCCTGAAACTTCCTTTGTGGTTGGACCAAAAATAGAAGCCACATGAAGCTTGGTTAGATGTCCATTGATAACATTAACATTACCTTTGCTAAAGGGGCGATGTGTTATTGGTATTGGAAGGGATTAATTGGAGGATCATGTTGTAATTGCATTTCTTCTGCGAGCTTATTTGTTTTGACAACTTCCTTAGTGATATGAATCTTGTTTAGGCATTTTGTTAGACAAGTTCCTTGGTGTTTTTCTAAAATTATTGTAACACTAATATCATTCACTGTTGAACTATAGTAACTTACATTGCCATGCCCATTACAGTTAATGGAGAGATTCATATATCTTAATTTTGTCATTGCCTCATTGATTTTTCTTTTTGATGTTTTAAATGTGAAACCAATGGATGTCAATTGTTGAATGGTTCTGTAGGTGCAGTATATATAGTCAAATTGACCGAAACCTTGGTTGGTGCAGTATATATAGTCAAATTGACCGAAACCTTGGTTGTCCCTCCATGAGTTCTTTGTTTTTCTTCTTTGATCGTCAATTGCTTATGCACCCAATTTAAATAACTTTTGGCGTCACTCAATCAATAAGGACTGCTAATGGTGGGGGTGGGAATACACAATAACCACATTTTGTGTATTGTTTATGTTATGAATTGAGACAGGCAAGAAGAAAATTGAAAAAATCGTTTTTACTTCATCTTATGGAGGCTGTTATCTGATGTATGATTTGGTGGTTTACTCCTTTCTTCACCCTTAATTGGTGTGAATCTATAGTTTAACAGCCAAAAAACGACATTGTAAAATGATATTATGCACTGAACGGAATGGTGGAAGATTTCCTCCATCTAGCATTGCTTATGTGTTATCTTTGAATGATTGTTAGAGGTCTGATTTGGTAGTTTTTGAGATGTGTTGTGTCATCTAATGTTTCACCTCTGTATATCGTTTTATTTTTGTTTCACTTGGTTGTCAATTGGCTTTTTGCTTCAGATTTTATCTTGGAGTAGACTCCTTTGATTTTTTATTGCCTTCTTACTGTGGTGAAGTATTAACCTCCCTTTTTATTGTGCTTTGGCCTTTAAGTTTGCTCTTGAATCTTTCAGGTTTCATGATATTAATGTATATATTTGAGACATACCTCGATGTACGGCAGCATGCTGCTCATAAATTGCCAACACTTCCCAAACCTTTGGTGGGAGTTATCAGCCAGGAAAAATTTGAGAAGTCCCGTGCTTATAGTCTAGACAAAAGGTTTTCTTCTACTTGTTTTGTCACTTGTTTTTTTCTCTTGTTCATGGGACGCAATCTTACTCTTATCTGTTCTTGTTCTATTTGATTCGATTTTTGTTTTAACTTTTTGGTCTTTATTTTATTTCAGTTACTTCCATTTTATCCACGAGTTTGTTACGATAGTTATGGACTCATCCATCTTGTACTTCCGGATACTGCCCTGGTTTTGGAAGGTGAATGATCCAGCCTTTTTTTCTTAGAATGTCCTCTCTTGCCATTCTAGAAATTCAATTGACTTTGTGTTTAATTTTCTGGCAGAGATCAGGAGAGTTCTTGGTATACCTTGGTCTCAATGCAGAGAATGAAATATTTCACACACTGTCATTTTTAGCAGGAGTTATGGTGTGGTCACAGGTGCATATGGATATCTCTTGGTTTCTTGTTCATAATGATTTATATATCTTGGAGTTGTTTGTCCTGGGTAAAAAAAGTGAATTTATTAAAATAGTGTAGCGTATATTAAAAATTTGTATTTACTGCATATATTTCAGATTCACTCCCCTTCGAGTTACAGAAGTTCTAACTTCTCTTAATGCTTCAAGCTATTTTGTTGGCTATGTTATTCCAAACTAGAGTAGTTAGCACTTCGTAAATTCGACCATATTACTCATAGTTTCTTGTCTCGGAAGTGTAGTGTTTCTACTTGATTTGGTTGCTAAAGGCTGGTCCTTGTGAGCTGAGCTTGCATAAAAAATTTAAATTGTGAAATGTAAATGAAATTATGTTTCTATGACAGTGTTATCTGATGTTATGTGAATGCTAGCTGATGAGGTAAAGGTTTTTGTTATCTGTGTTTGATTTTGAAACAACTTCCTTTTTACTTATTTTCAGGGATTTTGTGTTAGTTCTTGTCAGGGGACTTGTCTGTTTTTTGTTTAGTAAGGCACTTTGCTATAACGGCATATGAGTTGTAGGATTTACAGTTAAAGTTCACGGTGAATAATTATTTCTTCAGCTTTCGTGCATAAATGTTTCTCATATATCCTAGTGGGTGCTCTGTATAGCCTCCCTTGAACTCGATCGATGTTGTTTGGTTCACATTGGCTGAATGAACTGTAAAGATATGTGCCGTCCTGGTCTTCCTTTTTCTCTTTTTGTTGGATTAAAGATAGCTCCAGATCTAATGAAATCATCCTTCTTTATCATCTCTAATTGTGGTGCTCTGTACAAGGAATCATGCTTAAGTGAAGATGTCAACCTGAATTTTAGAGTTTTCATGTAAATACTGCTTCAGTACTACCTAAGTACTGTTTTGGCTCTTTGATATAATAAACAGTTACTAATTTAAAAAAATGGCGTGTTCAAGTAATCTGGGTTGCTTCAAAACATTATGTCTGTCCTGATCTTTATAATCTGGCATCAAGTTAATTTTCAATTACTTCTACAGATCACTGATTTGCCATTTTCATTGTATTCAACCTTTGTGATCGAGGCCCGCCATGGGTTCAACAAGGTATCGTGGAAGTAATATTTTTTTCTTTCGTCCATTGTAAAGAGTTCCATGCATTTGTCAATTCTTGTTGGTTTAACATGTCTATTTGGGATTTGAATTGTCTTCGTGATGCAGCAAACAATATGGTTATTCTTCAGGGATATGCTAAAAGGAATTGCTTTATCTATTGTGATTGGTCCTCCCATTGTGGCTGCCATTATTGTCATAGTGCAGGTATTGTCACATGCTATGAATTAAAGGATACTTTCTATTGCAGTTATGGTAAATTCAAGATTTAACATAATATAGCCTTCACTTGTTCATCTCATTAGACATCAATCTATTCTTGGGTCTTCATCTCATTTACTTTTGATTGGATCTGTGGACGCTCCTAGCATGTGCATTTTAGAGGCTGGTCATAACAGTATAAATCAATTATGGATTTGCAGAAAGGAGGTCCTTACTTGGCAATTTACTTATGGGGATTTATGCTGATTTTGTCACTTGTCATGATGACTATCTACCCAGTACTAATTGCTCCACTTTTCAACAAGTTCACTCCAGTAAGTAGCACATCAACTCCCTCTTCCCCTCAAGAAGAGGAAAAGCAAAAACATATTTCCTGCAGCTCCAATGTGCTGATTATGTTTTCTTTTGATGAGTAGCTTCCAGAGGGAGAGCTTAGGTTGAAGATTGAGAATCTTGCATCCTCACTCGAATTTCCCCTAAAGAAATTGTTTGTTGTTGATGGGTCCACAAGGTCAAGCCATAGCAATGTGAGTACTTCTTTTTAAAAAATAAATTATAGTGATCTTTTGCATAGTAGTTATACATGTATGTTGATTGAATTTTACTTGTTGCAAATTCATGTTGCCTAGATTTCATAGGTTGGTGGTCCTAGATCCAAGCTGTTCTAGTAGAGTTTTAGATTCATAGGTTGTGCCTTCCTATGTTGTCATATATTTTGGAGATGAGGGCGTGTGTCCTGTTTGCTCTATGGATTGCAAAAAGCTTAATAAAAGCATTGCACTTTCTTTTTGAGTAAATCGAATATGATAAGCAGCCAAGGATGTGCACGAACCAACTCGGTTTTGTGTCTTCGCTTTTCTTGCATTTGTATATGGTGGATGGTAATGAGATGATACAACCACGTCCTACATAGCTAAGTTGCGTGGACTCTTCACTTTTAATGCAGTACTCATGTCAGATTCTTGAAAATACACTACTTTTGGAAAATCCGACATGCACCAGAAGCGTCTGAGCAATATAGCTGCAGATAAACTATTAATAAACCATTGTATAAATTAGTTGCAAACTCATTTTTTGCTTTTTGGAAAATAAAAATACATATAAAGAATTTTTTTATCAGTTCCAAAAAAAAAAGAATTTTTCTCCTCTGTTGCCTTTGAAGTTATTTTGCTTCCATTTTCGCATTAGTTGTTGGAGTCTAATATAGTTTCTGATGCTCACTTTGATTTCATTATGAAGTTCAATGGATACAATAATCATATACACCATAGCTTTCTAGTCCTTATCCCGTCTACATTTAACCACATTATATTATTAGACGTGCTGTTGGATAGGATTCTTACACAGGTGTATGTAGAAGTTGTCTAGACTTCCTTGGTGCATGTTATATAGATACAAAGTAACATTTACGGCTTCAGGTTCCAGCTTTTTGTGACCAACTTATGCTTGCTAAATGTAGAAAGCTAAGCCGTTTTATCATATTAGATTTTGGGATATTGTAGTTTATGGTGGCAAAGGGATATGAAATCTCTCTGCTCACTCGTTGCTTGGAGTTATGTCGTGCATGACTGTGAAATATTGATCCTCACATAGGGTATAAGATTGTCCTGATGTTTTCCCATAGTTTCCTATTTGTCTAATCTCTTCTATACCTAGTTCTCTCTTTCTCCATTATCTTCTCTCTTTTTCATGGTCTGATCTTGTACCTGAAACCGTTTGCCAGGCATACATGTATGGATTCTTCAAGAACAAGCGCATTGTCCTCTATGATACACTCATCCAGCAGGTGTGGTGCCTATAAACCTGTTTTTTTTTTTTTTCTGGTCTTCTGTTCATTGCTATTAGTTGAAGTAGTTATGAACATTTAATCAACTTCTTGAAACTGTTTTGTCGGTAAAAGGTTGTTGTAATGTTATCTTGCTTAGAGTGAAATAGCAATAATGACGATAAGGGTTGTGAGTTTTCATGCAGACTATTGCATAACAACTGAAGTATAACTTTGTTGATTCCTTCCGAGATGGTTCCCCATTACAGATATCTGCTTGATGGAAGGAGTCTATGTCTTTGAATACTAAGAAATATTGAAGATGGTAAAATATGTTACTGTGATCATTTTTTCAAAGCCAGTCTTATGTCAAATTTTGGGTGGACAGTACACCAATGATTGCTAGGTCATTGAAAACAGTTTTGCTACCTCATTGCTTTAGTATTGGATGTCCTTAAGGAGATAGGCTAATTTACCGTACTTGATACTTGTAGTGGAGCTTAAGATTGGGTGATATCTTGAGGAATGACTGTATAGGTCCAATGTCATTATATGTTAGGACTCTTTATTACATTTCTAACCAATCAAGAATGATATTCCTATTTCTTTCGACTGATCGGATGTTAGAAAGATGTCTTTACCACATGTGTCGTATGATAATCACTTCTTATATGTGGTATCCTTGTAGCTAGACTTCATGAAGATACATATACTATGATGTGTGTCGAAAATCTAGCCATCTTGTATTTGTTAGTCAGTTTGATCTGAGAGGAACAAGAGGTGTTTTCAAAGGAGTACAAAACAGCCTACAGAATCTTAAGATGAATTGTTTAGGCCTATTTTATTTTTGGTGTGAGCAAAAATTATTAGCTCAAACAGAAGACATTTTTGATGCTTTAGACTTTTTATAAGGACAAATTGAACCACAAGATGCAAGTTGTAACGCTTTTATAGGGAAACTACACTTTTTGGTGTGTAGTATACCTGTGGATATATAGAATGAATGGTACCTTTTCCAAAAAAAATAAAAATTTAGCCATCAAACTCTTTTTCTTCCCATTATTACTTTCTTGTCCTTTTATTATTTTTCTGTTTTTTTTTTTCACAATTGCTCTCTTTAATTCCTTGTAGTTCTTATTTTGGGTGTCCTTTAATTTCACTTGTTTATGCTCTATTTAGTGCAAGAATGATGAGGAAATAGTTGCTGTTATTGCTCATGAGCTTGGTCACTGGAAACTTAATCACACAATGTACTCCTTCATCGCTGTCCAGGTAGGCAAATTGATTCCTGAAACCCATGATTTCGGTTATTCATATTTCAAGTCTGTTAGAACCCCCCCCCCCCCCCCCTTTCCTTTCCCGGCTTGGTCTTACTCTTATCAATGCACTCTTTTTTTCCTCAATTAAGCATAGTTTTGCTTCATCCCTTTTTATGTGACTTAATTTGTATTCGCATGGAGACTCTAGGGGTTAGTTTGTATTGCATCTTAGATTTTCTGACAAAAGATTATACATTATACTAGTATAAAACACAGAAAGATCCTTTTATGGAAGAAGATAATGCTAAATTTTGACGAAATCATGTGAATACCAACAACATACCTCTTATTGTCATCATTGTTCGCATAAGTGTGTCAAAAACTCATGTCCAATCATCACAGACATGGGCTTACGGAAATTGTGAGATCAAAGTATATTTGGAATTGTGGTGATGTTGTTATGTTACCTGCCAATTCGTCATGTTGTCTGCTGGTTGGCTTTCACCTTGTTATAATTAATGGTGATTATTGGCTGGTTTGACTTTGGATATGTGTGTTGTAATGATGTGGTGTGGAAGTTTTGTTTTGGGTTTTCACGGTCGACAACTCTTTCTTTTGATTCTCAACTTCGGATTGGGAACACTTGAGCACCAAGTATTTTCGAACTGCCAAACAATATGAAGTATGATCTTTTTATTGATAGCTCAGTTGGACAATCACTTGTACCTGGAGGAAAGTGACCTCCCTGATATTTGGGAAAATGCCATTGCAATGTACTTTCAGGACTATTGATATTAGGTTTATCACATTTCGGGAAAAGGTTTTGGTTTCGGCATACACGTTGGTGGTTGCCCATGTTTTTGAACTATAGATGGTAGACTCTGGGATTTGTCGGTGGAATCAAGTTGTAAGATGTTGCAAGTTATTGTTTATGGACATCACTATTGTAATCTTTTGGAAATAAAATGCTGATAACATTAATCGACTTTCCTCAATAGCATTCAAC
>JAPFFP010000001.1:24958716-24977833 GCA_026153255.1 Solanum medicagineum
TAGATACTTGAGTAACATAATCCTGCATCCATTTTAGAGAAATATAATTTGTAAATCATGTATAACAATATTTGGCAATTGATGTGAAATTATAGTAATTAAATGTTGATGATCTACCAACGAAGTAAGCTAATGATGGAGAAAAGTGGTAAAAATGAATATACGAAAGAAATTAAAGTAATTTTGGAGATTTTTTATGTGAATATTTTAGAAGTGAGCGTATTGAAAATAAAAACAATTTTCAAATGATATTCTTAAAAGTGAAAAAAAAATAGTTATTGTAATTGCGATCTATCGAGAGGGATGAGAAAAGGTGGCTAAGTAAAATGATCATCAAATTTGAGTTATTTGTCAATTTATTTTTATTTGTTGTATTCAAGAGTATCCTTCAAAATAGGATGTGCAAATAAAAATATTAAAATAAATAATAAAAATATTTCACAACTTTATTATATAAGAAGAACGAATAATTAGACAATTCTTGATCAATATGTTCGTTTAAGTTGCTTGCTTCTACTTATTTATCATATAGATCCATAAGAATATTTTATGGACTTTTTAATTTAATTTTTTTAAACTAACTACTTACTTATTCAGATACTTGCTTTAACTACTTACTTATATTTCTCCGGTTACTTCAATTATGATTTTATAATATTAGCCTTAATAAATTATATTGCTTTAATTGTGATTTTATTATACCATCCTAATTAATTATTTTAAGCCGTGTAAATGCTAGAATTAAAATAAAACAAACACAAAATAAATTAAGACTTTCTTTTTAAATTGAACAAATAAAATTAAATAATTATTTTAATATTTTTTGACAATCATATTGGAGTCAAAAAGAAAAAGCGAATAAGCAAGCAGCTCTTCATCAACATATCTTCTTGAGTTGTCTGCTTCTACCCTTTTATTATATGGGGTGCATAAAAATATTTCGTTGACTTTTAAATTTATTTTTTTAAGCCAACTGCTTATTGACGTACTTGCTTTAGCTGCTTACTTATATTTTTCAGCTACTTCGACTATAATTTTACAATATTAGCCTTAATAAATTATATTTTCAACTGTGATTTTACTATATCATGCTAATAAATTATTTTAAGTTGTGTAATTAGGATAAAACAAACACAAAATCATAAATTCAGACTTTCTTTTTAAACTGAACAAATAAAATTAAATAATTACTTTATATTTTTCGATGATTATATTTATGGAAAAAAGAAAGTATCTGTTTAAAAAATATATAATATAAATAAATCAAAAACTCTATATATATTACTTGAAATAACATAAAAAGTACTATATATCATAATACTTATTAATTTAAAAAATTTTGATTCTTGAAATTTCATCAATACCATATAAAAATTATGATTAAAAAATAACATAAAAAATAGAAACTATAAAATTAATTATTAACAATTTAAATTTTTTAAAATATATATAAAAAATCTATCAACACCACAAATTAAAATAAAAAATAATATATATTGCACCATACGAGCACAAATACTTGTAACTAGTTTAAAGATAAGTTTGGACAATTTGCATAATTACTCGTCTACAGTAGCGATGTTCTCTTAACCCAATAATTTCTCCCGAATATTTCAAGAAAAAGAAAAAAGAAAAAAGAAAAAAAAGCGCCACTGGATTGTGCACACGTGGGATACTGTAAATCCAACGGCCAATTTGGTAAATGACGCTATCGTCCCTTTAAAACCAAGCGAATTCTCTCGATATACTACGCGTATTGTGAACTTTCCACAAAGCTTCTTTTTACCGTTTCGTCTCTGTACTACATATCAGGTACGGCAATTCCTCTCTCGCTTTTAGTTTTTTCTTTTCTTTTATTCTTTGTGTGTATACACCTTTTTAGGGTTTGACTCGTAGATTTTTGACACAGTTTGCGAGAATCGGTGCAGCTTTTAGGCGTTGACCTTTTCTGGATTTGAATTATCCGACTATCAGGTAGCTTTTGGATGTAATTTATGGTTTATTTGCTTTGATTTGGTTTTCTGTAGTGAAGTACTGGACTTTAGTCTAGATCTATGCATATTTTTGTGAAAATAATGGAATTTCAGTTTTTTGAGATCTATGGATGTACCTGTGCTGAAAACATGGATTTTGGGTTAGATCTATGGGTAATTGGTGCTAAAATATGAGATTTTTAATAATTCTGTTAGATCTATGCATGTTTATGTGTATTAAAAGCATGGATTATGAGTTGTTTTTAGAGCTATGCGTGATCAGTGCTAAAATCTTAAATTTTCAGTTATTCTGTTAGTTCTATGTATATTTGTGTGTATTAAAAGCATGGATTATGAGTTGGTTTTAGATCGATGTAGATTTGTGTGCTTAAAAGTATGGATAATGAGTAGGTTTTAGATCTATGTATATTTTTTGCCGAAAAGCATGGATAATCAGTTGGTTTTAGATCTATGTATGTTTTTATGCTCTAAGGCATGGATGATGAGTTAATTTAGACCCATGGATGGATCTGTGCTAACAGCTTTCGTTTTGACTAGATAAGAAGTTGGGTATGGATTTGAGTTTCTTTACCTAATATTAGAGAGGTCTTTTTTGTGAATGAAGGTCTTTTCTTCATCTAGTTTTATTTTAAGCTTTCTATAACTTGAATAATTCTTTCATTTGTTTATGTTCTGGTTATAACGCCAAGGTACTAAAGTTGATGATAGTTTTTTCCCCTTTAAGAAAATATTATTAAGAATAAAAGGAGAGCACACCATGGTTTTCTTATCATGGTTGAGTGGATTTTCTCTCCGTGGCTGTGTCATGTGTTGGTATAAAGAGTGTCTGGTAAAGAGGAAACCCAGCCTTTGGGCTTTCGCGAGGTGAATATGCTATGTTTGGCTGTGGTATGTAGCTTCTCTCCTGCGTAGGTTGTCTTTTTGGAGCTGTGGCATGCACCTTGTTGGTTTGTTCAAGCTTGATTGTCAAGTAGAACTTTGTTATTTGCTGCATATTGGAAATAGCATAGTTTGCATACACTTGTAATGTGAAAAGTACGCTAGAATATTTACTTTACATTCCAAGTGAAGCTTCTTTACGTGTATGGTGGGGTGATTTTGTGGGCAAGAACTAGAACTTGTCTTGCCGAATAACATTTTATTCATAGTGTTTTTTCTTTGTTCCTGTGCAGTTTATCTTTATTGAAATGACTCTACAACAGGAATCACACCGCCATCATCTCCGATTTGGAAATCCTTTTAAAATGATATTATCTAAGGGCTCATACTTGTCTCCTAAACTTCTTGCTCTGTTGAATTCATTTGAGCAGACGCTAGCAGGAAGGCTTAAGAGTCTTAAGCCTGGAGACAAGGAGGATATCCTTAGCCTTTCATGGATGAAACAAGCAATGAGCACACTCTGTGCAGTTCATACAGATGTGAAAACTCTTATTACTGATCTTGAGCTTCCTGTATCCGACTGGGATGAGAAGTGGATCGGCGTCTACTTGGACAATAGTTTGAAGATGCTGGATATGTGCATAGCATACAGCTCTGAGATTTCTAGGCTTAGCCAAGGCCACCTTTATCTTCAGTGCAGCTTGCACAATCTGGATCGCTCCTCAACACAGTTCATGAAGGCGCGTTCGTCATTGGATGGATGGAAGCAGCACATTAATGCAAAGAACCAGAGACTGGAGAATTGCTTTGCCATCTTGGACAGCCTCACTGAATCACTGGACCTGCCCAAGATTAAAAATTCTGCAAAAGGGAAGGTTCTGATGCATGCAATGTATGGAGTGAGGGTTGCAACTGTTTTTGTGTGTAGCATCTTTACTGTCGCATTCTCAGGTTCTGCAGCAAAATTGAAGGATCTGCAGGTTCATGAGACTTGCTTGTGGACAGAAGCTTTTGTTGATCTTCAGGATTTTATTAATGGTGAGATCAGGAGCATGTATTCTGGAGGGAAGTTCACAGCACTGAAGGAGCTTGAAGCATTGGATGTTAGCGTGAAGAAGTTATACCCAGTCATACAGGATGGGATAGATCCTATTGACGCAGCACAATTGGAACTTCTAACTTCAGGACTGACTGAAAAAACAGCATTTTTTTCGGAAGGACTAGATCTTCTAGCAAAGGAGACAGATAAGTTCTTTCAAATCCTTCTAACCGGACGTGATGCTTTGCTTTGTAACCTTAGAGTTGGTAGTGCAGTCGTTAAACCATTGCATCCAAACAATGTACATAAACAAATGGTAAAGTGATGTTAGAAAGAGTGTCTTTTGTGTATACGCATGGGTGCGTGTGTCAATGCAGAGTTTTGTGCTTTCTGGTAAAATATGATGTACTACTAAAATATGCAATATATAGTATTTGTTGTGATAAAGGTTGTGTATTGTGGTCATATAGTTGTTTTATAATTGTTGATATTTATGTGTCTGTACTCTTCTATATCAAAAGTGTAAATATAGTTTATGGTTTACTAAGAAGTTGTCATCCTTGCTATCGAATGAAGTTAGAACTTTTCTGCCCTTTCATTTGTGTTCCAGAACTAGATCTGGAACTAAATCTATTTACCGTGTTTAAACTTGAAATGAAGTTGGGAAAGGTTATGGATAAAATTTTCTGTGGTTTGATTGAGCAAGTGGGTTGTTGGACAGACGTGTTTCCAACGTTGAAGATAGCTAATTCAAACTTGGTAGACGATAAAATAGTGGGAAGAAAAATACCAGTAGGTGGTATGGCTTACATTTTCTTGAAGAAAAATGATGGTCTGAGATGGCGCGCAGAGTGGGAATTGACTTAGCTTCCAACTCTATTTACATCAACTATTGTTTCAGCAATTTAAACTTATCTACACAAATTACCATTATTCCTATAAGAAAAGTTATAATAAAATTACATATAAAAAACTACTTTGAAAATTGTAATTTGTTGCATAATAAAAAATATTGGCCGTGTGTATTTATTCTCTCAGACCTCACTTGTGGGATTCGATTGGATATGTTGTTGTAATAAAAAATATTGGCTGGATCTTTTAAAGTTATCGATAAATTTTATGTTTCAATGAGCACGAAATCAATTAGAAAATTGTAATTTTTCATATAATAAAAAAAATATATGGAATATATGGATATCCTTTAAAACTTATCAATAAATTTTATTTTAACACCAAACTATGACATGTTTCAACGAGCACAAATAACATAAAATATTACTATTTGACACTTCAAGTTCAAATTGAAAAAGTTTGTAGTCTTATTTTCAAGTGCTCATTATACAAACATCAATCTTTTAAACTATATCGCCTCTTTTAATTATAGACATCAACCTCAATAAGGAATCAATCTGAGGTTTACAACTTATTGAGGCTAATGCTTTAGTTAATTTAAATATACGATATATTTTAAGTGGTTAACTAATTTATGCAACGGACATTTGAGAACATACATAAAAGAATTCAAAATTAATTTAAAAATATCTAATATGAATACTTTATTTTGTGTCAAGTACTCAATCAAAGTCTAAATAAAATATATTAAACAGATATCCATATACTCAACCAAACATATTGAGAGAGAGTTTGAAAATTAGTATCCAGAGGAGTGCTAACAATAGTATTAAATCAAGATAGAGACTATTTAACAGTTGAGAAACCTCTTGTCTTTTCGTATAATATTAAATTTTGGTAGGTGGATTGAGAAATTTACTTCAACTTCGATGTATAAATGGAATACTAAAACGTAGCACGCCATCAACCGCTGGCTTATACCAAACTACAAATTGGCAGGGCCAGATGCCAATTGGTGAGTTTGAGGGGCCACCTAATAAAGATAAATCCCTCTAGTTTATTACTCCAATTGCTACTCCATTGTGTTGGTGTGAGCCGCGGCAGCCAACAGTTATCTACGTTTGAGCTGTCTATTTTCTCTTATGAAGTCCATAAAAATATTTTGTGAAACTTTTTATTTAATCTTTTTAAAGCAATTACTTACTTTAACTATAGTTTTACAAATTTCTCCTAATAAATAATTATTTCAATTGCTTCAATTATGATTTCATTGTATCACTCTCATTAATTATTTTAAGTTAAGTAAATACTGAAATTAAAATAAAATAAATTTTTATTTAAACAAGAAACCAAAATTAAATAATTATTTTAATATCTTTTCGTGATTATATTTATGTCAAAAAAGAATACTACAAATATATATATATAAAAATTTAAAATCACGTAATCATTAAATTTAAAATTTAATTAATATCAATAATAATATTTATTAAATATTAATTTTATACTTAATATAATTATATTATTAAAAATATAAATAACTATTAAACTCGTACGTTGCCTGGATCTTCACAGTGGGGTCGAATGGATGCAAGTTGGTGTCATCCCTCTGGGACTTAATAATTAGTAATATAGATACTGACAAGACGTTTCTAATATCTTTTATTTATTTATTAATACCGACCTTCTAGATCATAAAAGGTCTTGGATGCCCAAGCAATTCACACGTACGAGAATGGTGGCCTAAATTCATAATATTTACATTTAATTGTCCTACATAAAGCATCAAACAATATTTGTTCAGTATACTTTTTCATAACATGCTATAATTTTGGTGTCTTCCAATGATTTTTTTAGCCTTGATGAAAGTTGTGGTGGCCCTAAGACATATATTTTAAAATAAAATTTAATTTTGTGTCGAATAATATTATTCTTTTTTAAAAATTATGAATTAGAAAATTAAATTTATTTGGATTAGTAATACGTAAATATAAGGAAAAATTTTATTCACTTAGATTCATTTATGAATCATGCAAGATTGCGCTGAGGTTGAAAAAATGGATGAAATTCTCTCCTACATACCCATATTGATTAGCTAGTATCCAACACGATTCACTCCAGAGCTATAATAAGCACAAACATAGTTGATATATTTGTTCAAACTTCCAATTCCAAATTATTTTCTTGATAATAGAAGTATTCTTCGGTCCATCTTGATTCTCGTGCTAGACTAATTTATCGACTACTTTTTACTTGTATTAATGCATGAAAGTGACTTTGTTAATCAAGCTTTATATAATACGCAACGTTTTTCTAAAGTTCTTAATTAAAGGTCTTAAATGTGCTAGCGATTGACACATAAAAGAAATAGTGACCCAAACTTTTAACATAATATCCTATACTTTACATTCATAATATTTATATTCCATTACCCTATAAACGCGTTTGAACAATATTTTGTCCACTATGTTTTATCGCCACATGTTATAATCCTTGTGTCCTCCCATTATTCTCTAGTCACATAAAAAATTGTGTTTTTTTGGATATTTATTTTGGAATAGAATCAAATTGTTCGTTGATAATATTCTCATCTTTTAAATTATAAAATACAAAAATCAAATCTGATTAAGCTTACCCTTATGTATGAGAAGAACTTTTTGCTACTCCCTCTGTCTCATTTTAATTATCATGTTGCATTTTCGAAAGTCAACTTAATTAATTTTTAAAATTAAATTGGATTATATTAATTTGATATTTTAAAAGAAGAATTTAGATATTCAAACATTATAAGAAAAATATTATTAATTGCAATTTTTTCAGATGAATATGATGAAAAAATATATTTTAAAATATTAGTCAAAATCTACATAATTTAATTCAAAAAATAAAAATTATAACAATTAAAATGAGACGAGGAGAGTAATTACTTTGATCCATTGTTTGGTCACGCAATGTTGCAATAAATAGGGTATGTGCATTTTTCAACTTTCAACGCTATGGGTAGACCAAAAATAAGAAAAAAAGATTTCTTGCACTAGTCAAACAAAACGAGGTTAGGATGATCAAAATAATTTTCCAAGAAGAAAATATGTAGAATAACCAACCATTTGTACGTATATTTGTCAAACGATTCCAATTCCAAGCTGCCACAATTTTTAAATATATAATATGATGACCAATTTGATGCATTGAAAAATCAACATGATTATAGGTATACCTTTTTAAATATATGTAGAACGAATTTGCTTTATTTTTTTTCGGGTTTGCATTAACAAAAATATAAAATAACTCATTCAGAAAATAAAAATGTCAGCACATACATGCACAAAAAGGACTAATTAACATGCTACTGAGAAAAGTTTTTAGAAAATAAAAGAATGAAGCGTCAAAAATATTTAATTATTCACTTTATTGAGTTTTATAAGTGAATTAATGAGAGTGTAAATTTGCTACTTGAATTGTTATTTAATGATTAACAAAATACACATAAATATTAACTAGATCAAATGTTTATCTAGAAATGTTTCTAGGTGTGTTTGTCCATAAAATCTTTATTCATTTGACGTATATAACGACTTCACTTGCTGATACGTTAGTTATTTTAATGGTATGTTTTTGATTGTTTCTTGAAAGTTTTAAACTCTCGCCTTTCAAGTTGGAGATATCAATGTCATGGTAGAGATAAGATCATGACTAAAACAATGGTAAATATCATAATTAGAAGAATTTATTTACACTATGATTTTAATGTTTAATCTAATATTAAATTATTTAAAATTGCTATGATAAAATTATTTTTTGACGTGAAGAATTAAAAATAAAATGTAAAAACACTTGTATGGTGAAAATTTAAGAAGACTATTCCAAGGAGAAAGAAAAAAAAAAGAAAAGAACAGGAGGAGGTAAACCACTCAAAGAAATGTCAAAAGAGCTCTTCACATCTTCTTCTTCCAACGCTACCGACACAAATTGGCCTTTCCAATTCTCTGACACTTGAAAAAAAGCAGTGTCTTTGAAGTGGGGTTTGGCCAAGATTTCATTTTCTTTAAAAAAGGATCAGTATTTTCTAACTCGTGGGGTTGAATTTCTATGGAGCAAAGTTCAGGTGATCATGGTGTCCAAAGTAATTTCAGAGGAGTTCCAACTCATGGGGGTCGTTATGTACAGTATAATGTGTATGGTAATCTCTTTGAAGTTCCCAAAAAGTATATTCCCCTAAGGCCTGTGGGTCGTGGAGCTTATGGCATCGTTTGGTAAGAAAATATCCCCTTTTAACAATTCTTGGGTTCAATCTCTTTAAATTTGTATTCCATCTTCATTTTAATTTGTAATGACTGATGGGTGTGTAAGTTTATGAGAGTTTAAGTGTATTACCACCTGGTTTAGGTTATAACTCTGATGAGGAACTAGCTTGCCCCTAATTGTAATCATTGATCTTGAAGTTTATGATTCAAGGGTCTTGTTGTTTTATCTAGTCCTTTTTATGCTCTCAATGATTGTTTCGTATGGGAGTTTCGATTGGTTGCATGAGTGTTTGAGGCATAGGAGAAACAATTTGGTAATGCCAGGTTATAGTCTCAACTAGAACACTCAATGTGAACCTATCTGCCCATGCCTTGGTGGGAAAGTTGATCCGCGCCTGTGCTTGGCAGAAATAGCAATTTGTCCTGTGGATTAGTTGATACGAGGCCAAGCTGGCTCAGCTACCATCTTCATTGAAAAATTAGTTGTGTTTTCTGGGTAGCTTTTGGTTTCAGATTGCTTTCATTTGGTGGAATATGGATATTTGTCAACCATCAAAAAAATGATCTGGGGTATGACGTTCCTAGGTTGTGTTTGGTAAGAGAGTAAATGTGGGTTCGTGCCATGCTTAGTTGTGCGTTTTCTCTTGAGAATACATAACTGAAACTATCACTGCAAATCCTATAGGTATATCCTAAACTGAATAGCTGTGGCACTGTGAAGTCTGATATCTAGTCATGGTATGGTTTCTTTGATCTAAATAGAAGTTTAATTTCTCAAGCAACTAGGAGTACAACGTTTACTACTACTTGACAGAAGTATTTGCACATGTTCATAGAATAAGAGTAGGATCTTTAATTCATTTTGCTATCAATGACCTCTCTAAGCAGTCCACTTACCTTGGTGCAAATTTAGCTCATAACTATGGTAATATTGTATTCATTGAATAAGACAACTACTTTGTGAAACTTGACAAGTATTGGCTAGGTATTTTTTGAAAATGC
Source organism: Solanum medicagineum (assembly GCA_026153255.1). Classification (NCBI taxonomy): domain Eukaryota; kingdom Viridiplantae; phylum Streptophyta; class Magnoliopsida; order Solanales; family Solanaceae; genus Solanum; species Solanum medicagineum. Next base: position 24,968,727 of record JAPFFP010000001.1, read on the forward strand.
TAGTTCGAATATTTGAAAAACTAACTAGGCGAATTAGTTACCGGGTGAACAAATAGATATGTGGTTAAGCATGATTTTAAAATCATAGGAGTTCAAACGCATAATATTGAGTTGTATTAGGATAAAAATTTGGAAGAATAAAGGAAGTTGTGGTCTAAATGCTAGAAATGGCATGTAGCTGAAGAAAAATGGAAATGACCTTCTTCTCCAAATAAATAAATAAATGGAAATGACCTTCTTCACCAAAATAAATAAATAAATGGAAATGACCTCCTTGATGCAACGAAAGGTTTGACTAGCTGGATTTGGTAATCGAACAATGGGCGCATTGCTTGAAAAGTTACTAAGTGATGTTTTAAGAAGAGTGGAAAAGATATTCTAAATCCTGATTAAGTTTTCTGATATTGGTCATTTCCTGCTATAAGACAGCTACTAGGTATCTTTTGGTGAATCAGCTGGCATTAAACTTAGGAACTTTTGCTGCTGAAGTTTGGCAAGTATGTTCACCTGTGTGCTGTTCTTCCTGTCATATAAGGAAATGATTTTCGTGTATCCATGTTGCTTTCATTCTTAGTTTCTTTATGTCCCATGGAACACAACTATATGCAATAGGCATGCACTCGAGTGACTTCATGGAATTGCTGCTTCTGTTCACATGAAATTATCTGCTCAAATTAGTTTGGCTTGAATCTTTGTCTAACCAATTTGATTAAAAGCTTAGAAGTTCTCTCTAATCTCTTCACTCTTAATTATCTATATGGTGTTATTTAGTGGAGCCTTAGCGATAGAGAATATAAGTTTTTGATTTTTCGCTTTTCCAAGGATCTTATATGTTGTTCTTCTCCTCTGAATATTTTCTATGTGAAGGAAAAATGTGATTTTTTAATTTTCTTCAGTGCCGCATTGAATTCGGAAACACGTGAGGAAGTAGCTATTAAGAAGATTGGCAATGCATTTGATAATAGAATAGATGCAAAAAGGACACTACGAGAGATAAAGCTTCTTCGTCACATGGATCATGACAATGTGAGTATTGACATTGCTTCAAAAATTGAAAACTGACTGTCTTGTTACCTTGTGCATTTACTTGCAAGAAACTGACTTATTTGTTACCTTTCTGCTGGTCTTTTTCTGTTTGCTATTCAGTATAACAACATAGAACTTAGTATTTCATGTCATTGCAGTTTAATGGTGGCAGCATTACTGTTCCCTAGCCATTTGTGAGGAGCAATCCTTGTGTACTTCTTTTTGTTTTTCATTCCTTCTTTTCTCTTTCATTTTTACTATTTGTAATGAGCTGTTAGTTACCCTTCTTTCTCTTCTTGTGGGTTGGGTTGGGTGAACGGTTTGGTTGTGAACTGCATCACCAATAACTAGAGTAGGGTGAAGACAGGGTTATGGACCAGAGATGGTTGATCTGAGAGAGATTTGAGGCCTCCAGAGCTATATCTTGCTTTACTGAAATAAGTACGTATACTTATTTTCCAAAAAGGGATGACACCAGTGAGAATTGAAGGCAGTTGTTAAACTTGTTTGGGATTGAGACATAGTTGGTAAAGTAATTCTTGTTGTTGGTATACATATTCTTTTCTGGTGTTCGGAGTAATGATGTTACACTTCAAAAAATAATGATTCTACATCAGTTCTATTAGAACCATAACATTAATCTTTTATAATTCCCACAGGTGATTGCCATTAAAGATATTATAAGGCCACCACAAACTGAGAATTTCAATGATGTCTACATTGTTTATGAACTGATGGACACTGATCTTCATCAGATAATTCGTTCCAACCAACAGTTGACCGATGATCATTGTCGGGTAAGCTAGACTTTCTTATGTGTACTGGAGACTCCAATTTTCATGTCACCTGAACTAGGCAATCACATATGTGTTTGCCCTTTGCATCTATTCTTTCCTTGCTCTAAGCAGAAATATGGTTTTGGTTTATCATTTGTTGCAGAAACATTTTTTTGCCAAAACTTTCCCCTGTAATGCAACTGTCCATATTTTTCCCCATTGCAGTATGTAGATCATCGATGCTTTATATCATACTTCCCTTTGTACAAAGTAAATATGAGTTACCCTCTCTCCATATCATATTATGTTTTGTACTTGGAAAGACTTCCAACACTTAAGAAATAGTATATGGATTCCATTTATGTAGTGATGCTCACTGCATCCACATGACACACTGTGTGAAACTTGTTCATACCAGAAACTACACTCACTCTCAGACCATGCTTATATAACACCGCTTTGTTTGATATTACAAAAACATCACTGTAAGGACAATTGTGAGTGTTCAACTCAATTTGGAGTTGAGTATTCAAAAATCCGAAGTTTGTTTTCTGTTACTAAATGATTAAAAAGATAGGCTAGAAGCTTTTGTTCCCTGAGCATGACAGGATAAACAATAATCTTAGTTATCTGGATAACTATGCTTGTCCAGCTCTATAATCTGGTCTCTGTTTTACAACTATTTAAGCTACAGTTGTGCACACCAGTATTTCAGTAAAGAGGTCTATACGTTTGGGATTTATCTATTGTTTTTGTATCTTGTACTTCCTGTACATGATTGGTCTTCTGCTTGTTGCTTTTTGTAGTATTTCCTATATCAAATATTACGAGGACTTAAATACATCCACTCTGCCAATGTCCTGCATCGGGATATAAAACCCAGCAATTTGTTTCTCAATGCAAATTGTGATCTAAAAGTTGGAGATTTTGGGCTTGCAAGGACAACATCGGAAACAGATTTCATGACGGAGTATGTTGTTACACGTTGGTATCGTGCACCGGAGTTGCTCCTAAATTGTTCAGAATATACAGCAGCAATTGATATCTGGTCAGTTGGTTGCATACTGGGTGAGATGATGACAAGACAACCTCTCTTTCCTGGCAAGGATTACGTTCACCAGTTAAAACTTATCACAGAGGTAAATATGCATTACGTGTCCTTGTCTACCTCCAAACTCTATCCTAACAGATTCCATAAGTTTAACTGAACAGTAACAATGAATACATTAACAGTAACAATGAATACGGATTGCCGTCTCTAATGCTTTAACGTGGACAGCATGATATGTGTCCTATATAAGTGTATTTTTCTTAGAATTTCTTCTAAGTAGCTGTTTATTTCGTTGTCAATTTGAACAAAAGGAGGTTCACTTTTGTTAATTTAGTCAGTTCAATCCTGATACGGTCCCTTTTCTTGTTTAAAATAGCTCATAGGATCACCTGATGATGCCAGTCTTGGATTTCTGCGGAGTGATAATGCAAGGAGATATGTTAGACAGCTCCCACAGTACCCAAGGCAACAATTTGCTGCTAGATTCCCCAATTCATCACCTGGAGCTGTTGATTTGCTTGATAAAATGCTTGTCTTTGATCCAAGCAGGCGTGTTACAGGTAAGGATGATTCATGAGAACTTCCCTTCGAGTCAATTCTAACTCATAAGTTTGTGAGATGCTTTTTTTATTTTTAAAAAAAGGTGGTGAGATACTTTATTGTTTCTGCTAAGCATTCAATAATTTGAAAAAAAAAAAAAGGTTTAAATTGAAAATGTTTTTCATTGCTCATCCTCATTATTCATCTTCGGCAGTTGATGAAGCCCTCTGCCACCCCTACTTGGCACCTCTTCATGATATCAATGAGGAGCCTGTTTGTCCCAGGCCTTTCAGTTTTGACTTTGAGCAGCCATCTTTTACTGAAGAAAATATCAAGGAGCTCATCTGGAGGGAATCAGTACACTTTAATCCAGATCCAACTCACTAAGAGAGATGCTGTTTATAATTTCTGCTGTTAAGAGTTTGGTGACATAACTTTTGTAGGATCTTATCAAACTTGCAGTGATTTCGGTGAAAATTGATGAAATGCAGTGGATGTGAGTTCATGGCTTTGTTACTAGCTTATGTTAGATTTGTCCTATTAATCTTTCAAGGTGATCAGAACGTTCCAGTACCAATTCCTTCTTGTTACCAGATTCTCTCTGGTTGGTAGATCTACGAAATCCTGAGTGATTACTGCTTGTTATCCTAAAAATTTGACCTATCTTTGCTTTCAAGTGGTTTGGCAGGAGTTCTATGCACTTTTAGTGTGGATGCCCCATGTGATTGTAGATCAGTATGCTTATGAACAATCTCTTAGTTTTGTTAAGTGGTTCTTTATTCTTTCTTAGCTACAAGGTGATATCCAGAAGTGTGAATTTGTTCTCTTGCTCGTGTTGTTCACAATTCCTTCCTGGTAAATGAGCTTTAAGATTCGTCTTTCTTGCAACAATAACATTCCCAGTGAAATTTTACTAAGTGGGGTCTTAGGGGGTTTTGGGGTAGAGTGAGGTTTTCGAAAGATCCTTGGCTCAAGTGCATCAATCCAAGTAAAAGAAGAAGAAAACATTGAAGAAATCAGCCATTAATAAAAAATATCAGCGTAAAGTCTAAAAGAAAGAAGCAGTAACAACAAAATAGTATGGTAATCGAAACACAGTAAACAACATATGGTGAGAACTAGAAAAGCATGACTAGTACTATGACAAGCACAACAAGTCTAGACCTATGCATGTTGCTACGACAAGATAACACTTAACCCTTGCAAACCTTCTACTTTTATACGCGACCTCTATTTCTTCCTATCTAAGGTCATGTCCTTGGAAATATCAAGTTGCACCATGTCCTGTCTAATAACTCTTCTCTAATACTTTTTCAGCCTACTTCTACCCCACTTTGTACCCCCTACAACCAGCTTCTTGCACTTCCTCACTGATGCATTAGTGCACCTCCTCTGCACATGTCCGAACCATCTAAATTTGGCTTCCCTCATCTTGTTTGCCATAAAGGCGACTCCCATCCTCTCCTAAATAATCTCATCCCTAATCTTGTCACTCCTACTATGCCCGTGCATCTATCTCAACATTTTCATCTCAACAAGTATTTTTTGAACATGTAAGTTTTTGATTGGCCGGCATTCCACCCCTTACAAGGAGGGTGGTACCTTCTTATTACACAAGACACCAGAGGCAAGCATTCATTTCATTCATGCTGCTCCAATGCAATGTGTGACTGCTTTTTATTAATAGTAAAAAACTAAATTCCTTGATAGGAAAAAGTACAAGCAACGGGAGGTTAGGCCTAGCTTACCGGTCGTAATGAGGTAACGAACCTCTATTAGTTAACAACCATGGAGAAAATAAGAGTTGGAGAGCATTAGGTATTCTATTATCATCATAGGGTTTATTACAATCTATGAAAATATTACATATGAGGAGACATTTGACATCTTCGTCGATGTCTCCATTATCCTAAGTATGGACCCAAGATACTTGAATTTTCTCTCTTGGGAATAGTCTACATGCAAGATTTGTCTTTCTTATATGTGTTAATAGTCATGGTGGTAGAATCATAGTTTTTCTTATATGTAGTAAAGCATGAAGTCCTCCATTTTGTAAAAAAAACACATGAAATCCTTATATTTGTAGCATTATATTGGGGGTATTCTGAAGTAGCCATGAAAAGTACAGGTACTTCAGTAATAGAACTATTACATGTATGGAAAGCTCATTAGTAATTCAATCTATAAGAACATCTTTGCATCTCTATGTTATCAATGGCTAAACTTTCTGTAGGAAAATCACATATCTCACTCTTCTTTGGGCCCTGATCAGCTAGCAATTTACAAGGTGGAGGTTGCACACTACTGCTAATTCCTTGAATATTAGTGCAAGTCCATGGACTTTTCTTGTAATTTTTTGCTAAACCAATTGTCACATTGGACATGCAGATTCCAGTGAAAGGATCCCCGGATATCCCCTCTAGCTGGCCAGCCATGGACACGTTCTCAGCCACCACATCCCGGTAATTGATCCCTTTTATATCTGGTAAGGCTTTAGGATCCCAGTGAGTGTCAGCATGTGAACCATAGTTGCCTGTCATCCAAAATACCCATTTCATGGTGTGTAGTTTCATCCCCTTCACATATATATCTTTGACGTAGCCACCTCTTCCGACGCCAGTCTTGATCCTTACCCCTGATTCTGTCTGGATGGCTGTAATGTCTTGAATTCTCACATCTTGAATTCCACCTGACATTTCACTTCCTAATGCTATAGCTGCACTGTAAGGTGAAATGCAAGTGAGACGTCTGATGATCAATTGACTTGTTGGCTTTCCGTATTTTATTCCATACTCATCCCAGCCACTTTTGACTGCTACACAGTCATCTCCAGATACAATGTAGTTGTCCTCTAGTCTTATATTTGTGCAAGAATCTGATAATTTGGAGAAACGAAGAGTAGACTAGATGAATCAGCTTTTTCTCGACTTCTTTTATTAAATGATATTAGAAAAGAAACAAAATACGAACCTGGGTCGATTCCATCAGTGTTTGGTGATGCAACTGGTGCTAAAATAGTGATGCCTTGGATAATAATATTGCTGAAAATTCACAAGCATGAAGAATGTGATAAACTTGTAAAGAGTAAATGATATGTTAAATAATGTAGATTTGGCTGATAAATTCACCTGCTATAAACAGGATGGATATTCCAAGACGGAGAGTTGACAAGGGTTAGATTTGATATCTGAATTTCATTAGAATGCATGAGTTCAATCAAGTAAGGTCTTGTGTATTTTAATTTGTTCTTGTGAAATTGTTGCCACCATAGGGCACCCTGTCCATCTATTGTCCCATTCTCACCTAATCATGCAGAAAAGACAAGTATCTGTTTTAGATGTTGAAAACAAAAAACAACATACCCAATGGAATCCCACAAGTGGGGTTTGGGGAGGGTAGAATGTACGCAGACCTTACCGCTACCTCACAAGGTAGAGAGGTACCCTCGTCTCTAAAAGATGGATAAAGTGTTTGGTCTATAACATGGACTTTACTTACCTGTGATGATGACATCTGTGAGGTTAGTACCAAAAATGAGACTGATATACCTGCCTCCTGGTGCATCCCTCCCATGACCATACGATGGTAAGGGGTCTATCACAGGCCACTGGTTTATCTCCTGAACCAATTAAATCGCACTTATTAATAGCAAGTACAATGATGAACTTCTTCGACTACAAAATCATTCCTGTTTGTTGGAGTGAATTGGATGATCAGGTCAAGGGCTGTCCCCTATAAGGTTTTGTCTCCACGCTGTTTCTGAATGCGACCAGCAGATCAAAATGCGAAATTGTTAAGTCATAATTTGGCAACGTATATTCAGTAGGGACATTTAGTCTTTTAGTTAGAGTAGGGGTCGAGAGAAAGCAGAGTATATGACCCTAAGGCTCTTCAACATCTACAACAACAACAGTGGAATTCCACAAGTGTGGTCTGGGGAGGGTAGAATGTATGCAAACCTTACCACTACCTCACAAGGCAGAGAGGTTGTTTCCTGGGAACCCTCGTCTCAGGCTCTTCAACATCTACTTTTTGAAATTCCAATGCAAAAAGTAGATCAGAATTGATATTTGGGAAGTTGAATTGGATAAAAGAATAGTACCTGAGAAGCAAGAAGAACAGCATCCTTGTGAAGAAAAAGAGTGAAATGGCTAGTAAGATTGAAACTACCAGTGAGCCAGTGACCAGCAGGGATAACTAGTTGAGCACCACCATCTGATGCATATTTGCTCAGCTGATTTACTGCCTTCTGAAATGCCTTTGTGTTGAGTGTTTTTCCATCTCCAACTCCTCCGAAATCTTTTATGGATGCACTGTGCTTTCTGCAGTTCATTGCTGAGTATGCTAACTCATAGGAGGACCCTCCAAGAATTCTTTCTTTTCTTCCTTCAGCTCCTTCTAGACTTAAAAGCACCAGTCCTAGAAGGACTACTAGCAGCCAATCTGTCTTCACCATCTGCAAGAATATAATAAGTCAAGATAACAACAAATACCCAATGAAATTCCACAAGTGGGGTCTGGAGAGAGTAGAATGTACGCAGACCTTACCACTACCTCACAGAGATAGAGATGTTGTTTCCGAAAGACCCTCGTCTCAAAAATATCATCCTCAAAAGCATAAAAATACTGAATATGAAACAAACTGACTACGATGAATATAATGAATCAAGATATGGTTTAAAATCTCATTGAGACCAAAACAAAGAAGAAGAAGAAGAAACACTAATTGGTTTTTTCCTATTTGCCTAAGCCCTAGTGCCCCAATACTTGTACTGGTGAGATTTAGCGGCTATCCAATCGATTAGTCGAAGTTTGTGCAAGGTGGCTATTCTAAAATATAAAAATAAAGCAAGATACTTTGATTTTTCACATTTTTAAGACAATCCCACTAGACAAACATTTTGATTTTTTTAAAGAGAAATTTGCACTTTACCATAGAAGAAAGAAGAGAAGTGTAAGTTTTGTTAGTTCACTTGAGCTCTGTAGAACCACTCTATCGTTTAGTGGGAATAAGGTGTATGAAGTTGTTTAGTTGTTAAACTACAAACACAAACAAGTGGTTTATATAGACAAAAAAAGTTTGAAAGTATGACTGGTGAAACATTTTTTTTGGGTCTAAATATAAACTGTTTGAATGGAGCTAAAACTCTTAAGACAATGACAAGTTCAATCTCATTTTCTTTCTATATCTAATTTTTGAGTATGGATTCATATCATGTTTCTCACATCATTTGTGACACTAGTAATATTTCATGTATCATGTTTTGATATTTCCACAACCATATATTTGAGGTGGAGAGTGCTTATTGCTTACCACCTGAGCAACCTCGTTCTGTCCAAACATTTTAGTTCTATATCATGTTTATTTTGGATTGATTTAATATATTTTATTGAATCGAAATGACTTAACTATTTTTCGTAACATTAAAGCACTCAAACTTTGCTCAAGTTTGACATGAAGTTACAAAATTAATTTTTGTAACAAAACTGAACATCCAACTTTGCTCACATATCACATGAAGTCACTAAATTAATCTTTATAACGAAGACAAAATAAGTTGAATGATTTTTTTGGTAATGACAAGGAAAATTCACAGCCGAGTGCGCATAGGGTAAACCCTACTCTTATGTAATAGTAGCCAAGGGTTCCTCAAGGTGTCACTCCGAGGAACAACAGGTTCTATGCTCTTCATGTGCATCAAGAAGTAGAAGAG
>JAPFFP010000001.1:24994932-25012499 GCA_026153255.1 Solanum medicagineum
ATAAACTAATTTACATGTAATCCTAATCATAAGCTAATTGTGATTAACTAATAATGAATTAATTAAATATTCCAATATTATTAATATAGTTTTTACTATTCCCTTTGTCTCATGGTAGGTCATCCATTTGACTTGACACGGTGTTTAAGAAAAAAAGAAACATTTTTGAAACTTGTGATGTAAAACCATTGTTATATATTTGGTAGCTAAGAATCATTTATTAAGGGTAAAAAGTAAATTTTAAGGTTAAATTATTTCCAATTAGATTAAGGTGACATTCTTTTTTAGACGGACCAAAAAGAAAAGTGTGCCACATAAAATAAGACAGAGGTAGTACTATAATACGTCAATTAATCCTTTTAATTCCCTGTAATTATTTAATAAATTGATAAAGGACAAAAAGATTTTTTATTTTTTTTTTAAAAAAAGGGACATGCTAGAACTAATTGTCCAACTTCATGGTAGTATAATTAGAGGAAAAAATGAAAATTGGCACACTATGGATTTTTAGGTAGAAAAATAAATCACCTATAATTAGGGTATATTAGTAATATTATTTCTATCTACATAAAATACTACGATAGGAATTAAAGCAAAAAACCCATCGGAATAAAGGTGGAATTCCTCTCTAATTGTACATAGAGATTGAGGTAAATTTAAAGTGAATCCATTATTACTTTCAGCTTAAAGTTATGTGTGTAAGATTTGTATATGTGTAAAAAGATTTTAAAATTTTAAATTTTGAATCCACTTTTGACTTAACTGAGCTATTGTACCTTGGAAGTTCATTCATAGGTAGTCCCTCTTTTCCCACAGCTGAGCCCCAAATAAAGAAAAAGTGGGAGCGAGCAAGGATTAGCCTCTCAGTATAGCTAACCACCTGATTTGAACCACTAGCATCTACTTTTGAACCATTCGCCTCTACTCTTTGTTGTGAAGCTCATTCCCCGATCCCTACATCAAATGAGTCTGTTCTACGCTTTTAGGGTCGAAAGACTAAACCAAGACAAGTGAGCTAATGATGTCTCCTTCATCTTCAGATGAAAGCCTAGGTTACACATTCGGAATACCCCATAAGGGATTTTTTTCTACTCCCCCCAATCTTCACTTTACGCCACGCCGACTCCCCTTTCGTCATAAGGCGTGGAATTAGACCAAGGGGAATCTCTATAGGAACTAGTCCCAACTATTTCGCACATAGGAGATCGAGACACAGCCCCAGGGCTATGGGGAAAGATGTAGATCGATCGCCCTAGATAGACAACTACATAGAGGGTCTCTACTAGTCTATATATTCTTTGATTTCGTTCCCCCCGTAAGAGATATATTACAGGTTTATATTTTTTTATTAGTCACTCAACATAATTTCATCCCAAAATTTTTTACGTGAATCCATTATTACTTTCAGCTTAAGTTATGTGTGTAAGATTTATATATGTGTAAAAAAATTTTGAAATTTTAAATTTTGAATCCGCTTTTGATTATATTTTTTTATTAGTCACTCAACATAATTTCATCCCAAAATTTTGTACAAAGTGTCTTCCACCTAGGAATATTAGAATAGAAATATATATCCTAGGCAAAGTGTTGCAAGTGTCATCATATAGTAGCTAGGTTTTTTCAAAAATGGTGGATTCTCATGGGCTGGGGCCCTTATGATAACCAATCCTCAAATACTAAAACCACTTCCAGCAATTTAGGTGGGTGACCTACAATTATCTACTTTTGAAGGATATGTCTCAAATTATTGTACTTAGTTTTTTAATAAATAAATAATAGTACAAATTAAATGCTATATTTAGAAAAATGTTAGCTCAACTAAACAGTTTTTCCAACAACATATTTTATGCCATATTAGTATAACTTTCTCATCAACCAGCTTATATATACATAAAATCAAAATATGTAGGTAGAACTTAGCCAATATAAGTTCAAAAATTAACAACTAAAAATAAAGATATAAGTCACAAGATAAATAAAAAAACCGATTAAAAAGAAAAGGTAAGCATTAATGGCCAATTAACAGAGATATGATTAGCTAAGTAGTTAAACCAATCCACACACTTGGGAGAATTCCCTCGTTTCTTTTATATGTCGCCATTATTATAAATAGATGGTCCTTAGTATATGTCATTTCACAAAATCAATGCATAAATGATATTGTTCTTCTTATTTTACCCTTGATAGTTAATGAGTTTTGAAAAGATATATAACCAATTTGAAGAACTAAAAAACAATTAATGAACATTAAATAAGTGCAAAATAGTAAAGTCAGTTTTTTTACTTAATGCAAGTACAATCACAAAAAATGACATATAAAAGGGACCAGAGGGAGTATTACTTTGATCTCTAGGTATAATTTGATTCGTAGAGCTTAATATTTTACAATTTTATTCGCTCAAAATCTAATATGTTCTTTTGCACATGCATGGCACATGATCTTTTAGATTGTCGTTTAAGTGTTTAAATAAAATTTACTAATTTTTTTATTGTGTATAATGTCTTTAAGCTTTTTATTTGATAATTTAACGATGTTTATCTGTAACAGATTGATCTATATGGTAATGTGATGGGCTTCCTCTCAGCCCATCCAATTGCTCCATTGATTTCTCTTCATCATCTTGATAAAATCCAGCCCATCTTCCCCAACGTAAGCCGAGTTCAAGCCTTGAAGCGGCTAAACAAGCCCATTCAACTGGACTCAGCTGGGCTCATGCAACAGTCCATATGTTATGATAGGCCCAGAAAATGGACCATTTCTGTCTCATGGGGCTATTCGGTCCAGATAAATAGAGGCATCTTACCGGCCCGTGAAATAGAAAAGCCCATTACTACTTTTAATGATTGGTATAAAACTAGTGATGAGAATTCACTCACATTCAACACAAGACCATATCATGGAAAGGGTTGCCAAAAGCCATTTTTTTACGTCTTGTCTGATGCATACATGATGAGTAATCACACGACAAGTGTATACATGTATGACGGGGCACCTGCACACAAGTGCAAGTGGAGTACGGCTGATCCATCAGAGATACGACACGTGGAAGTGTACAAGAAGCCTGATCCAAATTTATGGGACAAGGTAATTAATTACTACTAACTTGTTGAATAACTACTGTTATGTTGTTGGACGTGTAGGATCCAACACACATGCAGACTCTGTTTTTCATAGATTCTGTACTAATACATTTGTATTTTTGGATATTTTCAAGCAGTCTCCAAGAAGAAATTGTTGCAGAATTTTGCCAAGCAGCAAGAATGACACTCTTCTAATAGATGTAGGTGAATGCAGAACATAGACTGATGGTTATTTTCACTGCTACTCATGTCATTATTTGTAGTCCACTATCCCCTAAAATTGAGACTCTTTTTTTTACACATATTGCCATGTACAACAGAAACATTAACAATGTATCAGGTGAGCTTTTAATCTTGATAAAGAAGAAAGAATGCAATAGTGAGGGAACTTTGTTAATGAAAAACATCACTATACTATGTCTTGAACAATAAAAAGAATGACGAGACATATCTACTTCTCTCTATTTCCCTCAAGAAACCAGTGTGATCTTATCTATGAATCCATCGAGCAGGCCTAAACAGCGTAAATACACATAATAGAAAGCTCTTCATATTTGTTTCAGATACTTACCAACACTCTGTACTAAGTATGTACCTAAAGAGTTCATTCAACATATGTATGCAAAAGTAACACTTCACACACAATTATGAAGGGAGATTTCTCAGTTCTCTCAATGTCAAAGCTTATTTATCCCCCACTTCTGCCTACACTTAGGAATAATAGTATTGACCTTAATCCACTAGGATCTTTGCTTCTCATCCTTCCCTTCCTCCCCTTTAAATTCAGTGTATTGGCCTGGTACTCCAGTCTATATTCTTGTTCATCTCGCGTTTTTGAGCCATCTGAGGCTTGTAGTGCACAGGGATCATTAGCACGTTTACTTCATCCACTGGATTTTCTTCCCCTACTAGGCTGTATTATTTGCTTCAGAAGAGCCATCTTTGGGACATTCCAGTGCTCTATATGCCTGCATACTTTTCCAGATTTTTCATTGAAATAGTATTCTGTATAACCAGTTGCTGCAATTAAATATAATGTAGAGTTAATGACAAGAATCGAAAAAGTCAGTAGACGTAAAAGCAGTGCCTTCACAAACCTGAAAGAATGGGCTTCCATGGAAATGACACTGTGCAACTGAAACGCCAATGACCAATTGCCTTGTCCTGCATTTACAAACACGCGCACTTGGTAAACATCAAAACCAAGTAAGAAATCCATCTCATCAGAAGAAATAAATGTGAGTTAACCTCAAAGTCCTCCCACTTCATGAGTTTCATATTTGATGTTTCAACAAGGTAACCAAAATTAGTGCAGTTCCTTTTAAACCGACTAAGCCCTTTGAAGGAACCTGCTGGATCCGCAAATTCACAGTTCTCTTCATATGCATTAAGGGTCAGGTTTCCTGAAGCATAAGATATAGAAAGACTTCTAAGCTAATTAGATTTGCAAGTGTTAATACTTAAATCACTGATCTCACAAACACCAAACTATAATAAGGATTGTACGGAGTCGCCTTTCTTAGTAAGCATTTACCCCTCGACGTGGGATTTTCTGAAGTGAATCTAAATTTAGTCTGGCCCAACCAGATAGGAAACTGAAGATGTTAGTTAAAAATATTGTCTTCAAAAGTGTGTACCTGTAACAAAGTAGGATCTTTGAAAGTCATCTTTAATGGTATCAACCACAAGGGCACGATCAACGAGTCCAGACCCATCAGCAGCAAGTTCCAAATTCCCCTCTGGAGGAGCTTCAGTACCCGTCGGAGAGCGGAATAAAGATGCAGCAATCCCGAGGAATTCAGAACCATACCAAGCCATTTTGAGCAGCAAATTTTCAGACTCGGAATCTTGGCTGCTTGTGCTAGTACTAGTATTGTTTGACGAGTTACTTGTCGAGTTCTCTACGTTGCATCGGGACAACTTAAGTATTTTCCGACTACCATTAGGCCGGAAAATGGAACGCCGGTCGCCGGACTGGAGATTGGGAATTCTGATGGAAGCAAAAGAAGTAAAAGTTGCCATAGCAAGAAACAGTGAAGTTCTGCTCGTTAATTGGAAGTTGAAAATTTGGAGTATGCGTTGTGAAAAAAATATCTATGTTCTCCATAAATATTGACCACAAAAAAAAAAAGAGAAAAATTATATGGAAGCCTAAAATTGAACGGACTTGAGCAGGAGATTTTGTTATTTTTAGTGTTGACCGCGGACAATAGGCCTTGTCATCGGGTTCTGCACCGAATTTGCCCCTTTTATCTTGTTATTCAGAATAAACCAATTATAATATAAAGAGACATTTCATTTGTTTGTGTTAGGGAGATATTAGTCTTTGTATTCTTATTCCAAATTAAATTTAGATAAAATAGGCGGAGATGTTTCTGATAGACCCAGAAGACGTGTATCAATAATCACAGCAATTAACTGTGCCGGAAATTGTTATAATTTGACAACGAAATACTAACAAGACATTCAAATATGTAGCATTTCCAGTGAGTTCAATCTTGTGCAACTGTAGGCTCAGACACTGAAATATACCACCTAGCCTCCAAAATTAAGTCCAGAAACCAACTAACAAAATATTTCCAAAACTATGCCTTTTTAACAAGTTTATTTCTAAAAAGCAAAACACTAAGATTAGCAAATCAATTCAACAACACCAGGCAGTATAGAAAACCTTCTAGGAAGGAATCCTAAGAATTCTCCATCAGATTGAACAAATATGGAACCATTGCTGCCAATCTCTTCAATTTCAATTGAGCGAGCCCTGCAACAGCAAACAAAAAATGTCAGAATCTCATAAACATAGACTAAGCTAAGTGCATTATAAATGATTCATTACGAGTGTCTCATGTGTCAAACGAATCATGTACAAATAAGAAACTTCAAAAGAGATATATATACTCGGCATTTGTGCTTTGACAAGGAACCCTATGTGTTAAGTGCTTCAGAAGAAAACATATATGAAGAGAACGAAGAGTAGACCTGTCACAGATGAGAGTCGTGATACAAGTACATATACACGAAGACCCCTTAAAGTGGATCTTCGAGGTTCTTATGGATATTGTAGTATATTGACCTGGGAAACCCCAAACACTAGTGCACTAAAGTAGTTTCAACAATGGCAACTTGGAATACGCAATATGAATTTGACGAAGAGATGAGAAATGATTTTTTCTTTCTGAAGCAGTGGTGGTATACCTTCTTGAAGATACATTTTTCACTGATAAGTGTGTCCCGTTGTACAGCTTATGTAGTTTGAGAATGAAATCATACCACTTGAAATCCTGCAGAATGACCACCTGCTCATAAAGTAATTAGCCATAGTAAGTCCTAGCTAAGCAGTTCTCGGGAAACAATTACGACAACAACATACCCAATGAAATCCCACAAGTAGAGTTTGGGTGGGTAGAATGTACATAGACCTTGCCACTACCTCGTAAAGGTAGAGGGGCTGTTTCTGAACAGCAATGTTGAAAATAATGACCAAGACAGGGAAAGAGAAATCGTTAAACCTCATAATCCCCACTTGAGGGGTTGGCATTCGGTGTAATCTTCATTCCGCCACCAAAATATTTTGCATTTCCAATGCAAAGTGCAGTTACTTGGGAACATACTTCCCACTCACCCTCATCAACCTAGATCATCATCATGTTTTTATACTGATAAGTATGCGCAAGCAAAGCAGAAAGACTGACTAATATATGTTGATAATTAAGAGAAACCTAACCCCAGTAGGTAAACCAAACTGACCTTGATCCTTAGATCTTGGTTATGGTGCCGAAAGAAAGCTTGCAAAGCACCAATAACATAACACAAGTTTCCAAATTTCTTGTACCTTGATGCATAATAACCTGCTTTTGCACTTCTGCAAAACGTTAAGTGAATTACGAGGTTCAGCCAGCATATGCATTTACATATCAGAAGCAAGAACTGCATCCGCACACAAGAATAGGACTACTCACTAAGAATGAACGAAGGCGACAAGGCTTTCTTTGCTAATAAGAATAGCTAGAATCAGATGCATTCCCATAGTTTACTATATGCTAGAATCAGTTCTCCTTTGTCATTCGATTCCTAATTCTGGTGAAGACTCAATGCGTTGAAAGAGTAAATACAAGGGAACGGAATGGACTAGATGGAGAGAAAGCAGAGGAGATAACTAGCCTGTCTAATCTTTTCATTCAATGCCTGACTTTGGTGAAGACTCAATGCCTTGAAGGGGTAAATACAAGGGAAATAGAATAAAGTAGATTTTAGAGAATGTAAGTACATGACTAGCATGTATAATCTTCCGATGTAACACTACACTAGCATCTTAACAAGAATCACAAATTTATGGGAGTTCGGGAGCGATGAAATCAGCAATAATACATGAACAACTAGTCCCAATAATAGAGGAGTAGGAATGGAACAGCATAGCAGATTCCCATCACCAAATGACAAACATAACTATAACCAAGGAATTTCCTGAAACTGTCCTTACAGATGAATATCAGCAACATTGATGAAATAATGGGACTCTCCAATTTCTCCAGCTATGCATCCAACATCAATTTTCGATGTCAGCCCTACAAAACACCTAAATCAGACTTTCTTCAGCAAAAGGAAGGACAAGGATGACGGATAGAAATACTGAAGCGTTATTATAGAGTAGGATATCTCCTTTTCTGCAACTTCTTTTTTTGGTTAAAAGGGTCTCGACTCAGACTTTTTGCCTACAAGAGATGGAGTCCTTGTTCCAAATACCTTTAGCAATGCGTTCTATGGCTTCATGAGGATCATTTTTCCTGATGAAAAGCAAGACCATCTATAAGTACTGATATTCCATGCTAGGAATGACAAAAATTGCTAGAAAAACAGCAGAAGTTGCAGTTACCAGCCAAGCGTCCTGGCAAAGTCAGATCCAGTACCTAAGGGGATTATCTGTTAAGAAAGGACATCATTAGGTATCTTCACGGGGCAATTGATACCACACAGTTTGTAATGCAATAAGCACACAAAATGAACTTCACAATATCTCAAGATAATGTTTCCAATTTGATTAAACAATGCCAATCAGCAAATGATGACTCACACCAAGAGCAGTACAATGGCTGGAGTTCATATCATGATTACGGACAGGTTTTCCACTGCAGAAGAAGCCATTAACAACCTGAAAATATGAGTTTTAATCAATTGAGCCAAAACTTAATAGTGAGCATAGACATGAGCCAAGTGCCAACAGAAAAAAAATATATCAATCCTGTTTGAGCTATAATATCTGCAGGCTGCCATAGAAGTTGAAGCAAATATAAGCCAACATTAAGTACAATTTCAAAGGGAAAGTACCAAGGGAATTTTATGACTACACCAAAATGATAATATACTAGTAGTCACTCACAATGGTAGATGAGTCTACCTTTAGACTGAAAAACTTACGAGCACTATTTCACATGCTCTTTATTTGTTATCTTAGCATATTTTAACTTGGTAGCAGTTCAAAAGTGAGTTATTAATTTTTCCCTTTATCAGTGCCAGGATACTATCTATGTGCCTTAAGGCAGGATGCACTTTAGTACAAAAGACAACTGAAAACCGAAGCCCTAAAGAGGCTCAGAGGCAAATAAGGAAAAACAAATTTAACTGATACACCAAACACAAGCCCCACCAACTCCTTTCTGTTTCCTTTTGGTGCAATACACACGTACCTGTGCAGATGTTTGAAATACAGAGAGAAGAGAAGAAGGAAACAGGACGAACCTCGTGAAGAGTTCCATCACCACCAACAGCTATTACAGCATCGGCTCCTTCACGTATAGCCTGACAGTACAATTGAGATAAAAGTTTCTGCATTCCACCTGATATTAGCTTAAATCAGAGATGTTTAGGTGTTTACCTCTCTTGTTATGTCAATGGCATGAGAAGGACCTGAAGTTAAAGATTCGCATATCTGATCAAAATAGAGAGAACTTTTTCACCTAAACAACCATTGACAAAGAACTACAGTAACATCGACAAGAGCATTAGACATTTTTTACTATTTAATTTACCAAAGAACTACGTAGATGTATTCCATGTAAGAGGGATATATTATCCCACCAGCTGAATCTTTTACAGAAATCCACTTATATGATACTCCTATCATATTTAATTAGCATCAAAGAATAAGTAAAGCCTGATAAATGTTTTGAGTTTTTATTATTCACTGGGAAAACATGCAGTCTCAGCTGATACTCAAAGCAGACACCTTTTTGGGACATCGCCAAAAGGATAATGCCATAGTATATTTTAGGGTGGAAGGCAACAGTTTGGACCCTCTAGCTGATTTCACTTTCTGATCTTAACAACTAAAGAGAAAAGATAGGTAGCATTATTTATGAAACTTGACTAGAAAATCATACAAATTTGAAAACATCAATTTTGTTGGAAATATGGTCCTCTACAATGGAGAAGGGTCAAAATAGCTCTTACAACAGCCTATCAGGAATATAACTTCAGGTGCATCTACACTTATCAAAAAAGAAGAAATCAAACAGCATTTATCATGACTGAGTATGGGCAAATTCTGATCCTTACCGGACCACAAAAGGAAATTTTATATCCAGCAAAGTATAAGAGGGTAGTTAAAGAAGGTGTTGCAGAATATCATGGCACAAAATATTCTGATACCTACAGATGTTGCGGATTTGGGATTTTTTGGAAACTCGTACATGCAAATATGAGATGTCCCCGGACCCCACTTGTGGGATTCCACTGGGTATGTTGTTGTTGTTGATATTCAGGTTTAAAAAATACATTGATCAAAACCATAAATTTCTAGAAGTACTAAAATCAAAATTCAACTCAAAGCGTACAATCTAGTTCATGAGAAGTCTAATAACCCTAGTATGTGAGAATTTTGTAGGTGTTGAGAGTATTGACCACTATTATATATCTAAGTTGACTTCATATGAACAATCTCAATTGGTCTATTACACGAACGCATCTCTCAATATCATAACAATGAAATTCCACCATCACCTTCAAAAAGGGGTAGACAATTAAGAAAACCTATGCCTTTGTGACCAATTACAAAGTTATAACTTCAGAAACCTCTGCCTTAACATAGTGGACAAAACATCAAATTCATAAGGACAAAGCAATAATCCATAAAACCAATAAGATAGACATTAAAAACTTTCTACCAAAAGTTAGAAACTTTAACATGGAAAAGCAAAGAAAAAAACATAAGTTGGGAAAACTCACATTACAGTCATTACCCAGGCGAGACCTGAGGTAAGGAAGCAGCTTCTTCCATTGCTGAACTGTTGTTCCATTAGCTCCTGCTCCAATAAAACCAAGAAAAACACCAGTGAACAGCAGCTCTGAACCTTAAATTCCAAATTCAAGCTCCACCATAAATTCCAAATTATAAGAATCCTCAGCGTATTTCATTCCAATATAAATTTTTTTTAAAAAAAAAAAGAGATGCATTTATGAAGAAAAGGATTTGGGGTTTAGTGCAAATTATGTGGTAGGTAGGCACGCGTTTCAAGTCGATAAACTGAACTGGTGAACTATTTAAACGGGAGAAGAGAAAAGGGGCAGACTCATTATTTCTCCCTTATCCGATTAAAAAAAACTGGGAAAGAGATAGAACCTCGGGGATTAACGACGAAGATGAGGTCACGGCGGCGAAGGGAAGCGCCGGCCCGGAGTAGAGTGCAGTCGGATGAGGTTAGATCTGATGCCATAGGCGGTTCTGCTCTGATTAAATAAGGATTTCTGGCCATTGCAACTACTACACCACCTTGATATATCATCATTCTTGAACCAATAAATATATACACAGTGATTACGATATATACACACAGTGCTTACAGCACCAAAACGGCACACCTTTCTATACGTGGAGATTTTGATGAGGATTAAAGCAATAGAGAGTGATTAGAAGGTGATCAATGGAGAGAGCGTATGAGCGTTGAAAAATGAAATTTAGTTAATTACTGCTGTCTACGGTATTACTGGACCTCTGTTTTTTCTTCGTTTAATCTTAATGCAATGTGTTTCGTCCTTTTGTTGGCAAATCTTGGTGTTATTATTTTTCTTCCAATTTCGACAAAAGAAAGATCAATTTCACAATAAAAAATATGTTTCCATCATGGAAAAAAGTTGTTCGATGGAATCTCTTTGGACTCATTGGTTTTTGTTAATTTGTTATCTAATATTTTCATCTCTATTGAAATCAAATTAAATTTGAATTCATATCAAAATCTCATATTAATAAAGTAAAGAATTACAATATATTGCTTACATTTTATTTAGATGATTATGTATGTATTGTATTGTACAATAACACAATAACAACATTACTCCAATGCCTCAAAGGCTCCCGCCCATTACGGGGTAAAGGGGGTGAAATGTACGCAGCCTGACCTCTATGTTTAAAAACATAGCGCGACTGTTTCCAGATGACGCATGTATTATATTATATTGTTTTACTGAATATAATATTGAAGTATCTCATGTTTTTTTTTAATTTTTTATTTTATTTTTTTAAAATAACTAGTCTTGTTGCATGCGTTTTGCGCGTGATCAAAGCAAAAAAAATTAAATTAAATTATCAACTTATAAAAAGATAAATAATTCACTGCAAAGTAATTTTAATAAACTAGTTATTTAACTAATTAGAACCTACAGTAAAATAGAATTTCCTTAGCAGGGTATTTTTTTGATTCAAATAAAAGAAAATACAAGTCTATTTTATCACTTCTTTCCATATATTTTAAAAGTCAATATTATAAATATAATTGAATAATAATTTAAAATAAAATGATGAAAAAATAATTTTATCTAAAGGGCAAAAAATTCAAACAATATTTATAAGCATCTTTACACTTTTAATATAGACATAGATATATATTATCTTATTTTATTTTTCAAAAATTAATTTGATTATTTTTTGAAAATAAATTTGATTGAATTATTTTATTGTTTAAAAATAAATATTTAAAATATGCATAAAAATATTTTTAATTATTTAAAATTTATATAATTAACTTTCGAAAAAAATAAATATGACAAATATCTTGAGGCGAAAGAAATATTAGATTCCAGAGGAGGTTGAAGTATAACTAGAGATTAAAAAGGAAATAATATGGTAGGGATATTTGGTGAAAGTTATAGGAACCCACCATGTAGAGAAGGGCACATTTTATTTTATTTTTATAAAAACTAAACACTTTATATTATCACATCAAAGAATTATGCAGTTCATAGTTTGAATTTATTTTTAGTATCATTCGCAATTTAATTTGGAAAATAACATTTTTTAAGAAATTATTTTCAGCACATAAATAAAAAATTAAATAAAATTCTGAATTATTTTGTCCAAACATTTAAGTATATATATATATAATTGACATGATCAGAAATACTTAAAAAGAGTCTAAAACATTTTTTATATCACTTCTTATCTCTCCTGAAGTAGCCACTATAGTTTTCAAGGCGGTCCACAATGGTCAAATCAATACTTGTCCGATTCTTAATTTGGAATCATGCATTTGTATAAAATAAAATATTATTTTACAGATTTATTAATTTAAGCATGTGGTGATTTTCAGCAAAGGAAATACTTTTTTCATTAATGAATTTTTAAATTTGTCACGCCTATAAAAAGATTTAGAAACAATATCTCTTATTTTAATTTTTTTGACTATCAAATAATGAAGAATTATTATCTTTCTCAAGTGTCGTATAATATTAACACTAAATTCATAGTTTTATAGATTAAAAAAACAAAATTCATAGTTTTATAGATTAAAAAAACAAAATGTACTCCCTCCCTCTTAATTTAACTGATTTTTTGAGATAATGCATTTTAAATTAAGAAATACATTCTAAGATAAAATTTTAATCATATTTTTCACTATTATCTTTTTGTTTATTCCTAAGTCATTAATTTAAAAAGACTTAAAATTTGACTAATAAATTAATATTAGTAGAAGTTAAAGGAGCCTATTTGAATTCCAACGTCAAATTTTCACAAGAAGCAGTCATCAAATTTTTTATTCTACTTAAAATTTAATGTGGCTCTACATTCCTGCTCAATTGTTTATATTTAGAGCCAAATTTTTCAAATGAAAATTTCAATACAATACTTTTCAAGATTCAACAAAAAATTTCTACCTATAAACTTGAACAAAAATTTAAATGAAATCAAACGTTTAGGTTCCCTCCAATTTTTTCCTATAGAAGGAAGATCTACTTTTTTCAATGTAGAATTAATCATGGCTATCATACAATTTGATGTAAATATGCCATTTGATCTTAATATTGAAATAAGTGACAATATTGATAAAGATATAATTCTTGACCGGAATCTAAATGCACAACTCGGATTCAAATTATAAGATTCATTGGAAAAGCCAAATTCAAGTGATGATAAATAATTATTTTAATACTTTTTTTCTATTTTTAATATGCTAAAATAATTTACTTCTAGTGAGTATGATATTTATTAGGAAAGGGGATTTATGATTGTTGTCTCTTTGTTTCTTATTTCCCTTTAATGAATATCTTAACTTTCTCTTTTCTTTGGTTTAATCAAATGCAAATAAAGAACTATCATAAAGAAGTCTTAAAATATTGAGCAATTTTATACGTACTACAAATATGAAATGTCCGCGGTAAAAAGTGTTGATGAAAAACTTACAAAAGAGTGACGAAAATAGTTGGATCACATTTGTCAACTTCTTTACAAACGGTTCAGCGTATTTGGAGACAATCAAACTTTGGGAAAGGCGCTCCTAGCAGTATATATAATAGAAAGGTAAAAAATTATGATCGTAAAAGAATTGATATGGATTACAATTACTTTCGTCAAATTCCTTTACGGAATCGGACGACTTTGTGATCACTGACTTGTGCCATGAATATGAGCCGCAATACTTTGTCTAGACATTTAAAGTCGGGAGATATACAAAGACATTCTAACACTATAAAGCCTTATTTGAAAGATGAAAACAAAATAAGTCGATTTCAATTTTGAAGATCTATGCTTTATGATGATATCATATCACATGATCCAGTTTTCACTAGCATATATAATGTTGTCCATATTGACGAGAAATGATTTTATATGACTAAGAAATTTGAGATATATTATTTATTGTTGAATGAAGAAGATCTGATGCATACTACTAAAAGCAAAATTTTCGTTGAGAAAATTATGTTTTTAGTTATCATAGTTTGTCCTAGAATTAATGGACAAGAAGTAGAAATATTTTCTAAAAAAATAGATTGTTTCCGCTTGACTCAAGAACAAGCTAGAAGAGGTAGTGTAAATAGAGTTGCAGGAACTATGGAGACAAAATCAATAACTTCAATAACCAAAGAAATTTCACAACCAAACTTAATTGACAAAGTCCTTCTTGCCATCAACGCGAAATGGCCAAGAGAAGATTCAAACTCGTCGATATTCATACAACAAGATAATGCAAGAACATATGTTCAACCTAATCACGAGAAATTTCGTTGAGCGGCCACACAAGTTGAGTTTGATATCCGCTTGATGTGTCAACCACTCAATTCTCCAAATTTGAATGTTTAGACTTTGGATATTTCAAAGTCATTCAATCTTTACAATATTGGGAGAGTTCTGAAAGTATTGATGATCTTGTTTCAGCCGTCACAAAAATCATGTAAAGATTTTCAATAGTGACGCCAAATTATATTTTTCTAAGCCTGCATGATTAAGATAATGCAAGCAAAAGGTTCACATAATTATAAAATTCAACGTATTAGTAAAGCTATAATAGCAAGGAAAGATCAACTTCCAACACAGCTTAAATGTGATCCTTAATTAGTACACAAAACTCTCAATTATTTTGGTTAAGTTTTATTTCTAATTTCTGCGATGATTTTTTGGATGTAACTTGATTACTGTTTTAATGTTGAATTTTAAAAAAATAATGTTTACCTATTATATTTAAGCTTACAAAAGAGACATTATTTTGATGTTGCAGAAGACCAGTCAGAAATCTTTGAAAAAGAAAATGTTGAGTAGATAAAAAAAAATAAATGAACCATTTGATTGACAAAGCCTACTCTATCACAATTTTATAATTCTATAATTCAAAATCTAAAGTCCAAAGATACTTAACCTCTAAAAGCAAATGATTACTTACTATTAAATTGATTCGACACAAATAAAGCACTCTCCAAAGATGCTAGCAGAGAGAATGAAGGCCGAACTTGTGAGTTACATAATTCCATTTGTTTTCATAGTACAAATATGGTAATCTTAATCGAAGTAAATATTTTAAGTGGATAGAAATAAGGTCTCAAGTTATTAAAAATATCCCATATTAATTAGTTTAAATTCTACAATAACAAAAACACAAGTAAAGTTATTATTTTAATAGAATTTTGGAAGCAGAATCTTTAACACAAGTCTAATCTCATCTTCAATGTCGGAATCTTGAACTGTGTTGATCGAGTCTTCATCAAGATCATGAACTATTTCAATCGTATCTTTAACGATAGTGTCTTGAATTTTTTCAACTGAGTCTTCGATAATCGTGACTTGAACTAGTTCTACCGAATCTTCATCAACAATAGTGTCAAAAACTATTTCAAATTGAATTTTCAACATCACAATTTATGATATCTTAATATTTTGCTTCACTTTTCAGTTTGTTTATAATATACTGAAACTAAAAAAAAAGAGTTTTATGTAATAAAAATACAAGTCGTCCTTTGTTGAAAATATTGGACTCATAAAGATAATATAATGTGAAATTATAAATGATTTTATAAAGAGTGTAGTTTAATTTTTAGAAAAAGCTTACTTTTATTAATGGAAAGGGTAACATTGAAAAAAGTTTCAAACATCTATCTTAAAGTTTGAACAATTCAAATTATTCCAAATTATAGTATTTTTTATATAGACAATTTTAAATAAAATATGTTATTCCTCTTGTCCCTATTTATGTGGCATTAATAGAATTTTGACAGTCAATTTTTTATGGCTTTTAATTTTTAATTATTATGATTTATATTATGTTTACGTCATTTTTACATTACATATGTTATCCATCTATCCTTATTTATGTGACACTGATTTGAGTGTTATTTGAACTTTTTGTATATCTTTTGAATATTTTAAAAGTTGTTAGTTCTTGTGATTTATAGTATTTTTTTTATTTAATTTTCATATATAGATAAATTCTATTGTTAATTATGTAGATTTATGGTAATTTTTACACAGTTTCCTAATTAAATAATAGAAGTATATGTTATTTCTTTTGTCTCTTTTATGAGACACCGATAGATTGATTTCAATAATCAGTTAAAATTTGTATTTGTTTTAAAAAATTGAAGTTGTCAAATATCATAATTTATAGTATTTTTTATACTTATCTAGATTCATTGTAATTTTTACGTAGGTTTCCTAATAAAATGATCATGTTATTTCTTTGTCCCATTTCATGTGACGCTAATAAGTTAATTTCAATAATCAACTGAGTGTTTTATTTGTTTTTAAAATTTTTTAAAATCAAGCAGCTACTACAAACACGTTAATGGGCAGTTGCTTGGTTAAGCGGGCAGTTGCTTGCTTAAGTAAGCAGCTGAAACAGGCATGTCATCCAACAACAGTCTGCTTCAGCTTCTTCGTAGATATATATATTACTATTGTTAATTATATAGAATTTATGGTAATTTTTACTTAGTTTTCTAATTAAATAATACATGTTACTTCTTTTGTCTCTTTTTTTATGCTGGATAGATTGATTTCAATAATCAATTAATTTTTGTATTTGTTTTTAAAAAAGTTAAAGTTGTCAAATATCATGATTTATAGTATTTTTTATACTTATATATATTCATGATAATTCTTACGTAGTTTCTTAATTAAATAATACATATTACTTTTTCTATCTCCTTTTATGCGAGCGATAGCTTAATTTCAATAATAAACCAATTTTTTTTTTTAAAAAAAGATTTAAAATTAAGCAGTTGAAACAAACAAGTCAATGAGCAGCTACCTGCTTAAGTAAACAACTAAAGTAGGCATATCCTCCAATAATTGCTTCGTAACCGCTTATTTATAGTAAAAATTTAAAAGTACAAAAATAAACTAAAAGTAAAAAAAATTGAATATAATTAACTTATGACATTTAGGAGACACTTAAAATTGAATATAATCAACTTATGACTTTTAGGGATCATTTAGTATGAGATATAAGATAATAATTTCGAGATAAAAAACAGAATTGTTTCATCCAATATTAAGTTACGTATATTGGAAAAATAATTTTTTTATCCCATCATTTATATCTTAATAATAAATAAATTATTTAGATACATAATAAAATAATTTATTTCAAAAAATAAATCTTAAAATAAGTTATTCCTAATAAAACGAGGTTAACTTAAACTTTATTTTAAAAAAATAAAATAATTTATTTCAAAAAATAAATCTTAAAATAAGTTATTCCTAATAAAACGAGGTTAACTTAAACTTTATT
>JAPFFP010000001.1:25035790-25056026 GCA_026153255.1 Solanum medicagineum
GTCACAAAAATTTAGGATATGCATTTTCCATGACTCTTGAATTGAGATTTCAGAATAGATAGCATCCCATGATCCTAAATCTAGACCTTGAAAACCATCCCAGTCTCGATTTCTTATTAACTTGTTCAGCTAGAGGTCACAAGTGTTGACACATAGCTTACAGATTGGGTTGGCTATATGAATCCTCATTGACCACATGTTACACCTCATGGCAACTTTGCATCAGATATACTGGAACTTAGAAGTTAATACTTGCCCCCTAATTCAGAGCTGCTGGTCCATCTTTCTGGTCCAACACACCTGTCTGTTATTCATTTCATTTAATTTATGTTGCAAGTCCCACGTCATCCGGAGATGATTTGCTACCTCAGTTCTATTGTTCTTTATAAATTAACAATTTTCCGGTTTCCATCCTATTCTCTCCTGCTGCTTTTTCCAATTTCTAGAACCTTAACAGAATTTCAACTTCTCCACTATGCATAAATCCCTCCGAATATGCCCATTTATGTGAAAATTAGAATATGCTAAGATCTAGAACTAATACTGAAACTGTCTATGATTTAGCGCGGCATTTGACCCATAATGCTTCAGAATACCCAAAATTTTCCAGCTATCTTTTTCTGGATCACTCAAAAAGTTAATTTAGACCGCCAATATAAAGTGTAATAGTGAAATTAAGGAAGTATGCAGCAAGCAACTGGTTACACGAATTTTGGAATGTTACACACACCTTTCTTTACTTTAAAGCCCAAAACAATCAAGAAAAGACTGTGTCTTAATAAACATTGCCGATTCTATACTTTTCTTGAATTGCAGCAACATCATATATGTCAGTAAGCTTACTCTACAAATAGCAACATCAAAACAATGCCAGACACTGATGAAAATTCCAAGGTTCCAGCCTGTTACTCTTCCCGATAACAAAAACAATGATACTGGCAATACACCCTACACTTAGAAATCCAACACTACAAGAAACTATGGAGCGTGTACAAAAGCATGCAACAAGTCCTTAAAGCTTGAGCTGTCCTAACGGAATGCACAATAGAATCAACCTAAGGTTAATGACTCCTTTTTTCATGATACTAAATTTACAAGTAGGAAAAGCCTTGGACATGTCAAATACACGATCAAGCAAATAGGAAAAACCATATCATTAGTAGAATACAAGTCGGAATGTCTAACATCAGTTAAAATGACAGAATATTCCATTCCCCCATTATACAACGACGATATTTGAAAAGAAAAGGACTTCTAAAAATGTAGGCAAAAAAATCATCTCAGGCTTATGCTCATCAACAAAGAAGTTCAATTAAGCTGAAATGGACCATGAGAGACCACTATCCAAATTCCAGCAAAGACTTTTTTTTTGCATCTGTCTTCGACTATACCTGAAATATGAACTTTCACTTTGCTGGTAAGGTTTTGATTCCCCGCCTTATAACCCCTGAGCCCCAATTTCCCCTTCCCCCACCCCCAATGTTTCAACAATTTCCCATTTCATAACATAACCTAAAAAATACAAAGCTTCCATTCTTACTAACCTAATCCTGCTCAACAAACTCAATTAGGAAGAAACATCAGCAAAACACAAACAGAATGAGACTCACAGTTGAAGAGCTTCAAGAAATTTGTCATGCTCCTGCTCAGTCCAGCTTTCCCTAGACTTGGTAATCGTATAAGGCTTCCGTGTCTTCTTGTTGTGATCATCTGACACCACCAAACCCGTATTCGAATTGGAATTCGGAATCAAATTCCCCTGTATTCCAGTAACCGATTGTACCGGATGCAAATCCATAAGACCCGTTTTCATCGGATCCCCCATGTAGTGGAACTCTTGACCCGGTGGCGTTGGATATACAGACACCATACGTGTATGTTATCAATCTATAGCTGCCGAAACTTAGCTTATTGAGTGTTGTTTCTGGTTTGTGAAATGGAAAATTAAGATTTACAGAGAAGATGTATATAGAGAGAGACAGGTGGAAGAGAGAGAAAGATGGTGATGTAACCGACATTATTGCAAATGGAGGTAAAATTGTGATCATGGACGTCCACGTGTAATTAATTGGAAGGTGGAAATGGGTTTTGCATTTCTGAACAAATGGCAGCTTCTAGAAAAGTTTTTTGTTGTGGGTAATTATAGAGTAGTCATGTGAGGCCGTTATTTTTTTGGAATAACTATAGATGGTGGTAGGTATAATTGTGTAGACAGTGGTGGTATATTTTATGTATATTCGAGTTATATTTAATTTTTGAACATATCTTATAATGTGTATTTATTGTATAGTTCATGTACAAGTAATTATGTTGTATAATTAGTATATATTTTCTATGACTTTTAGCAAGTTATACTTTATCGTTATTGTACATTTCCTAAAATGTTTTATTAATTTTTATGTGAATTAAATATGGTTATATTTGTTGTAAATTAATTAGTTTATTATATATATTTGAATTTCTTTTTACTACTCCTAGTTTCATTTTATGTGACATATTTGACTTGACATGTTATTTAAGAAAAATAGAAGGCTTTGTAAACTTGTGGCTTAAATCAATTTTTTTTTATATTTGTGTAGTTTCAAATCATTTCATTAGGGATAAAAGAGAAATATTAAAATCAAATGATTTGATATTATAGTAGAATAACATTTTTTCTAAACGAAGAATGTCACGACTAATTTGATTAATGGACCCATATTCCTTAATTACCACACATTTTTATGCTTGATTTTTAAAGAAAACTGACCCATCTTTCTCTTTAGAATAGGATTCCCCTTGGTCGTTCTTTCACCAAATAACTAATGGTCTTATAATTTTTTTTCTACCGATTTATGTTTATTTGGTCTCGTTCTTCTAAAAAATATGATGAAACAAAGCACATAAAAGAATAATCAACTGGTAGACTGTAATAAATCTCTAGTCAAAAAATTTATACTAACTATAATCATCACCATCTTTCATGCCTCTACTCATACTTATTATAATTCAAGTATGTTTCCAATAGACCTTCGGGCCTCAGCCAAGAAATATTGTACAAAATAGGGCTACAAAATGCGAAAAAGAAAGACTCGAAAAAATTGAGAAGTGAAAAAGAGAAAGTGCCGACAAGGGAGATCCACAAAAAGACATGTCACAAACACACAATGCACCCACATAATTATTGTTGGTTATGCGTTGCCTGCAATAAGAAAATTTGACCCTTGGCCGTTAAAAAGATTTTATCAATTTCCTATTATTATAGTGTATTTACTAGTGGTTTGGCTTTAAAGGTACCTTTCTTCTTCTTTGTTCACATATAGCTAATGAACAGAAAAAAGGTAGTACCATGGGATCACTGATTGACCACAGGATATACCTTTTCTTTTTGGTCCGTAGAATTAGTATATACCCATTGTTGTTTTAGTCATCACACAAGGAAAGTTTATTAAGAACCTTGCTTATATACTGTCCTCCCATGTTCTTGGATAAGTTTTAAGTTCGACTTTGTTTGGGATATGGTTGTTGGCACTCTCTAGAAGGCAAATCAAGAATAATGTAGAACAAATACATTCTTGCTTAATAAACCATATAATACACGTTCAAGTCGCTAGATAAAAGCGGATTATTCAAAATGTCGAAACATGAATTATCCAGACAGATGAGAAAAAAAATCACGATTGAAATTTTAAGTTAGCAGTAATAAAGTATCACTATATAAGCATGCAAACTTCCATTAAAAACGCAACAGCCAAAATAAAAAGCAAGCCTATTTTGAATCCTCAAAATACAATAAGCCATTGTCATGGAAAGGAAGAACCCTGACAGGAGGCAATAATGAAAGTTACATTAAAAAACTTACAACTCTTGCTTTGAGGGAGACTCAATGCTTTACAAAACTACTTGTGCTAAATATTCCAACTGAATCAGCGCAGCATATGTTAAAAGAAAACATGTGCAATGGTTCGAGAAACTGCCTAGTCAAGCCATCGAGTGATACCATCTTCTCCAACAGCTGCAAGTACTTCAACGCGTACATCCAAAACAGCCTGCAATGTTGCAATATGGCAACATCAAAATATTGGTTATTTCTGAAGTGGATGATAGAGAGTAAACCTTCTTATATAACTGACCTCATAATGGATGTAATAAACTGGATTAAAATAAAAGGGAAGGGTGTCAGAAATAGATGTTTTTGAGAGAGTTCTAAGGAGGGGAAAAGAGATGTATCGGACATATTACACAAATGGTTATAGCGTGTATATACCATGCAATGGGGCAGGGGAGCTAGAGTTCTGAATGTCTGAAGCAGAATAAGAACTTACCAGAGGATTCCTACAGTTAACTAGTCGACATTCTTCCATCGTACCTTCAAATGTCCAACTCTCCCAAACATCAAAACTGTGACTTGCAAATACAAATTCCATTCTCCTATTTATCTGCAATATCGGGGTCAGGGTGAAACCACAGATCCTATATGAATACCAATAAAATCAAGCAAGCTGGAAATCCACAAAAGAACGGGTGTAACTAATCTAATATCCCTGAAAAGTGATACCCATTGAATATTCACCTGCAGATGTCAACCTCTTGTATGGACAAATTTAGAACTTCTCCAACATAAACTTCCGTCAGATTTTTGAGGGAATAACATCTTAAAAGCGAGGTCTAGGCATAAGGAAATGAATTTCTATCTTAGCTATTGATGCTAACGTATGGAGAAAGTATTTGATACGCTACCAAAATTAAGGACATAGAACAAAAAGCACTTGGAAAGCTACAGCATCTTCTCCGGAGAGGGGTAAAAAATTTCTAAATATAAAATAAGAATTATTCTGATGAAATAAATATAAGAACTATTCATCCAGAATTTTATGCTTATCCACGTGAATTAACACATAAGTGATCTCAAACTTAAAGTTCATAGCATGTAGAGGCAACAATCTAACTTCAAGGCTTTTTCCGTTTCCTAATGGTTTGGTCAAGGATATTTTCGGATAACAATAACAGTGATAAATCATACCTGTAATAACTTTCCTCCAGCAGTAAATGATCTCAAGCCAATTGTATCCTGAAAGAGAACCTTGGAGTCATTAGAGGTGTTCAGAAGGCATTTGTTTGAGGAAATGTCATTGAAATTTTGCAATAAAATACTTCGGAAAAAAATGTATTTTAAATTTTTCTTTTTGAAATTAAAAATGTGTGTATAATTTTTTCTAGAAGTTTCTGCAAAAAGCTTTTAAGAGAAACTACATATTTATATGTGGCTTAAAGGAGTTGGCAATGAGTTCTTCTACTCTCAAAACACACAGAAGGTAAACAAGTATCCACATATATTTTCTTTTTGCCAAATTCTTTTCTGAAACATTTTGCAGAAGTTGGCCAAATGACTCTGAGTTCTCCTCATCCACACCCTCAAAACACAACCCAAATAGTTTGCTAACTGAAGGTAGAGGCCAGTTCAGCCGCAATTGGAAAAGCAAGTTTCATATCAGCATACCTTGCTCCTAAAAACCACAAGGAACTGTGCCGCTGGGTCTCTTTTTGAAACATCTGACATTGTGTCGAGGAACCAACCACCCCCTTTCACTCTTTGTCTGGAGACATGCAAAGCAGAATGATGCCTTGCATGTAAAGCAATTACATAACCATCCTTCAGCAGTTCCGCAGATTTTCTGCTGAGATTCATGCCCTTTTTTGAGAGCTGCTCCACTGATGATTCTTGTATTGATTCAATTGATGTCTTCCTACCTCTTAAATCTTCTGGAGAAGCAAATCGTGAACTGGAACTCACACCTTGATCTGTTCCACTCATTGTAGCCCCATCTTCATGGTGTGATGTACTCTCCTTTTCAAATGTCAAATGATCATCCACTTTGTGATGTGATTTTTGGCGCCCATGCCGCTTTTTAGCTTTTTTACCTGATCGGCTTCTCTTTACTTCAGATCTACCGGAACTATTTTGAGATACCATGGAGCCTTGAATCTGACTAGGTGATTCCCTAGAGACAGTCGCTAATCTTTTCTGGGAGCTCTCTGCAACATCTTCAATGGGCTGCTGACTAGGAGAAACCTGCAACGTGCTTTCAACATCTTGAATTTGGAGCACTTCATTTTGATACCCTATCTCGCTTTCCTCCTCTTCATCAGACACAGAATCCTTTGGAGCAACACCATCCAAGAAGAATGACTGCAGCATAGAAATAGCTTTCTCCCTAATTTCCATCCACACTTCTTCACTATAGTCTGCGCTGCGTGGCAGTATCAGAACATTGGGCATCTCCCTTACCTAATCCAAAGATACATCCACTTACATCAATTAAAAGAAACCAATTAAGGACCAATTTCAACAAAGCATATTGCTGATATCAAATTAACATAAATCCAAGAACCCAAATGTGACAAATAGATACCACCAACAAACATTGAGAATCTCCACCTAATAATCCCCAATCCTACCACTATTGGAAACTAAGTGGACGAAAAGAAAAAGGACTTTACGCTCCTCAAAGTCCAAGCATACAAAACTAAAAATTCAAAAAAGTAAATCATACTAAGAACTCCACACATGTCTAACCAGGCCCACTAAAATATCAGAAATATATTAGTTCATAGTGTCTCATAGTCAACAAAACTTCTTACGGAACTACTTCATTAAATACCATATAGTAGTATTTATATGACATGACTATACTAAATCTAGAAGAAACTTTGGTAAGTGATTACTGGGGCAAAGATTTGATATCATCAAAAGAGCTCTACGATTATAAATTATCCAAAGCTTTTCTTTCTCCTTTCTTTCTATTAGCTTAAATTTATAAAAGGATAAATATAAGCTAGTTGGGAAAAAACAGATTTCTACAAAAGTTTGAGAAATTTATCAGAATCAATGCTTCAGATAGGAGAATTAGTTTTCTACTCATGTACAAGTAGATTCCTTGTAGGATTACACTGGGTATCATTGTTGTTGGACACATAGATTTCTGTAAAGTAGAGCAGACATTGCCAAAAAGTCACAACACGGACAACCCTAACTACTACAAAGGCTTTATATGCAACAACATAAAATATTGCGAACGTACACAAGAAAAGAAAATCGAAAACATCAACAATCAGGTTGTTGGACCTGGGTCATAGCCTTGGCATCCATAAGAGAAGATGAAATGCCAGATCTCTTCCCCAACTTTATTGGAGCATAACAAGAGAAAGAAGCAACAAAAAGTTCAGAGCAACTAAGCATTTCAACAGCATCCTGAAACCCTTCTCTGTCCATTAATCTCTCGCAAAAACAAGTGTTTGAGAGGGCAGACACCTTGACAAGGTAGGAGATTAAGGATGGTTGCTAGACTACACCATACATGCTTTGATTACAACATCAGTTGGAGTTTGATCTAAAACTTAATGATAACAATCCCTAGTATGCATGGACTTAGAGCTATAACACCTTGGAACAGAATTCATTCTCAGTGTTTAAAATTAATTCAATTTAATATGTGCAACCCAATTTTCAAAGTCCAAACTGCAGGGAAATATCTATCAAACAAGCAAGCTTTCACAGTAAGGCAATTACCAACTTTCTCAATAATTTCCTAAAGGAGTACCCCTTTCTTCTTAGGTTAAAGAATTTCACCAGGGAAACCATTTGTAGAAGAACTTCAACTACTAACTGGCCTCACTATCTCTTGCACAAAAGAAAGACATTTTGAAGAAACAGCAGAATTCAAATTTCAAGGTTCAGTCTCACCATTATTTACTAGTAATCATGCCACTAATGAGAGAAATTCAACAGAAAGAAAGCTACTAAACCAAATATATTCCTAACATTCAATCATACCCTAAGACTATTCATCATACCCATGCTTCCATCCATTGTGGCCCTTCTGCACCATCCAGAGCACAGCCGGCAATGCTTCCCTCTATTAGAAGTTGTTTCACAGCACAATCATCCAACAGTTGGCAACTACCGGTGTTAACAAGAAACGCTCCTGCATGAAATGATCAACAAGTCATCCCTTTTGAGAGGGAGAATGTGGGATTGGAGGAACAGCGAACTACTGCAGATACATAGCCAGAGAAAAAATTACCAGGCTTTATGTGCTGCAAGCAATCTGCATTGATAATTTGAACTGTTTCGTTTGTTAGCGCACAATGTAATGATACAAGGTCACTTGCAGCAAGTAAGTCATTAAGGGTATCCATTCTCCTGGCAGCAGGTGGGAATCTAATGGAGTGTCTGCTCATTTTTCCATTTCCCTGTAAACATTTAAGATATGAAAACTTTGTTAGCACATATGAAACACTACTACTTATCAACTTTCCTACCTCAACATCAAAATATAGACTGAAATCTTTAAACCTTCAAACGAAACACATCAACTTTCCTATCTTAACATAAAAATATAGCAGGATCATGTTGGTTAATTGATATATTTAAGTTAAGATATGAAATCTAGCCAGTAAAGTTGACAGTTTGAACCAAAATTCATCAATTTCATTACCTCAACATCAAAATAGAGCACGCTCATGTTGAATGCTAAACTCCGGTTAGCCAAAGATCTTGCCGACGCAGATCTACCTACAATTCCCAGTACAAGGCCGCGACAGCGGCGCATTCCACGACACAGGGGCTGAACCGAGCCAAGCCATCCCGAAGCTGATAAGGTGTGGCGAGAGAGAAGATGAGTACGGCGAAGCAAACCAAGGATAAGAGCCATAACAGTATCCGCAACCTCCTCAGCGCGGCTCACATCGACATGAACAAGCCGAGAAAGCCCAAGGTCAGAAGCGAGAGCTGAGTCGACGGCTCGGTCGGAGGAACCGAGACAGAGAATGAGCTGCCATGAACGGAGCCGGCGTTGTGCCGCGCGTGGAAGGAACGCGAGTGAGTGAAGAAGTACGGCTGTAGCTGACTCGATCCGCGCTTCGGCTAAGCGGCTGAGTGGAACGTGTTCGATGAGTGCGATGCCGGAGAGACATTCTTGTTCTAATGTTGTGTCTTCGATGCAATTGAGAGTTATGACCAGAGGAACTTGTTGAGTAACTGACGACGCCGTTTTGTTATGGTGAGCCATTGTTGAAGCCGGGGATCTGGATGACGTTGTTGCCGGAGAGGTTTATGAACGCCGGAGGACGCCGGCGAGCATTTCCGTCTTGTTCTCCGGCGAGTTTGGAAAGCAATGAGGTGCCCGTTTTTTGCCTCAAGAGTTGTGAGAGACCCTAGTCTTCTCCGTCACTTTTTTGTGTCACACCGGCCCTGTGACTTTCTCTTTTTCCAAAACAGCCCTTATTAATTACTTTATTTCTCAATCAAGTCCCTAATCCAAGGGAATATACTTGGGTAACGTGACGAAATCATGGCTTGGACTCTTTATTTAGGAAATCTACTTTTTCTTTTGCTTTTAGTAATTTCTTTTTCCATTTTGGGGGTTTAGTTAATTTTGGAAATAGTTGTTGAGAAAATTGAAATTTTACCTGAGAAATATGATTGAATATCTGTT
Organism: Solanum medicagineum; assembly: GCA_026153255.1. NCBI lineage: Eukaryota > Viridiplantae > Streptophyta > Magnoliopsida > Solanales > Solanaceae > Solanum > Solanum medicagineum. The sequence goes on from JAPFFP010000001.1 coordinate 25,045,267, forward strand.
TGTTTTTAAGGCATAATGCATATACATTTTTTTTAACTTGACTAAAGCTAATACTTATATTCTTTAATTTTATATGCGCCTAATAAATACTTAAATTTGTAAAATATTAAATATATAAAGATTGATATTTTACGTGACATAATGTACATAATTTATCTCATATGACGTTATTCAATTCTATACAAATTTAAAAATCTAATTCGTGTATTATATTCTTATTTTTTAAAACCCTTTTGAAAAGCAAAATTTATGTTTCATGTATAACTGATGGTCAAAAATTGTGCTCAAATATCAGTTTAATCATATTAGATTATTGACAACTAGTTCTTCTTTAATCATATCAAATTGTGCCCAAACTTAAAGGTCAGTTCTACAGAGTGGTGGTTTTTGACCAGCGCTGCTGTATGGGGTGGAGTGATGGCCGATTAAAAATATTCATGTTCAAAAGATGCATGTCGCGGAGATGAGGATGCTGAGATGGATGTGCGGTCACACCAGAAGCGACAAGGCTAGGAATGAGGCTATTCGGGAGAAACTGGAGGTGGCCCCGGTGGAGGAAAAGATGAGGGAAGCGAGACTGCGATAGTTCGGACATGGTAGAGAAGGGGCATCGATGCTCCTGTTAGGAGGTGCGAGAGGTTAGTTGTGGGAGCTACTTGGAGGGATAAAGGTAGACCAAAGAAGTACTGGGGGGAGGTGATCAGACAGGACCTGGTGGAACTCGACCTCACTGAGAGCATGACCTTAGATTGAAAGAAGTGGAGGTCACGAATTAGAGTAGCAGGCTAAGTTCCTCTCCTTCTTCTTCCTATTCTTCTCCGTCGTCGTCTTCTTCTTATTGTTATTAGCATTTGTATTATTTTTACTATTATTATTCCTTTTTCTTTTCATTATCTGGCGTATATGTGTTAGTTTTATCATAGTTACTTACTGTCATGTCTATTTATGGTTAGTCGCACCTGTTGTTCCCATACCCTACATTTAATTTTGTCATATCTAGTCTTTCTGCTTATGGGTTTTGAGCTGAGGGTTTTAGGAAACAGCCTCTCTATTTCTTTGAGGTAGCGATAAGGTCTGCTTACAATCTATCCTCCCCAGACCCCACTTGTGAGATATCACTAGTTCTTCTTTCAATTGAAATATGTCATCTTCTATAATTATATGCATTTGCTTTAATATATTTATATTGTAATACTCAAACATTTTCTACTTAATGCGTATAATTAAAGAAAATGAAAATATTTTATGCGTTAACATAATCAGCTAATAAAGCAATCAAAATATGTGGTACTATATCAATTTATCATACTTAGATTTATTAAAATCTTAAAAATAAATACAAATATCCACGGTCAAATACTACAAAAACAAACAATCTTATTATTTTTACCATATTACACCAATTGAAGATTCCACAAAAAGAGGAAACCTATTGCAAAAAGAAGAAATTCACTTGCATACGTTATGATTAAGTGGTTATCATCGTACCAAAAGTTATAGCTGATAGCGAAAGAACAATTTTATTTCTTAACCAAGTTCACTACGCAAGCGTCATATTCGATCATGCTAATATTAAACACTTACCATTATGTCAAAAGCTATAACTGATAATAAAAACGTAACTTTATTTCTTAATTTAGTCCACCATGTAAGCGTCATGTTCGATTATGACAAGGACTGAAGCTGCCTCAGCCCCTCATAGACCTTGCCATAGGCAGGATATTATCATTACAACAACAGATTAGAACTCCAACCTGAGTTACCCTAGTCCCCTCTTGAGCTTTGCCATAAACAGGATATTGGCATTAGCCAACAAGGCACCATGAGTAAACTTTAGACAAGGAAACTTCCAAAACCAGAATAGTTGAATCTATCATAGATCACAGGGGTAAGTCTTCCAAAAATTCCCCACACAGGGCCTTGCACTGCACATACAAAATCACATTTCGAACCAAGCTATGAAGTAACCATAGTGTCAAAAAACCTGAATAATACACCAACAATATTGCAAAAGAAAGGTAGTCCAACCATTTAATCCGACCATCAGTACGCGCTGCTGGCCAAAGGGTGGCGCAATACCACAAACACAACCCTACCGGAGCGATGGACAGCAACTGAAATGACAGAATTGTCCCCCATTTCAATTTTTTCATCAAATAAGCACTTCTACGTAAAGGTTTATAGCATCTTTTGCCTTCTACCACCACAATCACACTTGTTAACATCCAGTTCATGTCCAAAAATATTCCTATTACAATCATGATTGAAACATAGCAAATAAAAAGGTAAGATGAATTCAAATTCATGTCAAACCCCATGAGTAGAATTCCTTTGGAGATCAAAATAAAGAGAAGGCCAAGGCATGTGGAAAATAACGCTAAAATCAATAGTAAAAGGCTGAAAGTAGAGAGGAAGGGAATAAACAAGGGGAAAATGGAGAAAATAATCGAGAAAAAATCGATGGATTGACCGTTATATCCATGGAAACTGGTGTGTGTTATAGTAGCCACTGCACAAAAAGATAATATTATGGCAAATAAGGCGAAGATGAGTGAGACGACGACTGTCTTCTCGAATGTTATGAAGACGAGTGTGACAATAGACAAAGGAAACAAGACGAGAAGTGAGAGAGCCGTGAGATGGCGTTTTTGGGAAGCGACGATTCTCTTTGATTCTGAAATGATACTGCATATTTCTAGATTAGAGTTTTGGAGATTGGCAGCCATGGAAAATGTTTTTGAGATTTGCAAGAGCAAATGGAAAAAGTAAAGAGTATCAGAACTTGCAGTTGCCACAATTGACTTGTTCTATCATTTTTGTTGGAAACAAAGAAAGAATGTCCAATAGAGAAAGGACACCTGTACTATTGCTGAGTTAATTAGTTAACTATATATTCTACTGCTGGAAAATGGACATAAAGCCCCAATGTTCCATTATTGGAGTTGGAGAGATTTAGAAACTAATGTCTTTGTCCATTTTTATTTATCCCTTATTGATTTGGCATAAAATTAAGAAATAATAAATGAGTAAAATAATTTTATCAAATCACTCTTTAAACATAATAAATATAATATATTAAAAAATATAATAGGAAAATAACTATAATTAATGATAAGTAAATTAAAAGCTAAATGTAAAGTTATCTCTCATTTTCATAAAGTGAATAAATATTGTTAAAGATCCAAAAATAATATAATAAATAAGTAAAAGATCAAAAGACAATAGCTTTATTTAAGAAAGCAAAAGGTTGAGATTTCATTCATCACATCTCAAGCCCGACCCATGGCGACATTTTGAAGACACCAATAGTCTCAAGTGTTTAGCATTGATGTTTTACTAGAGTTAACTTATGATTCATCACTATCTTCAAAAGATTGAACATATTTATGAGAATTACTTTATAGAGGTACTTTAATTGAGTGGGCAAAGCTGTATATGTTTAAGATTACTTCATTCCCAAGTGACTATTATGGATCAATGAAGAGAAATTTTTAACAAACAGGATCAACTCTTTCGTTTCGATATAAGACAAAAGAATTTCTCTGGTCCAGCTGCAATGATTCAAAAGTAATCTTTTGTTATGCCATCCTTGAATTCTTACAGATGTTTCATATTTTAGTATATGCTAAATAAAAAAATCTGGAGAAAGTACCCAATGGTGTGTGCCTAATTGGCAACAAGATAGGTTGAGAGGCATAATTTTATCACACTTGTCCAAGCCTTGACAGCAAAAGTTACCTGATACATATAGTTGTGTACCTGTGTACCTTTTGAAGTTAGCACTAGCTGTGCTTTCATTCTACCATAATCCAAAATCATGGATTCACCAATACTAAAACTAACCGTTATACAATACAACAACATATCCAATAAAATCCCACAACAGTTATACTAATACAAGTAAATAAATATGATAACAGTAAAATCATCATTTTAGCAGTTAGTACTAAAATAAATTCATGGAAGGATTGGCCCAAACATGAAAGTTCATCAGACAGCATAAGAAATATCCTACATCAATGTTACAGCAACACAATACCAGCCTCAAGTAAAAGTTAAAACACCATGTGAATCCTTTTTATTTTTCAAATCTTAAGCGCAGATATGTAAACAGCTTATGACATTTCGACAGAGAGTCAACATCTCCTTCTCATTCATTTGCAGTTGGATCCTCGGACGGAGCAAGACTTCCATCTGGGCAAGACACAAGAAAGGAGCAATAACTAAACTCGACAGTGAACAACCCAACTAAATTAAAATCTCCATCTATTAATGCTTTGCGAGGTCCTTCCCAAAAGCAAAAACTTAATTTACATGAACAAGAAGTCAATATATAAACAAAATAAATCATCTAGCATACCTTCACCTTCTGAAGGAGCACAAGGAGACTTGCGGTATCGCGTTTGCTGTTGTGTTGGCTAGAATTAAAATGTTCAAAAGAGACGTTAGACATTAGAAGTGAACCATCAGAAAGGCCAAGCTTCATATTTGTTCTTGTAGCACCAAAACAACATATATCTTGAACTAAACAAGCAAACATAAAGTTGAAAGGTATATTACTGAATGATCCTAATGACCATAATTATATACAAACTTGATAAATGTTGCACTGGTAAGGTCTCTTTAATATCACAGTTACACGTCAAGCAAGAAGAAATTATGTCAAATAATTGTTTCATCAATCACTAAACCTCTCAGAAAAATCGAGAACCTTAGAGAAATGATAATGATGTAGATCCGTTCAGAGGCTGCATAAACAACAAAATACCTGCAACTTTGGGCGAAGCGCCTCCAGTGGACCTTTGGGCTTCTTATCTGCACCTTGCTGTGATCATTAACCATCATAAAGGTTTAGGTGATTATCCTCCTAATATAATGTCTGTATAGACTTCAACTATAGCAAAATATTAAAGATTACGAAGAGCAAAAATACCTTTCCAAGAGCCCAGTCGGCAGAATCAAAATAAGCACGCTCATGGTCCTGAAAAGGTATTTACCAAAATGAACAGATTGAGCAACACTTACACAAAAATGTTGATATTTACTGTCCCACCAATCACAGAAACACTCTAGCAAGACAAATGCTGCGACTTACCTTAGAGATTAGAGGTGGCTTCTTAGGTATCAGTCCTCCATATTTCTTTTTAACAACTTCCTCCTATAAAAACAAGGAGGAAAAGTTATATCAGTATATCGGCAATATAACAAAATGTAAGATGAAAAGAAAAATCTTGGTGTGAACACAACTTCTTGTTGGGTGGATGGATTGGACTTTTCAGCTCCATCCTCGATGCCTGACATTCTTTCGACCACCCAGATTCAACCACTGCAGTTGGCAGGAAAAAAAAGCCTCAGTTATATTTGTGTGCGACAAGATAGACCATTCTTCAAAAAGAATCATGTAGATCTTTTGGCCTTGAGAAGCTTATTTTAGAGTCCATAGGCAAGAGAAAAGGAAAAGGAAGTAAATGTTAAGACGCATATAACTGATGAAATATGAAACAAATAAAGCATTCTTCCAATTTCAATTCCTCTAGTAGAGGTCGTGACAAGGATTAAGCAAATGGTGATCTCTAGGATGTACAAATCACATTTCAAGAAAAGCTCAGGTGATTTATGAATTTAATACTCTAAAACCTGTAGGTGTTTCTTTTTTTTTTTTTTCCTTGAGCAAACTTTTCCCATCGCATGCTCTCCCAAGTTGAGGAAACAGAAAAAGCATTTTCCAAGGAACTACCAACATCACAAAGTAAACTGTCATCTCAAATCAAGACCACTCAAATGCAAGACGTGCGGTACCTCAGACTTCATGTTTCAAAATTCCTGGCTAATGAAGCAATGGCAGGCTATAAAATGCAATATAGTGTTGTGAACCATATTATCCAAAACAATATGATACAAACCTATAATGTTCGTCCAATTAATACCACTATTTACGAACTGTGCCAAAATAGGACTAACTGAAAAAAGTGCACATTGCTACTACTAGGGTAGCAAAAAATCTGTTTCTTCGAGAAATCTAAAGCATTCATGTATTTCAGGTCCAAAGGCAAATATTCTGGAACTATGAAATCAGAAAATGCATCAAGTTGGATAGATGGTAGCCAACCCATATCCCTGCGTAACATTCATAGCTTCTCACACATCACTCATCTATCTAAAGGTGCAATATCATGGTATAGATCAAAACGTACACTTAGAATCTATGTTGCTCGGACTCTTTAAAAATGTCGATGGGTGTGTGCCGGATCCTCCAAAAATAGTGTATTTTTTAAGGATCCGAAATGGGTGAGGCAACATTTTTAGAGAGTCCAAGCAACTTAGCTTAAAATAGTTTAAGACAATATTCTTTCGTAGCACACTCTAATTGATAAGGAAACGTCAATTAACTGGCTGAATTAGCTTTAAGTATACAACTCGAGCTAACCGCCAACTTGAACTAACCGCCAGACGGACATCACTATATGCAAGAACGATAAAAAGTACTGCTCAACAGTTCTCTAGCTCACTAAGAAGCAGTTGTCAGATTAAAATAACAACTAGCACTTAGCCTTGAATGTTCCTCGTGCATAAATGCATATTCCTCTCTTATGATTATTACCAGTTCACGGTCGACTAGAGAATCAATTATAATGTAAGATCAAATATTCAAAGACTTAGTAGAGATATTAATGATCAATTTGTCTACACATAGAAACAAGCATTAACGCAAAACGCCATTTGAACGGCCTAATTTAGATCTAGGTAGTATACAAACTAATTGGCAGCGGAAATTCACACAGATGATAATGACAATCAATCAATCAGCTACTTGAACTTAATCTGGGAAATCATGTTTTACTGCCTCATTATTTCTTTCCTCTTTAAGCGAGATAAAGGAGCTACAGTTCAACATATCATCCTAGAGAAAGCTTCATCCCCAGTCGAATGGAACAACTTACACACGATTCGTAACTGAGAACTAATCGATCAGTCAGCGATTGAACTGAATCGGAATTAGGATCCGACAGTGAATCCAAGGAAAGCAGAAAATACAGAAAATCCACAGCTATGATTTATGCGAAAACAGAAATGGAGAAGAAGAGGTAAAAATCATTCAAATCTAAGAAAAAAGAGCAACTTACCCAATCAAATTGTGAATCCGCCCTTGCTGCTAGCTATCAATGGATGGAGAACGAGAGAGACAGGGAGAGCGCGTTTTCACGTGTTTTCGGGTCAGTCTTAATAGATCAATTAATCCAAAAAAAAAACAATTTTTAAAATGTAGGCACGTCCATGCTACGCGTACTCCACCGGCATCTTACTGTTTGGACCATTTTCACATTTTATGTGCCTTTAAACGAGGGGCGTTGCTCAAATGTTAAATATTGTTACTTTCAATTCAAAAATTATGAGATTTATTCATCATTTTCATTTTGTTAAACATAAATACTTTTATTTATTTATTTTTAATAATTAAGAGAAGTTTAAAATATTATTTTAAATATTAAATAATCATATAAAATAGTAATAGTGTAATTTAGAGTTTTAATAATTTAATAAATAACTTTCAAGTAAAGTATTCGTAATATGTCTTCTTCTTTTTTCCTTTTCTCTCTCTCTCTCTTTTTTTTTTTTTTTTTGCAGTAAGGGCATTTGCACTAAAATTAAAAAGCAGAGAGCAAGTCTTGGCCACTTGAGTAAGCCATGGCAAAGTTATGGTAGGCCACATTCCGGCGTTGGAAAATCAAAACATTTAAATTTGTTTTTTTCAACATATTTAAATTTGTTTTTTTCAATATAAACCATTTTTATGGTGTCTGCTAGCTGATCTTTAACATATACCGGAGGAATTACAAAAATAATAATGTTATAGTCAGTTCTTCTTGCTCCTTTTTTTTGCTAACAAGTCTGCCGCTTGATTTTGTTCCCTAAACATGTGTCTCAACACAGCTACAACCAGTTTGTGCATTAGATACCTACAATCATAAATAATAGAATCATATTTAAGGTTATCTTTACGCGACATTTGAATGACAGCCTGTGCATCTGTATTTATCTACATGGGGTGAGAGGTTGTGTTGGAAGGCTAGTAAGCCTTTCTTCAGAGCCCGCAGTTTAGCTTCGATAGGGGTCGTATAGGGGATTGACCAAGTATATAATTCCGTGCCCACTTCCCCTCATGGTCACGAAAAACTCCCCCCAACCCTCCAGGTCCCATATTTTCAGGTACAGTCCCATCAAAGTTGAGTCAACATGAGTTAAGTAATATAAAATATAAAATAAAGATAATATATTAAACTTTTAATCTATTTTTTTATTCTTTTTAATGAGAAAGTATTGAACAATTTAACGAGGCAGAAGGTCAACATGTTTGTTGTTCGTGAGAGATAAATTGGTCGATTCACATGCTGCTTTGCATTAGTAATTTGTACATTTTACTTGAAAGATTTATGCAATCTGTGAACTAAAATTCAATGGACGAAAATGTCATATTTTACCTCATTTAGTGCCTTTTGCTCTATGGCATTTATTTTGCCCCTACTTTATCTTTTTATTATCTTACTTCTTATCAAAATTAGACGTAAATACTTGGGTCCTTTTTGGTAAATTAACTTTCCAACTCTGCGTGATGGTTTTGGGTCTTACAGCGTGTTTGTTCATTGATACTTCTTCGGTGGGCCCCAGTCCCTTTCTTCCTTTTTCATTTGTGTTTTAAAAAAATTATTTTCTAGTAGATAAAATTATGCAGCAATAGTAATGCACTAATTAATTACTTAACTAATACAGTTTTATATAAATATTATTTATGCAAGATTTTTTATTAGTATCAATTATTGATGTTTTAGTTATTTCATCTTTAATAAAATACTTAAAACAAATTTTCATGATTATATATATTAGTTACACGTATTTTTTTTGAATTTTAAAACATCGCCTTAATACCTCCTAATTAATTATCAAAAGTGATATTACTTAATTCACCTCCGTACTATCAAAACAAAAAATTCCCAAGATGGCAGTCCATAATTTTAAATGGTTGGTACGACTTCTCTTATCGATAATAAATCAGCTGAACACTTTGATTAAATCAAGAATAACCTCCCCAATCAAGAAAAGATGAGGTATTTAACTTCACATTTTCTTGGTACAACGAGTAGCAATGTGAGATATGTAATTAATACGCTATTTCTCTTAACTAGATATCTTGATTTTAAATTCCGAGTATAAAAAAATCCTAACACTACCAACTAGTAGATCCTATCTAGCACAAATACGAATCAATCAACCTTCAACGCAGAAAATTGAAAAGAACAAAAAAACTTCATCTGATGATTTGAAAAAAAAAATATCCATTGTCAGTGCACTGTACCAAATATGGTAAAAGGAATCCAAAGCTGGAAACAATCATTATAAGAAGAACCAAAAACTCAAGAACTTACAAAAGAGACTGTTCCTTGCATTAGTAATTTGTACAATATCCGCACTTATTAGACAATGGCAGCTTGTTGCCATGACCAAAATTGAGCGAACTCACAAAAAGTAACACTAGAAAAGATGTTTACAGCATCCCCGCTAACTACCCAGAAAAACTTTACTGGAAAAGATAATGTACGAAAAACTTACATCTAAATACAGCTCATCTTCCCCACCACAACACATTACTATACCTATGAACACACGGTTTGAAGTTCCATTATATCAAATTCCTCCAGCCTCACACCCGACATCTATTTATATAATGTTACACCTCAGTGGCTCCACTACGTCATCCTCTATTGCCTACTCACTGTTGGATGCTGAACATCGCATCATCCTCTATTGCCTACTCACTGTATAGATGCTGAACATCGCATCATCCTCTATTGCCTGCTCACTGCATAGATACTGAACATCACACAACCATTAACAATCATGATTTTCATCTTCAAATCAAGTCAATAACGACCACAGTTTACTTGCACTGAACTTCTCATGCCTAAAAGAACCTCCTCCGCAGGTTCCTAGTGGTTGCTTGATAAGAACGCATAAGTAGCCCCACCCCAATTCCGACACCAACACACATCCCAAGTCCTATCCCCACTCCAACCCTTACTCCAGCATTGAACCAGGAGAGTTGACCATCTTCACCATGGTACATGTCTTCGGAGTAAAAGCCAGCTTTTCCTTCTAACTCATAATCATCCAACTCTGAGTCTGTGATCTGCCACAAAATACAGTGCATATAAGCAAACTTCCTATTACAATCTATTAGTATGTAACAGCTATTTTTCCAATAGAATTTATCAATCGGAAGATTTACAATTCATGCACACATGGAAGAAGAAAAACTATGAGAAAACAACAGATGAACTAAAACTCATACAAAAATTTTTGGAAAAAGAAACAAAACAAGAAGACTTCACATTTGCTGGTTGCAAGCCCGCGGAGTTTAGCGGTTCGATAAGTTTGTAGGCTACTATAATATCAGCAGGAGGAAGCAGAGTCATTTATCAAACACCAACTTGTGGTGATCCACAACTTTTTCAACTCGCTTCTAGTATTGCACAAGGTCAAATATAGAGTTTGATTTAGAGATGGCAGAATTAGAAGAGTAAAATATTGATATCTGTTTATCAACCACAATTTACATATTGCGATACTATGCCTACAGCATGAAGTACGATAGATTAAGTATTCTCACCGAGTTAAAGATGACAAAATACAACAACATACCCCAGTGCCTCAAAAGGCTCCCGCTCATTGCGGGGTGAGGGGGGATCGGATGTACGCAGCCTAAC
>JAPFFP010000001.1:25056126-25066430 GCA_026153255.1 Solanum medicagineum
AGCGCAGACAGTTTAAAGAGCCATTTTGCTTTATTCCATCATACTCCAAAGCCAAAAAATAGTCAATCTTTGGCTCAATCCGAGATTGATGGAAAAAAGATGATGACAAAATAATAAAATAAATATAAAAATAATATGATCATCTCGATTTTTTGAAAGATAACATATGCTAAATAGAAACAGAGACTCCAATTGATTATTCAGAAGATTAAGTCCGAAGATTTCTGTGAAGAGCATGCAGAACAATCGTAGCATGTTATAGATACTCCACTTGAGTATTCAGATGGTATAAATCTGAGTCTATTAACATGTTTGTGAAGAACTCGGCAGGCAAATAAAAACCATAGGAAACTAAAATATAATATTAGGCTATGAAAAATAAACAACATAACCAATATGATTGACTCAAGTCACAACCTCTTTTCCAAGGTGGTCATTACACTAGGTAGTTCCCAAGCACTCTACTCAATTGTGTGGGAAAAGCTTTGCCAAGGAAGCAACCTATGAGAGGACTCTGTAGATAGAGACACCGAATGAAAGAACAGTCAATTACCCAGCAGCGGCAACAGTGGGGTGAAAAAATCAAACCCAAAACTAACTCAAAAGAATCAAAATCAAACCAGACCCAAAACTTGCTTCACAATCAAAGCCCACCTAAGCATGGCTCCCTGGAGTCCTTATTGTGCTTGAGGTTAGGATAGCAAGGGCAGTATTTGGAATTCAAATAATTAAGAGAAAACAGTAATTGCATATGCACATCTCAAGTTTGAGAGTACATAGCAACATTTAAGAGAAACAAAGATACCACTAAATAGAAAAAGAAGCAACCAGAAACTTCTACTTGCATAACGTACCATCTTCTTAGTTGCTATAAAAGAGCTTATGTTTGTATAGCTTTTGATAAATCCTTCGCAACCAGGAAGAGATTTCACCCACTGACAGAGTACATTACATTATTACTTATGACATCACTTGCATCATGCTGAAATGATAAACCACCCGAATTATTTTAAGAGCATTTCAAATAGAAACTTATCGTATCAGCTTGCCCACATTTTTCTTTTTTACAATTCAGAGATTATTAGTTGAAAAATCGGCAAGGTAGCACTAGACTCAATGCCTCTCCAGTATGTCAGGCAAGCATAATCACTAAACTAGGGGAAATGCTCCTAAGCCCAAAAATTATTACACAGGAAAAACATTCTTGTACTATTGAATATGATTCTCTTTTGATAAGGAGACATGACTCCCTCGAAATCTTTATTTAGTTTCTTCGTACCTGGTGCCAACTTCAACATGGCAACACATGGTACTTCTTATTAGTTCTTTGAAGTGCTCAAGTCGGTCTTTCATTAGTGTCATGCTAAACCAAAGCTGGTTTTGCTCATCTACCAAATCTTCCAGACTCTAAAAACTTTAACCTGGGTGAGTGAATTGTTACCTCTATTACAGATCTAGGTTGAGCTTCACAAAGGCAAAAGCAATAATCAAGTCGATTCCCGAGATAAGGCGAACATTCTACTCAACAACAAAATCTTGAATCTTCTACAAACCCCTCCCCCATCCCTCCCCGTTTTGGTATGATACCAAAATATCCACACTTAAATAGTATCGATTGATTTTTCACAATATCTCGTCAAATTTCAACCACTTTTAAGATATGCAATAAATGAAGCAATATCCATCTCCAAATAGCCATGTGATCTATGCCAGAACTTCAAAGCCTTCCACAATGAAGATGGTCCTAATAAATTAATTAAGAACCAAATGTTCTAACCATTACTAAAATTCTTTAATACAGAACAAAGGCTGATACTTCTTACATGCAACTTCCAGTATTTCTTTGGAAATCAATTTAGGTTGATTGGTGTGTTTGATTCCGTTGGAAAGCTGTTGGGGGTTCGAGATTCAGAACTTCCTTTCTTCCTGATCAAAAAAATGTATTTCCTCTGTGATCACCTCTTAGATCAAGATGAGCAACACATCACCTTCTCAGACTTCAACATTTTGAAAAATTATGATTGTCAACATGCCACTCATATATTCTATTCTTAAACCATCTCTGAATAAAACGTGTATCCTTGTTGAGCAAATCCTCATCTCCAAAGGAAAGCTTCTCAATATGAAAATTTTACGTTGTTCTATTGACTGAACCGTTGGCAATAGGGGATGTTGAATGTTATCTGGAAACATTACCTTCTATTAAGCATTATACTGAATGACTAAGATCTTGTTGCCAACCGAATCATCAGTCAACAAGTATAGGTTCTCATTTGTGACCACCTTCCATCAACATTGTGGATGATAGAGGACGTAACAACCACCTCCATGCCAACACTCAATCCAAGCAGCTATGTGAATCCTTTTCTTTTTATAAGGTCAAGCAGCTATATGAACCTCACCATCTCAAAAAGGTAAAAAGGCTTCTTTTTTTTTTTTAAATCATGAAACGTGAAGGCATATTTCAATTGAAGTAGTTTAAACTTTTTAAAGTGGTTATTTTACATATGTGTAGATATATTTTGGTTCACAAGATGAAACTGGTGAGAAAAGGCATGTTGACTTAACAGTGATGTCAAATGGGTAATGTGCCAACCTCTTGATTAAGCTGGAAGGGATGGAGATGAACAAAAGAAACATAAATACCAATTTATTAAAGGAAAACATTCCATCTCTTGAGGTTGGTGTTCACAAGCAAATCAAGAGGTGGCTAAATCTTGAAGGTCAAAAGATAAAAGATAAGGAGATGGGACGAATGTACAAAAATGGGAATATGAAAAGAAAACATTCCATGCTTGAGATTGGAGTTTAGAAGTAGATTCAACAGTCTAGGACACCTTCAATTAATTCAATTTTCTCTTCTCGTGTGAATATAGTTCCCTCAAGAATCGGGGTTTCCTACATATCTTTTCTCAGTGTCAACTAATTAAAACTTATTTACTCAAGTACTTGAACTCTTGCTGCATCAGCTTTTGTCTAAAGGCAGGTGCATAGATGACAGCTCCGGCTAGCTTATTGTTCAGAGAAGACTATCTAACTGATGCTACATGCATGAACTCTTACACAACCTCGTGCGCAAGTTAGCACTTGGGTAAATTCACAAAGAAGAAGTTTATAATTTCATTTCTGATGGGAATCTTATTCTTTTTTCTATTTTCATGCAAAAGAGAGTATTTCACCCTAAAATTTATCAAGGACAGGACAGGGTTTAGGTCAGTCAATACATTTACCATAGGAATCAAAGCAAAATAGCTTCGCTGCACCTTCTAGACTTTCCAAAAGGGTGTGAACCTAATCCCAAGAAAATAACTTTCTAAAAAAGCCATATCTTTTATTTCTTCACTTATTTATTTTGATAAACGGTCTTGTTTGGCCAACTTGTGTGCACCTCAACTATTTCACTGGATACCAGCCGGATACTCGTGTCCTCACACCAATACAGGTATGTATAATCCTGTCTAGAAGGCTAGAAACCAAGCTTATCTGCCTATGCTATGATTAGAAACCTATCTCTCAAGTCTTTGTTCAAAACTTCGAATTTCATCACTGCTAAACCACAACCTTAGTTGCCCAGAAGAGCTATATTCAAAATTAAGAATGAAAAAGCATGTTGCTCATTTGTTTAAGGATCAACTATTTGGACATACAGTTGATCTAAGATACTGCTGAAATTCCAACTGTAGGCAGGAAATGAGCATTACCTATCATCTCAGAAGTTTGCTACAGTACAAGATTTTGGAGAGAAAGGAAAGACACAACTGTATACCATCCAAAAATTAACCATGAAAGTGAATGACCACAGGCAGGAAATGAGCATTACCGGCAGTTTTTGTTGTGAAATGAATCCATTGACATATTGGTGCTCCTTACCAACCCCTTCATCCTCAGGAATTGCGTCCAACATACCATGCCTAGACGACTTCCTTCTGGGGCTAACCTGAATTGTCTTGTTCAGAATCAAAGGCACACCAGAACAACAACCAGCAACGTAAACCTCAATCGATGGCGACGAAATCCCAATCTTTGGTTGAAAAAACGCTGACCCACCGCTCCCAAAAGACGCCGCATTGTAACAATCCATAGTCCACCCAGTCCCATTACCATTATCCCAAGTACCATCCACTCTTTCCAACGACCCACAAAGTATTAACTCCTTTGACTCCTCTTTGCCTTCATGTACCTCAAATTCCACCGGCCCTGAAACTCTAACATTGTCGGTGCTAACGTACGTCACCTCTGATGATCCCTTATCAACCCTGTCACGGCGTAGCGTGACGGAAACGGTGTCGGAGGCCGAAATTCGACACCCATTAATCTCTAACGAAACACCCATTTCACGTCGGAGGTGACGGAGTACGAGGTGATCCGGAACGACGTCTACTGCGCATGAAGCTATGCGTACGTAGAACAAACGGATTTCCAAACAACCCCCTGTAAAGTTTGAACTTTTGTAAGTTGCCATCAGTAATCCTTCGCCTTGATTACCCATTAAACTCTGGAACTTTCTTGAATGTGCAGGGGAATGTGACGGAGAATTGAAGAAAATTTAGGCTATGGATCAGAGGAAAACAATGAGGAAATTGAAAAGGTGAAAAAGAAAAAGAAGAAGAAGCAAGGGGACATGTGGAGCGTGATCACACGCGTCGGCTGTTCATTGTGGCATTGTGTCTGTGTGCGCGTGTTTTACTTAATGACTCATAATAGCCGACCAGGAATATGCTAGTTTCTGCAAATTAGTGGGCCGTCATGTAGTTGGACCTAAAAGAATTTTATTGGGCCTAAAGCTTGCTCGACTTATTCAAAATTTAGCCTTTTTGATGTTAAGTAAAATTTAGATAAGATTATCTTACATATATGAAACTCTTCAAATTCGAAGTTCAAATAGTGTCCTTCTCGAGCTCTAGATACGTATTTCAAAATCAAATCGTGTCTCAAAGATTTTATTTTTATAAATTTGAACTTCAAGATACTATCAAAAAAGTGAACTTTTAGTATACATAGGTGCTTGTAATGGGTGTTTCCCTTTACTAAAGAGCAGAAGCACCGACATTTAAACCACTCCTTTCTAAATGGAGAATAGGAAAAAAAATTACAAGTTGAAAAATCGAACTGTTACCAACTAATTTGCTAACTAACTGTATTATTAAATTTTTCGATATTTCATCTACTTTTGCTGAACCAAAAAAAAGAAGATGGGTTTCTTTTTGAATACAAACATTTGTTGTTACGTATGCTACAAATTTCAAAGAAATAAAAAACAAAAGGAGCTGAGATAGCTTAGTTTGCGTTAGACTCTTAACGGTCCAATCCCATATTTGGCCCCATATCGCCTGTTGTTTTTGGATACCAAACTGTGTATCGAATGTTGCTAAATTCCACCGTCCCAATTTCATCACACCTTTTCTTGGGAAGATTTGTGGAGGAGATCATATAGTGAGATTCGAACCTTCATCACTCGAATAACTATGTGAACAACTCGTCAACTAAGTTGCAATCCACTTGTAATTTGATTATATTTGTCAATGGACTTGAAATTTTCTGATCGAAGGGTCTAAAAAAAAATAATAATTCCAAAATAAAATTTAATTATAATTTTTATATATATCATGTACTTTCGCTTTCCAGTACTATTGATATGGATGATAACTTATATCTTAATTAAAGTATTCTAATAGTATACACAAAATATAATCAGATACATACTATTAATCTCCTAATAAGTAAGTACGTGTATATATATTGTGATTAATTTTATGTAGTATGAATTTATCAACTAACAATGACATTTCCTTAAGAGTGTAACGATAAATTGTTGAGGCCTGAATTATGTAGACTTGTTACTAAAAAGAGAACTTTTCCATAGTATAATTAACACCAGGAGTTCTTGCAACTCGTGCAGTAGTAGTTGTACTTTGATGGCACCCACAAAATTCTAAACTTTATAATCCTTATTAAAGTAAGAAAGCAAGATATAAAAGAAATAAAATGGATATGTACGAAGGAAGAAAACCCATTAAAAGGAAAAGAGAAAAATTCCAAAAACAGAAAGGAGAAGACATATTAGATCACAAAATCTTAATCAAGATTGGATTTCTTTTTTTCATTTTCAACAGAATAGACTAAAGTCGTGATTATGTCCTTAGTCGTAGTTTACATGTATTCCGACCATTTTATTTCTCAACTGGATACAAATTTTATAACTTCAATTTAATCCAATAATTATTATTAATTTATATTAATGGTAAGTAGACAGTAGATAGTAGTTTAACAGAACAAAATGTCATCAAACAATTGAAATCTAACACTGATGCGAAACCTATCTGCACTTTGAAAATTAAGAATGGTAGGATTCAATGAAGAGCCAATACACATTTATCTATATATCTCTCTGTATAGTACAATTAAATACTGTTCTAATAGCGTCTAAAAAAGAAATGTCAAATAAATTGATGACTGAAATATTATTTCCTTCTTTCTCTTTTTACTTTTATATTAAGATAATACAAATGAAGAAGATTTAGTATTTTTTTAATATACTTTCATTGTTGAGTAACTATATAAAATATTACTAGTAATCAAATTTAAAACTTTTAAGTATAAGTAACAGAAATAATTTTAGTAAAACAGACCTTTATAGCTAATAATAAAGTATGCTTTTTTTAAAAAATAGTGTATAGTTAACAAGTGATAAGTAATACAAAATGGAGAAAGTATATAGTACTAATTAAGGTACGGGAAAAGCTAGGTAGGGTCAATAGGAGTTCATGGAAATCTTGGTCGATACCTGGATGAACTCACTTGAGAGAAATTATATTTTATATATTTACGGTGAATGTTGAACTTATTTTATATATTTAACTTTTTTTTTTTGTATTTTTAAATTATTTCAATAAAAATCTTGATTCATAGGGTAGCCAATTTGATTTTGATTGTTGTCTGTCGATATTGAAGACACAAATGGACCAACAAGAAGTTCCTACCACTGAATTCAACTTAAAGGCTAATATAACAATTAATAAGACGGTTATTATTGCATGCTCCACATAAGAATATAGGCCGGTTATATAGGGTCACTTCATGTCCTTTAAAACCGGCAGAAAATAAAACCTTAAAAGTCAATACTATAATCATGAAAAATATTATGTCCCATGAAAACTATGATATATACATGGGATTGCTCTTTATATTATAACTCCCGAAAATAGAATCGTTAATTTATTTTTAATTTTTATTTTTTAACTTTAAGAGTAATAAACAAATAAATATTTTAACTATCTAAAAATTTAAATAAATAAACACCCAAATTTTATATGGCAAAATGTGTGAAATATATTCAATTTGCGCATGGTGGTAAAATTTATTATGTTTTTACTATTCATTGTTTATTTTTTAGATATCCCTCTCACTCTCGTTAGAATTTCGATGAGCCAATTAATCAACTATAAATATAGGGTTTTTCTCTTGATTTTAAACATTGAATTTCCTCCTCCTGCTGCATACATTTTCTTACAAACAAAGTAAAGTGTTTGTGTAATTTCATTGCTGCTTTATGAGTTCGCTGAAGTTATTGAATTTTGAGGTACCGCTACTTCTTCAACAAGTATATCCATTTTATCCTGGGAGAAAATAATCCACAGCCTCGGAAACAGCGAGTGAATTAAATTCCTTAAGGACAAACAACGAATTTTGTAGACTCAGATATTTTCTTTCTTCTCAATATTATTTCTATTTTACCTATATATTTTGTCTTCATCACTAATTTAACTTTTGGCGTTGAAAACTTACTAGAAACTTTGTGTGTTATTACTTGCATAAATTTTTGTTATACTAAAAGATTCTGTTCTAAGTAATTTTCTAATACAAATTAATCATCAAATTTTACTAATTGTGTGAGAGATTGTCTTTTTGGTTAAGCTGATATTTCAGCAGTATGAAAAAGCCAGTGAAGAGATCTGTAGTTTTAAACCTTGAAGTAAGGCGCTTGTCTTTTATGACCAAAATGACAGATTGTGCTACCAATTTAATTTGCAGCCAAGGATGGTTAAAGAAGAGTTGTGCTTGACCAATTTGAAAAATCAAAAGATAAATAAATATGTTTTATATTATTAATTTTTACTATATTAAGGAGTAAGATGACTTACAATAATTAAGTTGAGATAGTAAAATTACTTTCTTATTTTTACTTATCCACTAATTTTGAAATAGATTTTTATTTTAATTTATCCATCAAGAAAAGATAATTATTTTTTCATAATTTATCCTTAATGTTAATTACTTAAACATCAAGTTATTTTTCAACACTTAATATTAAACACCAATTAATATGAATATACTGATAAAATATATATACTGATTATTTTGTATAGAAGATGTAAAATCTAAAATAAATAACTACAGCAACAACAATATACCCAGTGAAATCCCACAAGTGGTAGTTGAGGAGGATAAAATGTACGCAGACCTTACCACTACCTCATAAAGATAGAGAAATTGTTTTCGAAAAATGTTCGTCTAAAAAAAACATGCCACATAAGGAGAAGATACTAGATATGAAAAATAAGGGGAAAAGAAAAGAAAAAAAGGAAAACAACTAATAATGAACAGTAAATGATAGTAAGTAAATATGATAAATATAACAAATATAAGATGAATAATAACAGCACAGAATATAAAGACACGATTACTCTTACTAACCCACTATATCACCAGACCATACATCAACTAATCCCAAAAATAATACCATGTGTAAAGTCAAACATAAACAACAAAATATATAGTTGTTTACCTTATTCTTGATTGTTGAAAAGCTTTGGATTTTCTCTCATTTTGTTTATTTGTGTACCAACTGATTTACAGAATCCACCACGACTTAATTAATGGATACAACACTATATTAGCCACGAAATAGCATTTAATTAAGAATCGAATATTATCTTAAAATTTAAAACCTTGACTCTAAAAGGGTTGATTAATATATCAATTTTTCAATGGTGCAAATGACCTAAAGAGGGTGAACAACAACAAATGGTGGTGAATGGCGGCTTCTTTTTTTTTTTTCTATTTATTTAGTTTTCCATCCGGTATTCAGTGTTCATATTGAAGCCCAATTATATTCAGATTCATGTCACCTAGGACCCCATTTGGAGCGAAGCACTCCATGCAAAAAGAATTTTCATTTCCAAAACTCGATCATTTCCAAAATTCAAACTCAAAAACTCTAATTAAGAAAAGAACAATCTTATATCTTTCGGTGGTACCCTTTATTTTTTCTATTAAATATTATCTAGTTGCAGTTTAGAGTTTTCAAGAAACTTGAAATTTCAAACCATCGAATTATATTGACATAGAGAAACCAATTACTTTTTACTTTTAAAAATAACCCTAGTCTAGAGATATTCGTGGTCTAGGCTTCGAACATATTACTTATTTAATAATAATTATAATAATAATTGATTAAAGTTTGATGAAATTGGAACTAGTCTGGAGCAGGCACTTCCGATCCCTAGTTGTAGCTAATTCTTTTATAATATATCCTTTTTTTATGTCATTAATTATATTTTCTCTAATACTTCAAAAAATTGTACAAATATTATGCTTGTGAATGTACCTTGCAGACAATACTAGATTTGAATTGAATGTTTGCTCAATATTACTGTTAAAATATGAGACTATTATTTAGTATTTAATTTTAATTTTTATATAATATAAGTTCAGATTACAAGATGTTTTAATATATGATATATTTTTAATTTAAAAATAATAAAATTAATTTTTTTTAGAAAAAAATAATAAACTATAACGGAATAAGTATAACACTTTATTACTTGGAAAAAAATGCATATCGGATACTCTAGGGGTTTACAAACACCCCCCCCCCCCAAAAAAAAAAAAAAAGAAAAGAAAAAAAAACACCTCAACAAAAGCAACGACCTCAACATATCGACACATTAATTTGTGGGGTTTTATATTTAAGATGAAGTTGGCATGTTAATTAATAATTATTTTTTAAGAATGAATAATTAATTAGAAGTAAAATTGTAAATTTATAGTTACGATAATAGTTATCTGCTTAAGCAGATAGTTGAAGCAAACGTGACAATCATGACGTGCTTGCTTTAAGTTTATTCTATATTGTAGTAATATTTTCGGGAGCACATTTTTCATATATTAAAGAGAGCACACTCGTATGTTATTCCTCCACCAGTCTACTTTAATTGTCATACTAAAATTTGATATAATTAAATAAAATTAATTAGAAGTATTGTTTGATTATATATATTTCTTATAAATAATTGAATTTATAT
>JAPFFP010000001.1:25070352-25083368 GCA_026153255.1 Solanum medicagineum
TATATATATACACCTCTTAATTCTTAAATAATCAATGCTTAATATAAAATTTAAAAATATTTTTTTTAATTACTTAAATTAATAACTATTTTATTTTAATATACCTGATAATTAATATAAAAAACGGAGAAAATATTTATTGTATCAGAACACCAACTAGCACTTGGAAATCAATTTTTTCGTGTACGAACATTTAAACATAACTATTCAACTTATAATAAAATACAAAAAATTCCTAATAACGCATCTTTTGAAAAATGAAATTTGTGATTACTGACCCAACTTGTTGCAAAGAACGCCACGTGGCAATACGTGGAAAGCTCCACTTGGATGATAAATTTAACATGTAACCCCTCCGAATTAATTTAACTTTTAGCCCCTCTCCTCCTCCCCCACACCCAACACCCCCCACAAATTGCCACTGTTGGCCTCACTGTTATCACCTTTCTGCTCTGTAACTCCAAAAATATATAATAACACCATTGCCCATAACACCCTTTCATATTTTCTCTCTCTTATTCTGCATTTTTGTTCTGATTCGGAATTTTTTTTCTCTATTTCGGTTCCTTTTGTACCGTCAAATCGCATATATTCGCTTCTGTCTCTTTCTATTCACTACAGCTTCACCATTTCTATCTTCTTCTTCTTCCTCTCATTCTCTCTAGAGCCTTTTCTTCTGGGATTTGATTCTGATTGCAAGATGAAGGTATCTATGATAGATTTCTTTTCAGGGAACTCACTTATTTAATCTAGATTTTGCCTTTTGTGTTATTCCAACTTTGGAATATTTCACAAGATGTACAACTTTTGCTTTGAAATTACTTTTGGTTGTCGGAATTTTTTCGGTATTGATTCTTTAGAGTTTTTTATTTTTTCTTAATCTTGTCGGTGGTTGATTCTTTTGTCTTTTGATTTGTTTGCTCTGTTTTTTTGGTACTGTGTTTCATCTTTTATTTTGCAAAAAAATGATTTTAATTTGGTTTTTCTGTGCAGAAATTTATCTTGAACTTGGAGGTGCAGGATGTAAGAGACAAGCGCAAGGCCTTGAAGACTGTCTCTGCTCTTCCAGGTACTTGAAAAAAAATGTTGTTTTCCATACATTTTGCATTTGTCAAAATTTCACGCTAAAATGGTGTGGGGTGGGTGGGGGAAATCTGCAGCTCCAATTTTTATTTTTTCCAGGTAGTTTATTTTCACTTTAAAAGTTTAAACTGGATATCGAATTATCGACAGTTGCCTAAAAGGACTATCTTGCTCGGATTCTCCAAAAATGTTGTAGCTCCCATGTTAGATTCTTTGAAAATGCACTATTTCTAAAGAGTCTCATCAACGTAGACTTGTTACCAGTGGCGAATATGCTTAATATCAAGTAGTGTCGTCTGACACGTCTTTGAAAAAAAATTTAATCAATATATGTGTGAATGATATTATACGAAAATCAACATAGGCAAACCAGTTTAACAACTACAAGTAATTCTTTCTTCTTCTTTTTTTTTTTTTTTTGATATGTGGATATATGTCTTTAGCAAAAAGGGAAGAATTTAATTTTGGTTTCTAATTGAGTTGGTGGTGACTTACTGTTAAAGGATTTAGATGATGCAATTGAAGATGGTAGTTCTCCATCTTGGAGTAGGTATTAAGCCATTCACCATCACTAGTCTCCAAATTGAATTCTACTTTCAACTAACTGAAAAGAAAAAGAGTAGTCAATTTTTCGATTCTGATGTGGTGCCACGTCAAGTGGGGTCCACTATGTGTGTAAGTTGTCCTCCATTTCAAACGTCCATCTTCTTTCTCTGAGAAGATGAGTGGTTATTGTAGGTTGGGATTATAGTCATTTGTAAGTGCCAAACTTGTTGATTTGGAGTTAAAAGAAAGTCCGAAACGTACCCTCCCTTGGATGTTCCTTTTGGGATAACATTTTTAAGTTGATTCTTTCGTGTTTGGTGATGATTACGAAAGCACCACCTTTTTTGTCCTAAGAAATCATTCCATGAGTAGTTGTTCTATCAACTTCAGTTGCTGCATTATCTTCAGTAGTGGTCAATTTAATTTGTTGTAATGGTCTTATGCTCTTTGGAGAAAAATGATTTGCTAAAGGAGTAACCAAATCATGATGGTTGTGCACTAAGATGTTTGTGCAGTAATAGTTAAAAAAATGATGACAAAGTCGGTTTCTTGAGTTTGATTCAGCTATTTTCTGTGGTATCGAAACAAGACTAAGCTGTGGATGTTATGATGAGATGTTGCAGGAATTGATGAGATCTCAATGGATATGAAAGGTAAGAAATTAACCATCATCGGGACAGTTGATCCAGTGAGTGTAGTGAGCAAACTACGCAAATTTTGGCCAGCGCACATAATCTCAGTAGGACCTGCCAAAGAGCCAGAAAAGAAAGAGGAACCAAAGAAAGAAGAGGCCAAGAAAGAGGAGGCTAAGAAGGAGGGAGAGGGCAAGAAAGAAGACGCTCCGAAGGAGGAAGGAAAGAAAGAGGAGGGTAAAAAGGAAGAAGAAGGTAAGAAGGACGAAAATAAGAAAGACGAACCCAAAAAGGACGAAGAGAAGAAGGCTGAGCCACAGCCACAACCAATACCGATACAGATGCCTATGCCATTCCCACATCCTCAAGCTTATAATCAAGCTGTGGTTGGCATGGTACCACCCTATCGGCCATATTATCCTCCTCCGCCTCATATGCAAGCTATGCCCTATCGTCCATATTATCCTCCTCCCGCTCAAACATACTACCAGGTTCACCACAGCATCGAAGAGAATCCTAATTCATGTGTTATCTGTTGAATTGGCTCATAGAACGGATCGAATCATATATATTATACATAGCTCTCCGTTCTTCTTGTTTTGAGTCGGTCTCTGGTTATATATATTCTATTAGCATGAACTGTGACTAACATTCAAGAACAGAGAAAATCCATTGTGAATACACAATGATCATGCCATCATATTTGTCTTTTCAGAATCAAGAAATTGTGTACAGAGAATTAAATAAGAGTTTTGCTGCCCTTTTTTGCTTATAAATTCTTACAAGAGTAGTTCCAGATCTCATGTGCACATTGTTCACTTCCTATTATTGGAGTAATGGGGAATCCTTTGTCGTCGTTTGATTCGCGAACTAAGTTATTCTTAGATTTTAATTTTGCAATCAAAAAGTGCCACGTAAATAGGGACAGAGACTAATTATTAAGTTGTACAAGGGATGATTTGCAGTCAAGTTGCTTTATGCATGTAGTTTTCCATCCCTCTAATTCCCCCATGTTCTTACTTAAATATTTTTTCCAATAGTACAAGATAGTAAGACAAATTTCACATGTACTTACTCTGCTAATTCTTTTATCTTTTTCTGAAAAACAGAAATTGGTGCTAGTCATGCTTCATTTCACATGACAATTAAGCCATTGGGTTGGTTTATTCGAATTTAGTTAATCTACAAACATGTGATCATTAGTGTGTACCTTTATGATATATTCTTGTTAATTAGTCAATGATGGGTACCCTCTTAATTTAACTTTTTTTTTTGTTTAAGAGGAAATATGTTGTCAAACTTGTATTTAATTATGTTGAAGATTGTGTGCTGGAGCTATAGAAAAATCTTTGACCGCAGGCTTCTATGAAAGTGAATAGCCATCTAAAAGTTTGGACCATAAATATAAATAAGGGTCCAGATTCAAAGTGTGGGGATCACTTTTTTCCTATCTTTACTTTAAGCAAGTACCCCACCATTATAATATAGGACTTTAGAACAAAGTGCTAGCCATTGAGAAGAAAGAAAAATTACATTTTGTGTCCACTTTTGGTGTTCCATGTTCTAATTTTATCTTTGGCCCAAACATTATTTTCTATAAATGTTTCTTTAATCTTCTATAAGTACTCCCTCTGGTCCCTTTTGTATGTCACGTTTTGTGATGACACTTGTATTGAGGAAAAAAATAATTTTATTATTTTATCTTTATTTAATATATATTAATTGTTTTTTTAATTCTTTTAAGTGGTCAAATATATCTTTTCAAATCTCATCAACTATCAAGGGTAAAATAAGAAGAACAATGTCATTTATGCATTAATTTTGTAAATTGTTATATGTTACAGATCATCTATTTAGAAGACGACATATAAAAGGGACTGGGGGAGTACATATGTTGGATTTCCCCTAGTGTAGTTTGAACAAAATTAAGAAATGAAAATAGGGGAGATAAGTACTCCCTCTGTTCATATTTACTTGTCACTGTCTTGCTTTTCGAGGTTAATTTGATTAAACTTCAAAGTTAAATTGAAAAAGTTAAATTTAATATTTAAAATCTAAAATTTAGATGGTTGAAAATTATACGAAAAATGCTATAAGTTGCAATTTTTCTCATATTAATATGATTAAAAAATACATCTGAAAATGTTAGTCAAAGTTTATGTAATTTTATCTCGATAAAGGAAATAATGACAAGTAAAAACAAACGGAGGGAGTATAATAATTCAAATTACAAGGGAGATTAGTATTGCGAAGCTAAACATGGAGGGATAATTATGAAATTTTCTCCATCTTTTTGTTTGTCTTTCCCTCTAAAATTTACCAAAGTTCTTTTTTTTTTCTGAAAAAAAGAAAAGAAAAAGAAACTGAAGAGATCGCT
This sequence comes from Solanum medicagineum, assembly GCA_026153255.1. Lineage (NCBI taxonomy): Eukaryota > Viridiplantae > Streptophyta > Magnoliopsida > Solanales > Solanaceae > Solanum > Solanum medicagineum. The sequence continues at coordinate 25,074,991 of JAPFFP010000001.1, forward strand.
TGATATATGATTTATTCATCGTACGTGTGCCATTAAACATGGTCTCATTGGATTAAATATTAATGCTGAAAATGCTCTTCACCTTTCGAACAAAATCAATATTTTATTTATTTATTTATTTATTTTAATTAAAAAATGGATACGATCAATAACCATCACGATGTCACACTTTATCTTTTGAAGTTATGTAAATTGATATATCGGCTTTTTCCCTTTTCAAGCTTTTAATAATTGATTCTTTTAATTGTATAGCTATTTATACATTTATTTATTGCTTCACTTTATGGTAAATTGTGAATCAGAACTTACCTATATATGATCAACTTCGAGAATATATACGAATGCTCGAGGATGGAATTATTGATTTTTTTATCTTAGTTAACATGCTAATAGTTACTCTCTTCGTTCTATTTACTTGAACTTGTAAGCTAATACACATATTAAGAAAAGTATTTAGGGACAAAATTTTAATCATATTTTTCACTATTATCTTTTGTAGAATCATAAATATATAGTATAATTTATCTCCTAGAAAATGTAAAACTTCAATAAATAAAAGAGCAAATATGAAAAAAGTTTAAAACATTCATCTTGAACAAGGGATGGACAATTTAAATATTTTGAACCATGAAAAAACTTTTAAAAATTCAAGTAATTCAAGACAGAAAGGATTCTAATATAAATCATTGATTACTTTATATAAAAGTTATTAAAAACGCAGAATTTTATCACAAGAAGTTTTTCTTACCTTCGGTAGATCTACGAAATGTGATTTTTAATAAATTAAGCTAGTGAGGATAAAAAAGAAAAAGATAAAATCGAAGTTGTCCTTTCACTAATTAGTGTCACACGTTGACAAGAAAATAGTTTTCTTAATTAAAGGTAGACAAGTTTACTGAATTTTTTTTTTCGCTAGATACGGTTGAGGGTGACTTATTAATTTATCTTTTTCTTTCTGTTGATTAAGTGAATTTGTAACATTCAAAAGCAAAGACTGACAATATGCAGCACGCTTTAAAGGAATAACATTCTCTCTCTATATATGTATATAACTTTTTGCTTGATATTTTTTGATCCGACACTATATTTTTAAAAAAAAATTAAAAATATATAATCTAAAATAATCTTTAAATAGTTAGTAGTTAAAATTTATTTCATTAAAAATAAAAAATATTTCACTTAATAATTCACTTTGAAATTTAGGAACTCGACATCCTGGCTACGGAAGGTATGCCCATGTTGAGTTAAGATTGATGAATGATTGGTCAATTGTACGTCAGCAGAATGTTTGGGCGGCATTTGTCGACAAAAGCAAGGGGCTCATAAAACAGTACTCTGTCCTAATTTTACGTGACATAATTAGATTAGACATAAAAAAAATTTAAAAAATATATAATTTATAATTTAAAATAAATTTTAAATAATATATAATATAATTATTTTATGAAGAATAAAATATAAATTTTTTATAATCAATTTTTTTAATTGTAGAAAGGTAACCATCAGCAAAAAATTATTTGTTTTTACTATTGAAGAGTTAGTTAAGTTTCCTAATTTTTGACGTATGTATGATATTCTATCCTTGTCCAGTGGAGTACTACGTCCTGTCCCTTTTGATGCCAAATCAACCCATACACACCGCGTTTTTTCTTCTGGTCGATTTCTAACTTTGATCTTGAAAGTTTCGGAAAATAGAATATGTCACATGAGCGAGCTACGGGGTAGAGATATCTTATGGTTAGGAGTTCATTGAAATCTGTTTCGACAAAAAATTACACTCATATATATGTAGTTAAATTTTTTTTTATGTATATATAGTAAATGTCAAATATTCGTTATGTCTACGTCTTCAAATTTTAAATCTTATTAATAAAAATTTTTGACTCCGCTCGGAATACATGGATGGGTCATGGGCTAGATTCTTTCCAATGCGTGCAGTAACTATAATATTTTGTTTTATTTTAAAGAATTTATGTAAAGTTTTTGCATTATACATCACTTGCCTATCTTGATTTTGGTCCATCTGTAAAAATAAAAAGACATACTTCTTTCTTTTGTCCTGGTTATTTCCTTTTCCTATATTAAGTCGATCGACAAACGCATGTAAGAAATTTTATCATGTTATTTCTTACTAAGTTGATTGATCAAAAAGGTCTTCAAAAGATATGATAAAGCTAAGTTGTCATATTATCACAATTTAAAATACAATATACATGTTTGAATCACACTAACCATGCATGTTAATTATATTTCTTTTCCTCATTATTAAAAAAAAAAGATGTTTCTCATTATTATTGACGAATTTTGGATAGATTTTCATTGATTTGATTAAATTCTGACTTACAGGCTTGATTTTTGAGATGAGAGTTTTTTGGAAACAACTTCTCTATCTCAATGAGGTAGTGGTAAGATCTGAATACATTTTACTTTTTTCAAACCCACTTGTGCGAGGTGGTGGTAAGATCTGAATACATTTTACTTTTTCCAAACCCACTTGTGCCACTCTACTATGTATGTTGTTGTTGTTGATTAAATTCTTGATTTGGTATTGGGCAGTACATTACAAATTAGCAGATGAATGCTACAAAATTTTTCTCATATATTTTGTATAAATTTTGAATTATGAATTTGTTAGTTACACGCTTGTCATGCAATTATAAGGACATAAATCTTTCTTTTCATTAGATAAATAGATGACGTAATAAGTAGTATTCTAAAAGATTACGTACTACTATATAGAGTTTATATTATATTCCAATTCCTATATCAATGTATTGTATTAGGAAAGGACTCAACTAACACCACACATTTTTTTGTACTTTAATAAAATAAAATTAAAAAAACAACTATGCATAATGCAAAATTCTCGCATCATTGAGGGGCATGAGTCATGTTAAGTAATTTTTTACTTAAATAATTTTTATTTTTGGTCTCTACGTGATCAATACGATCAAGACAATCTATATGAGCTAGTCATGCTTCCTACTATTTTATGAAAGTTTTCTCAAATATTACGATTAAGTGGTGATTTTAGTTTGAATATATCTCTCGAAAAATATACTCACTTCTAAAAAGTAAGAAAATTTTATGACAAAATTATTCATAATCTCATTTGAGAAATATATATTAATTTTATTCTACTTTGTTTTTATAAGTTATATATCCATTAACTTTATGTTTAAATACATGCACAGCATTTATGAGATCTCATTGTCTCAAACTAAAGGCTACTCACTTTTGGACAATTATTGATTACCGAAAGAAATTAGCAGTAGTAGTGACTAGTGTCTATCTAAACGTGTATAGAATAATTCATCATTTAGACTTTATGTGGTCACGATTTTGGAAGAACAACTTATTTAAGTGCTAATAAAGTAAAAACTCAGTCAGAGTTTAATATTAATACATATTTTAGTGGGTTTTGTTTAATACTCTTTCCATCTCAATTCATATTATTGATTAACTTGACACAAAGTTTAAGAAAAAATGATGATTTTTTAAATTTGTGGTGAATCTGTCCTTGACTATTTATTTGGCTATAAATTATTTAATTAAGGATTAAAAAAATTAAAGTCAAAATCATTCATATTTATATAAAGGTGACATACTTTTTATACGGACAAAAAAAAAAGAAAAAATGTCATATAAATTGAGACAAAAATAGTTTACTCCCTTCGTTCATTTTTACTTGTTCCAAATTTAAATAATAATTTTTTTTCTTTTACTTGTTACTTTTACCATATCAAGAAAACTAATTAAGCATTGGAATTTGTTTGTCAACACAATTCCACTCATAAGTAGGTTCAAATCGTAATCTAAGTAACATTTCCTATCGAGAGGTTATAATATTGGTAAAGAGTCTTATTCTTCTCCTTGGTTTATGAAATAATTCAATAGCTTTGGGCTCCTCAAATGCATTCCAAGGGGAGCTCTTACTAATCCTTTTATTTGCTTTATATTACACAGACTATTAATTACTTATTCTTCAAATCATTTTCAAGATCTAATACAAAATATCAATAAATAGGAATACTGTGACAAAATCAAATATGGCAAGTAAAATGCTTAATATTGAGTTTAAAACTATAATTGTTGAATTTAGCCAAATGACAACTTATTCCATAGAGAGAAAAAAGCTCTTCATGACATGGAATGATAGTATAATGAGTCACTTGATGGGTATGCAGACCTAAAAACTGGACAGTTATAATGTTAACGTCATTAGCAAATAATATTCCTCATGTCTAATATAAATAATATTCTACACAACAAAATTGATGTCATACCAAGTGTGGTTGCATTATTGTACATTGGCTTAATTGAATAATTTTAAAATTAATCTTACTAAGCACTAATAAGTAATATGTTCAAAACAAACAAAGATTTCCTGTTACGACTCTTTTAAGTTTTAACAAATAGATCTCTTGGCCTTTCAACTTCAGCTGTGTATATTAAAAAAAAGTTTAATTCAATATTATATTCCTGTATATTAACAAATGTTAATTTAATTCAATTTCTGCTTATTGGTTTTTGAGATGAGGATTCCCAAGAAACAACCTCTTTACCTCTATAAGGTCTGCGTACATTCTCCTCTCCTCAGACCTGGACTCCATTGGTATGTTGTTATTGTTGTTAATTTAATTCAATGTTGTGGGCCAATCCAGAAAATGATTCAACAAATTATCACATAGTTGTGTATTTAAAAACATGTGAACATCATAAGCCCAACAAGAATTATAACTTATAGTGTGCATATTGAAAAGGCATACCACAAAAAAGTATCATTAAATTGTGGGGCCTTATAAAGTTTCTACTATTGATGGCAAAAATTATAGTTTTACTGCGGTAAATGATCTTTCTAATCCAAACTCAAGTAAGATGTATGCATAGTGTTAAAATAGTTTTCAATGCTTGTTAAGATGCATTTTGCTAAGTCAATCAAATTTGTTAAAACAAATAATTAGGCAAAATGTTAATTCAGTATGTAATGAGTAGTTCAGGATCCTAGTAATCATTCACAAGAAGTTTCCATGTGAAAATCTCAATGAGTAAAACACCTTCATTTAGTTAAAAACAACTGTTAGCTTCTGAGGAAGCTTTGATAATGGTGAAAGTAAGAGAAAGAAGAAGAGAGAATTAGGAGCAATCGTAAGAGTACGGTTTTATTCCTCTGAAGAAATAGGAGTAGTAGATGTATATATAGACGCTAGAGTACAACTATCATTGTAACTAATCATTAACTACTTCTTGACCACCTGATCAACACTAACTGTGATTAGAGTTAGTGATAAGTTGTATTACATGATAAACTCTTCTCAATACTACCCCGAAGAGTTTTTTCATTCCTATCTTACTCAGTAGGTAATCATATACATGATTGGTTTTAAGCATGCGTTCCCTGATTTTCTCTTTCACAAAGTGACAATCAATGTCAATGTGCTTTGTTCTCTCTGCAACATGTGCTGTCACACATCAGCTCAATTGGTTGTTGAACTTTAACTCCCAGTTCCTTGAGCAATCTTGTAAGCCAAATGATTTTTGTTGTGATTTCTGTTGCGTAGGAACTCATGCTTCTGAATTCAATATCTTCACAATGTACCCAATCACACACCTTCTAGTTTCTACACATGCTCCGCCAATTAGAATCACACAAGGGTTGCAGCTGATTAGTGCCTCTAACAGGCATAAATATACCAATAATCATTGAGAATGATAACTACCAATTCCATGATGATCACTGGACTAATTTATTTAATAATTAATTCGAAATTTTTTCTGATTTAGTATTTAATAATTAAATTTATCTTATTTATATAACTATATATTCGGCGTGTTTAAAAGCAAATTCCAATAAACAAGAAGATATCTTAATCGAAATAATTTGAAAATATAAATTATACAAAAACAACTTAGGTTCGTTCCTGATAAAACACGTGAAACATGCAAAGTATTCATTTGTCATGCAAATTTAAGGGCATTTCAATAAAACTAATGCTCTAAAACTAAATTTGATTTAGAGGCTTTAAATATATACACAACATAGTAATAGTAATTTGGAATATAATTGTCTTTCTTATTTTCACACGCTACTTGTCTTATCCAACTTCACATAATAATAATATTATTTTTAAAGGTTAGAATCAAGTTTAACTAATAAGATATTTAGTCATTTGTGTACATTATGTTATTTTGGATGTTATCGTAAAAAAAATTATTTATCAATGTGAAAATATGTGTTGTTTAATTTATAATTCTAAAATATTTCTGATAAAAAATAGATATTCTTTTAAAAAAAATTATTTTACTTTTCAATATTGTTCTAAATGAAAATAAAAATCATAAATTCACTAGTAAAATTTTTTTGGATCTCAAAAGATATATAAGCTAAATAGATAATCCAATGTGCTCAATTCTAATCAAAAGTTAAACAGTGAATTATAACCCAACTCGTCCAAACAGATTTCTTTTTAAAAGAAAAATTGTTATTGCTATATCTAACAACTTTGAAAATTTGATAAATTCTCTTATGGGTTAGATTTGGTTACATGTTATGCCCAAATCAACCCAAATTTGGGTTGTGGCCAAAGTGATTTGCCATGAAAATGTGCTTAGTCCAATAATCTATTCAAATTTGAGAGAATGGCAAATCAAATTTTTATGAGTTAATTTTTATTATATCTTTCATATAAAGTAAACCCACCATCAAATTTTTATGAGCTAATTTTTATTATATCTTTCACATTTGCCCTTGTATGCTTACTTATTTAATTAGTTATTTAGAAGGGCAATTATAATAAAAAGAGTTCACTTGTGCCCCAAAAGGAAAACTTTTTACGAGTAATGCGCATTACTTTCATACCGTCTATTTTAATTATGTTTGTGAATTTGATACATTGAGAGTATATATACACTCTGAAATAGTATCAATAAAGAAGAATCAATGTTCAATGAAATTGCATGATACTATCAAAGTGTATATATACTCTGATAGTATCAAATATGAAGAAGCAATACTACTACTTAACTACTGTTTGATACCATTAAAGTATATAAACTCTGTAGGCATCGAGGGAGACATGTAATGCTTCAATCAAAAGATTGCTCCAAAGATAAACCTAAATTTATTTTTAATAAATAATTTGACAATTGAATTCATTCTGTCATTTTGTGTAGTTTTCCCATTATAATTTGAGAGGACAAATGTTTGCATCTTTTATGACATTAGCTATAGAACTCTGCCCTCATATGGACCATGCAATAGCCCATTTTCCATAAAATTCTACATTTAGTTCCTTCTTTAAATAATAGAGCTTTAAAGTTAGATCCAAGCATAACTTGAGGATATTATCATATAATAATATAAATTTATGTACTCCAAAAAAAAGTTATTTGTTATAAGCAATATAAATAAAGACCAGTACAAAATAGGATAAACAGTGCAAATTATCCCTATTTTGTGCCCAAGTGAGAATTCCCATAACCATAGAAATTACTCATTTTACAAAATATTATAATTTATACCAATGTATTTCAGCAAAATAAAATAAAATAAAATAAACATTCCATTAGAATATAATAATTCACAAGTTATATAATTATGTGATTCAACTGTTGTGACTATTGTATATCATCAGGGTATATAATAAGAGAAAATTTAATAAATGACAAATTATAAAAGCTTATTGTGCAGTTTTACTTTATTTTTATATAATTAAATGGTCTAGTGGCTAGATTAATTTCAGTCAAGTCAGTCCTAATTTTTTATGTCTAAAATGAGAAAATCATTACTGCACGTGAGAAAGAAAATCAATTGGACGTGGTATTTTTTTTTTTTAAGTTGGTAATATATATTGTGCTTTTTCAAACTTTACTATATTTTAAGTCGTCGCTAAATAATATGTATAAATTAAATGCTCCTGTTAGATTCTTTATATGAACTCAAAAACAATTTTGAAGTTATTAGCAGATTTAAACTGATGGTTTTAACTCTTTATCAAGTCGGATGATTGATGGTACGACATGGAAAATAAGTTGATTTCTAACTTATTTTTTCATGTTTTGTTGGTGAGTGAAATATATTTTCTATTGTTTTGTTGGTGAATGAAGATATTTTTCAGAGAATATATTTTACTTTTGGCTAGAGAGTAAAAAATATTTCAATTCGGGACCTGATTCAGACACTTGAATCGAAATCCCACCCTGATAATCGATCCAAAATTCAATCCAAATTAAATATCTGATTCAGGACCTGACCTCAATATCTAAACTTGAACACAATTGATCAATTGTGAATCCAACCTTGACACTTGGAGTTTCACATCGAAATTTAATTTTCGTTAAAAAAAGTAAATTTTTAATTTTTTTTTTCTGGGAGAGGG
>JAPFFP010000001.1:25083468-25098391 GCA_026153255.1 Solanum medicagineum
CGGGAATGACGTATAAAAAATGAAAATTTCAAAATTTGAAATAATTTTAACGCTTTTTTTTGTGGGGGTGGGGGAGGGGCGCTGGTAGGAATGTCGAAGCGAGGCGAGGGGTAAAAAATAAAAATTTTAAAAATTTAAAATATGTTTTAAAAATAATTTAATCTTTTTGAGAGGGGCGTTATAAGGAAAAAAAAATTATAATTTGAGGTTGGAGAAGAATTTTGAAAAACAAAATCCTAATTTTTTAAGGGAAATCATTTTTCTTAAATTTGAGTCAATCAAATATTAAAAAAATTGAAAAATAATTTTTGAAAAATGTTCTCCATTATATCAAGCACACCCTTTAACGATTTTCACTTTTGTCTAAAATTAGTGGATTGACTTGGTAAAATTTCAAAGCATTTGATGATTACAAGAAATTAACATATCCAGGAAAAATATAGGCTTTTATACACTATATTCACCACTTAATCTTGGTTAAATATTATTCATTTTAATCTAATCTTTTATTTTTTATCTTCCGTAAATGCAACGGGTGGAAGCTCCTAGAAAGAAAGACAATAATGCATATATAGGACCAAACCTGTGACTTTTTAACATTTGAAAACCAAAATAACCATTTTCATATTCACACATATGTAAATAATTTTTGGCAGAAAAAAAAAGTGATATATTGAATATGTAAATATTTTGGCAGACAAAAAAAAAGGTGACATTTGAAGATGTCAAGATGTAAGATTGCGTCCAAACAGACAAGATTTATAGTTTATTAGTTAGTAGAAAAAGCTTTGCAAATCTACAAGTTAAAAGATGTTTATACACAATGTCTAAAAAAAATAAAATTGTGATCATTGTTTTTTAAATTTTTCATAGAGAATTTTTTCATCTACAAAGTCAACATATATAAGATCGTTTACTTAGAGCTTAAGTAGGAATATTTCGAAATTGCTTGCTAGTTGTATGGTTGCTGAGTCTACTCTTTCACATCCAATATATATTCATACCCAATAATAAATATTACGACCAACATGATCGCACTACAATGATGAAATTATTTTACCATTAATTAAATCAAGTTTTGAATTCTAACTCAAAGTATGAAAAAAAATCTTATTCAGAACATCGTTATCCCAAACATTACTGATATGCGATTTGAATTTAGTAAAACTCCAATGCGAGCAACAGATACTAGATAGAAAAAGAAAAAAAAAACTACACCTATAATGTATATATACTTTTAGTCAATGATTTGGCATATATTGAAACCCATTTCACGTGTATTCTACAATATTAAACCTAAGTCAAAATTAGATTTTTGGAGTCTATAGAGCGTGCAAATGAATTTGAAAAACTGTCACAGTTCATGAAACTCATGTTGTCTGTGGCTACACAATTTTTCCCTTCATTTTTTCGTAAGATAAATAGTTTTTAAAACAAAAATATGCTTCTCCATTTTTTTTTGGTTGTATTTATTTCACATTTTGCTTATATTTGATCTCATGTGTGATTTTAGAAATAATTACCTTTTTAAATTCTTTGTTATAAAATATTTACTGTTTTTAAACATATTTTTATTTATTACTTAGATATTTTATATTAAAAAAATATTTATCATCAATAACAATTGTATTATATATTAAAAGTGAATAATATATGTAATATATATGTATTAAAATACATCATACTTATTTTTTATTTAAAAAACTGCACTATATATTAAAAACGAGTTAGACATGGAATATAAGTGAATTACACTATGTATAAAAATAATTTTGTATGCAATAAATATGTGTTATAAGTGTTATAAAATACATTAAAACTTATTTTGGTAAAAAATCTGCATTAAGTATCAAAAATAAATTATATTAATGATAAATATTTTCTAAATATAATGTATATATAAGTAAGTTCCCCGTGATTTTAAGCTTTATAGAAAGATAAAACTACAATCAAAATTATCTCTCATTTTCTTTTTTCATCACTTCAAGATTATGATATAATATTACAATAGAAAATTGTATTGAAATGATAAAATGTAACTGATCGAACAATATGGTGGTATCAACATCACAACACGTACGTATCCTCAAGTGGCGGAGTGAATCCCTTCGGTAAAAAATTATAATATTTTTATATCATAATGATAATTTCTCTTAATATAGAAGTCAGAGTAAATAACTTGACAAGTCTGTTTTATGGTCATGACTGCTTCTGTGGCAACACTGGAATCGTGCACTCCTTTGCTACTTGTGGGTCCCAATTTGGCAAGGCAGACACTACTTTCATTTTTATTTCAGAGGTAATATTTATCATCTCAGTTTTAATTTATTCGAGTAATTAGTTTGTGACAAATTTATAATTCATAATATTTTTTTACTTGCTACAACTTTAATTTTACAGGCTGAAAAATAATTTATACTGGCTGCTTATTTGAGCAGCTTTTGATGGGCAAAAAAAAAAAAAATTTGTTAGATTTTTAATTTAATTTTCCAAAGGCAGCTATTGACGTGTCTGTATTAATGACTTCATAATATTTCTTTAGCTGCTTCAAGCTTGGGCTGACTCATGGTCATGCCTGCTCCTCGGCTGCCTCTTCTTTTGCCACGTATAAGCTGGGCAGCTACTCGGCATGCCTGCTTGAGCAGCTTGAAAGTACATTGGTAATTTTGAAAGTTTTTTTTGTTATAATTAGACCAAGAAGTTTATGTATATTGCCAAATAAATTTCCCATGTGCTCTCAAAATCTTATGTGTGCAACATAAATTAGCTTTCTACAGGTCTCAATAATTAACAACTTAAAATATTAAATCGAGACTAAAAGTAAATTTATATTGTGTCCGTGCTAGCACGGGCGATCGTAACTAGTTTATATATATATATATATGATGCCAAACCCTCTTCACCTAGTTCGTATGCATGTTTATTAAAATTTTAAAATTTCTTTGATGAAAATTCTGACCACCACTGATATCCTCCGTATAAGGCTATTCTTTTTACCTATAGAGTTATTTCAATAATAGCATCATATCAAATCATGAAATAAAGGCAAGCAAAATCCATGTTGGCGACATGGTTAGCATCAACAACACGAGTCAATATATTCATATTAAAAGTCTTTGACAATGCTATTTTCATCTTAAAATTTTGATACTTCTTAACCAAATATAAACAAAAAAGTAATGACTAGTACATATTGAAGTCAAATTTAAGGCTTTGGGTGGCTTTTGACTCAAATATTAGAAAGTCGTCCGACAATTTAATCCATCCGAGGGATTCAATTTGGACCACTGATATGTCGGGTTGTCTTCCAATAAATCCATATTTATTGTTAAAATTTTGATTTACAATGTTGGCTTAATTTACGTCACGGTTTGACTGGAGATCAAATTTTATAGTGAAATTAAAATTTAAAATTTTATAATTTAACATAAGTTATTAACATTAATACAAATAAATTATTTTATTAATAAAAAATAAAACGACATTAATTTTAAGTAAATATGTATAATTCGTTTAAAAGATTAAAATAAAAAAAATGTAAGACGTAGAAATTTAAATATTTATACTTTTCTTCCCCAACCACTTGCAAGCTTTAGATTATGATACATACTATTAGAAATAAGATTTTTTTTCTCATAGTAAATTGATATGATAGAACATGATTTTTTTCACTCATTTTCAATTAAATTAGTTCACTAAAAAATACTCGAGGAAAAAATAAGTTCTTATTGAAATAGTGAAAAATTGTCTGATACTTACATATGACTTATTTTATTTATTTTTTGTTATTTACTTCTAATTATTTATCACAATAGTCACTAAATATTTTTTAGTTGAAAAATAGTCATCTTTTAAAGGTGACGCATGCATTTATAAGCATGAGGACTAAAATCCTAATAATTTGATACCAGCAAATCACCAATTAATTTTATTTCCGGCCACTTTAGTCGTAATTAACAAAAAGTAAAGCTACTCAACACGAAGAAGTCATTATTTCTCAACGTTATTTGTTAAATCGAACTTTAATCTTTCTGCTACCCAGAAATAGGTTATTTGGCAAGAGCCAACAGATTTTTCTCAATGGTTTTAAAATAAAGACAGTCATTAATTTATTGCCAAGAAAAAATAGAGAAATTTTTAATGTTTTGAGACAGTATGATACTATCTTTTAAGATATTTCACCAATAAAAATATAGTCTTAATATTCAAAAAGCTCTTCAAGAGTTAAAACAATAAAATATTAAATAGAGAAAAAAACTTAACAAAATACAATATCAGTTGAAGAGTTTTTCTTGATATCTATAATGATAATTAAAGTCAAATTAGTTCATTTTTTTAAACGAAAAAAATATTATTTTTTCTATTCCAAAATAAGTGTAAAATCACCTTAGAAAAAAAATCAAGTTCATTAAGAAATCAATCAATACAATGTGTTTTTACTAAATTATTTCTATAATCTTAAAAACTAGATGCTATTAAGAAGATGAAGTATAAAAGTATAGTTAAAAAATATACTATATTATTTTGGGATAATGATAGTACATGGTCATTAGGCCAAAATAATTACCAAGAAATGATTAGTCGTTTCTATACGCATATATAGTTAGTGTATATTTAATGTATAATCAACTATATTTAATTTTTAAGTATATCATAATGTATATTCAATGTATAAATCATTAGTCAGTATATACTATTATACTTTATATGAATTTTGACAAGCTATACTGAATGGACATGTATATTTTCTATAATTTTTGGCTATTTTTTATGTAAATAAAACATGACTATAATTATTGTGAATTAATTAGTTTATTGTATATATCTGAAGTTATTTCTATTATTTTTTTTTTTTATCTTAAAGTCCTAAAATAACTCTTATTTTACCCACGCCAGGTTCTTTCCCATACAAGTCGAGGTTCTGGGTGATATCATACCATGTCAAGCGTTTGTTCTCCTCTCAAAACATCAAAATAGTCTTGAAAAAGATTGCATAGAATCAGAAATAGAACAATAAGGTAATCAAAGTAATATGATAGTGGAATGTGATATTGTAGCTATTGGTTGAAAATATCGAATCGCCACCTACACAAGTAAATTGTTAATAAAACTCCAAAATAAGTTTTTTTTTGACCCAATTTTGGAACAAATCGCTTAAGTGACTGATATAGTTAGCAAAACTATGAGATCATCTTGCAACACAACTACTCTACCTTCATTATATATATAGTTAATGAGCCAATTGATCCATTTCTGCTTGTTATTGGGAGTCATTCCCCCTCGAATTACAAGTATTGTATTTCTTCTTTTTTTTTCCCATTAAAATATACACAAGAATTATATGGATGAATTGAAATTTAGTGATGATTAAAAAAACAGTAATAGAGGAAGTCGAACAACAATGACATACTCACTGGAATACACACATCTTACCACTATCTCATATAAATAAAAATAAAAATAGTTATCGAAAAACAGTGAAGAAAGTCCAAAAAATGAAAAGAAACTAACAGTCATAACATAACTTTAATTTCTTCATTTCATTAGCTAAACAAATTATGTATGATGTCAAACCAGAGTCAATACATAACGCTAAAACAATTAATTCTGAAAATATTCCTCCTCCTACATTCTTATTATTTTCTTTTCCTCTTATCTTATTCTTACTATTTCTTTTCCATTAATTGAAAACATAAGTCCTAACGAACTAATGGTGAGGGAGGAATAGGAGACGAAAGTGGTGACAAAACACTTTCATCGTACATTCTTTTGGAAAAACTAAGACGCAAATTATTCTTTTTCCACTGTTGTTTCTTTTCCATGGCGTTGGATTCATCTCCACTTTTCTTAACCCCCACAAACCTCCGAATCCTGGCGAGCGCGATGTCCACTGTACCATCATCCATGTTGGCAAAACAAACACGGAACCATCCGGGCTCTTGACACTCGAATGAAGATCCAGGCGAGACGTTGAGCTTTACATCGTTTATAATAACTCTCCATAACGACATTTCACTATCAAACGTAGATTCCTTCAGAAGTGGCCCCAAATTCATCCAGCAAAAAAGACCCGCATTATTTTTCAAGCATTTAATGCCTACTTCCTCGAGTCCGTTAGTAAAATGTTTGTGCCTTTTAGCCAGCCTCTTCGCACTTTCTGCGAGATAATTCGTAACGAATTTTTCGTCCGACAGCATCGCGGCCAAAAAATATTGAGTTTGAGTTGAAATTAACCCGAAACTCGACATTTTTCGAGCACAATTAACGACATTATCGTTAAAAGAATATATAATTCCGACTCTGAATCCAGGTAATCCCATGTCTTTGGAAAGACTGTACACAGTATGAACCAAATCTTTGTTGCAATGATTTGTTTCTTTGTCGTTGAGGATTTCAGCTATGCTGACGAATTGAGGCGTGTCAAAGACAGTGGCAGCGTAGATTTCGTCACAGACAAGGTGGAGGTTGTGTTGGTTGGTGAAATTCAACAGACTTTTCAGTGTGTCTCTGTCCAAAGTGGTGCCCAATGGATTTGATGGGTTGGTCAAAATCAAGCCTTTTACCTTGATGTTTGATTTTTGGGCATTTTCGTATGCTTCTTTTACGGCTTTTGCGGTAATTTTGAAATTGTTGGAGCTTTCGCAATGAATTGGAATGAGTTGGACTCCAGTTCTCCATTTTAGATCTCTGTTAAATCTGCATTAGTCAAAGCCCAAAATAGTGTTAGTTACCACTTAGAAATATATAATATTAAATATGCAGCAATTTAATTACTCTTTTCGTTTTAAAAAAAATATCTATTTCACTTGACATAAAATTTAAAAAAATAAAAAAAAATTTCAATCATGTGATTTTAAATTAAAATTATGTCAAATATATCAAAATATCATTTCATCTTGATATATTACATGAAAAGTTAAAATTAAAATTTTACCAAAAAAAAGTACGATATATACACCTATCCCCGCGTGGGACTTTTTCTCTTCTTCTTTTTTTAATCTAATTTATACTGATAGACAAAATGTCAAACGTGTATTTTATTAAAAATATAAAAATTCTTGATAAAAATAAATACAAGTAAAGCATATCGAATTTTTTCTTGTCAATTTTAATGAGATAATGAAATTCTACTTGTACAAGAAAATATATTATTTTATCATATACTCCCTCTGTTTCATATTAAGTTAATTATGGGGGAATTTTTTATATTTCAAAATAAATAAATTGTTCACTTTTCAAGGAATGTGTTGGAACTTTTTTCCAATTTTATCCTTTATTAATTAAGTTTTTAAGGTTAAGTTTTGTATGAGAAATAAATGATGCATTAAATAAATGTGTGAAGTTTGAAATAGATAAAAATAAAAAAATATAATTAAATTTTATCTTTATTTTTTTATTAATACGTGTGAAATAACTTAATAATTCACTTGATATAAAAGGAAGTATATTTATATTAAGGAAGTATATAAATAGAGTATCAATCTTGACTCGCATTAATTATTCTCTGACAAGTCACTTTCAATGTTTGAAATTTCATTTTACCTCGATAGGCAATGGTCACGGGTCAAGCAAGAAATTAATGTAGGGGCTAAATTGTTCTAAAAACTTCTCAATAATGTACCACTATAGTCTATATCTTAGTTCTTTTAGTATTTTTTTTATTTTAAACTTTTTCCTTATTAGCCTGTTTGACTATTGTTTTTATCAGTATTTATATTTCTCTCTTTAAAAATCAACTACCACCAGAATGTTTAATTATAGTGTGAATATAAAGCTTCACGAATATGCTGGATTCCACTAAAGGATGATATTATAGAATCAATTAATTAAAAAAATATAAGGTTAATTAAATTCTCATTGAGTTCAAAGAGATTGACAACACACCTATATATAATTATTATTTAATCAGCATGGATGTTCTTGTGGCCCAAAAATTACACTAACCAACATAAAAGGACAAATTAAATTATATTTATATACATTAATAATGTACTTGATAAGTTTATATCATTAGGCCACTCAATGAATATCTCTCGATGATTAATTTTCTTTAAAATATACATTTATAATCTTACAAATTAGTTAACTTATCTGGATAAACAAATAAAAAAAATAATTTGGTGGTTTTTAATTTTATTTTTTTAATATAAAGAAAAATACGTACGCTGGGTAGTATGGTGAAGGTACTAAAAATGCCTCTCCTCGGTCAGCCAAACAAAATATAATTGTTTCATTGGCTCCGGTAGCACCACCAGCCATAACCACTCTTTCTGGATCAAATTTAACTCTCCCCCCTCTTGTTTTCTCCATAAACTTTGCAATAGCCTGTAAATTAAGGACATAAAATATTAACTTGCTTGCTATCTTGACGATTTTTATATTATCAATGTAATTTAACTGAGTATATCATGGTACGTACTCTTCGGAATTCAGGCAAGCCATGATAATCTTGGAAGTTGGCAATTGCCTTGAATGATTTGATTCCTTCATTAGTGCAAATTGAAGCTTTGGGGTTCTTCTTAATCCAATCCTCTATTAAATCGAAACAAAGCTGCAAATAATAAAATTTGACATGATTAAAATTACAAAAAATATTAATAATCTGTTTGATCAAACTGTCAAAAACTGCTTATAGACAAAAGCAAAAAATAAATATAGTAAACTGAAAGGTCAAACTGTCAAAACGACTTATAAAGAAAAGCCAAAAACAAATATAGTAAACCAAAAAGTCAAACTACCAAAAACTGCTTATAAAAAAAAAACGAAAAATAAATATAATAAATTAAAAGATAATGAAGTACCTGATTTTCAGCAAGACCCATTTGGATAACTCCTTTAGGGTTCTTTAGAGGGTGGAAAGGATCGCTATCGTATGCTTTCCATCCATCAAAATATGGGGAATTTTCTCCATGTTCTTCATTAGTAGCCAGCTTTGACAAGATTGAGTTGGTTTTTGCAATCTCAAATCCCATTTCTTTTTTCTTAATGAGTTAAAAAGTGAAGAATGAAGAGAATAAAGATGATACGCAACTCACAAGTGCTTAGTTTCAAATACTTTTAATAAAATAAAAGTATATGTGTGTTTCTTGTAGTTGTGTTATGGTAAGAGAATAAGGAATGAGTGAGGGATATTTATAGGGAGAAAGATTGAAATAAAAAGAATATGTCAATTATAACGTATAGAATAATTACATGATTACATCACATAGTAAAAACAGAAAAGTCTATTTTAATATTCAAAATCTTGGAAAATAAAAGTACCAATAAAAGGAAAAAATAGATCTACGGTTCTTACTATTTTTGCCCACCTCTTCTTAATTACTTTCGGGTATTTGACTAATTTGGTCGTAATTGCTTGCGTCTCAAAAGTGAAATGAAATTTCACGTTTCAAGCTAGAAGCTACACGTGAGACAGAAAAAAAATTAAATATGACTAGTAGAAAACATGAAATTATAGCTATAAAATTTGTCGACAATTTTCAACTAATTCATAGCTAAAAGTTTTTTATTTAATTAAATTTTCTTATAATCCATTACTAGTCTGTAGCTAAATGAGATTAGCATGAATTTTTTGTTGTTTAACTACTAATGGTAATTTATTTATTTTTCCTTTTTAAGTAATATATAAATAATACAAATAATTATAGGCATGAACCGTCCAGCCATCTAATTCATAAAATATGTACAAAGTGCATCAATAGTACTATATGTTTTATGCTAAATATGTATATATATATATATATATTATATACTCTCCTGTTTAAAAAAGAATGATTTTTTTTTAGTCTGTTTAAAAAAGAATAACTTATTTTCTTTTTTGATAATAAGTTAATTTCGACTTTTCATGTGGCATAAAGCCGCAATATTAATAGGAAATTTTGGTAAATTTGACATTAATTTATAATCACAAAATTGAAAAGTGATTTTCATTACTTTCTTAAACTTCATTTCAAGTTAAATCAGATTATTACTTTTCAAATGGAGGGAGTATATAATAATATACTTATCTATGCACTCAACATATATATATTGATAAATTATTTGAGTAAACGACATATATTGATAAGTATCCTATAATAATATGGTGCTTTGATTTTTCATTTGAATGGAGGCTTATCATGGGCTGCTTAATTGGCCTTAGTCTTGGTTAGGCTCTTATTCCTTTTCCTTCGGAATATTTTTTGTATCAAATTAAAGCTCCAAAATAGAAATGTGTGAGAATTCATTCATTCTTTGTGTTAAGAGGAAGTTTCCCAACAAGCAGCACATAGAAAATGCATCAATGACTTTTGGAAGCTTGTACTGCGTAACAAGACTATTAAAATTCCATAGACTCAAATTTGACTTTTAAGTTTGAAATCTTTTTTCATCTCTATGGGCGGGGTTATTTTTATTTTGCATGTATCATGAACCTCTTAATAATTTAACATTTAATTTTCGAAATTGCTTGTTTATTCTAACTCGATATAAAAAAGTCATAGAATGCTAAATAATCTTATAACAAACATGAAGCCATATCTAATTTCCATCACGAAACAACAAAAGAAATATGTAAGATTACCAATTTTATTGAGCCGTTCTTGAATACATATAAATATAATTTGAGTTAAACGTGCGATGAGGATCGATCTGCTAGTAATTAATTACCCAAGGTGTAGTGTTTTTTATTTTCTTCCGTTCTTGTATTGTACTTCGTACTTGGACCATGCATCAAATTAAAGGTGAATATACTGTTTATTACATGGCATTGTAGATTGTACCAGATAGGGGTGATAAAATTAAATTCAACTCATTCAATCTTTTTAAATTTGAGCTAGGTTATTGACCTGCTCATTTATTAGCTTAATCATTTTCGACATAACTCAATACATTTCAATCTAATTAAAAATTGGATTAATATGCAACTCAAATTTTATTGGCTCGTGAGAAATCTTATCAAAATACTTTCAAATTTGATATGTAATATATGACCATAATAAATATTTTTTTTATTAGGTACTAAAATATTTTTAAAAAATAAATAAAAAATTATATTAAATTGGATTAATTTTGGGTGTGGATCTTGACCTATTGCATGACCAATCTTGATCCAAATAAATGGATTAGATCTTAACCTATTATTACCCATTCAAATTTAATAGAGCCCAATTACCACCCCTTAGATTGTACAATCTTCTCCTACTTATCCAATTTTAAATAAGTAAGAACAAACTTCTCCTAGTTATTCAATTTTACATAAGTAAGAACAAACTAATCTTGTTAGTAATATCATAACCAATTAAAATTTGAATTCTGTACAAGGACATGACCAAAAGACTTTTTTAACAAACTTCTAAAATCTGCTTATTCAGGAAAGTGTATTTTATAAAAAATATTTTCTATTTAGAAACGTAATTTTGAAATGTAATA
The DNA here is from genome assembly GCA_026153255.1 of Solanum medicagineum. NCBI lineage: Eukaryota > Viridiplantae > Streptophyta > Magnoliopsida > Solanales > Solanaceae > Solanum > Solanum medicagineum. The sequence continues at coordinate 25,094,878 of JAPFFP010000001.1, forward strand.
GTTTATATTTAGCTAATTACTAAAGAGTATTTTGCTAATATTAGAACAGTAATTATGTTTGATTAAAGTTTCAAAAGTACTTTTTTAAAAAAAATTATTTCAACTGTAGCTACTATTCAAAAATACTAACAATTTTACCCTGAAGGATTGATCAAACACTTGAACAAAATCTCTGAAATAAGGAAGTTTTCTTTTTCTTATTTATTTTTAAAGTAAATTTTTATCTACTTATAAATTTAATCAAACAAACTAATAATAACAATAAAAATATATCCAGTGAAATCTCACAAAGTAGAATTTGGGGATAGTAGAGTGTACGCAGACCTCAACATTATCTCATCTCATGGAGATAGAGAGACTGTTTTCAAAAGACTCTTGACTCAAATGTATCTATCTTTAAGTAAAAGAAGAAAACAATAGATATAAAATAATGACTAAAAAGAAGTGTAATGTCGATTCTACCAAAAAAAAAAAAAATACAACTCAAAATTCCGTAGGAGACTTTTGGGGGCCCTATCAATTTTGTTTAGCATTTGATTGATTGAATTCATTTCCTAAATTAAGACATTACTTGTAAGATTTGTTTGTTCATTACCTTATTATTATTACCTATATATGGGAATAGCTTGCTCCTATTTTTTGGGAGGTAACCAAAAACGTGTTTGGAAATTGGGACTTTAACTTATCACTAGTGTGTGTCAGTGCGTGGAATTTTTTTTTTTTGATGGATAACGTGGGTACTTCCAATTCCTTTTAAATTTTATTACAAAACTCAAGATTCATGTGGGACGGTTACCAAAAAATAAAACCCCCACCCCCTTCCCTCAATTATTTTCAGTAAGACTGACATAAATCCAAGAATTTTGAGATTTTGATTTTGAAATTTTCTTATAAATTTATTTTAAATTTATATGTACGTATATACTTTTACAACAAGGTTATAAAAAAATTTAAACGATTATTTTCTTCTATTTTAATGATAAGCGATTATAAGATATCATTTCCACGAAATTCCTCAGTATGAATAATTGAATGCACATACCGAAATACTCAATATGGAATTGGACTATCTGTGGTTACGGTCTTTCTTCTGTATAAAAGAACTGATTTTTGATAAAAACACGGTTTATGCATGCAACACGAACATGGCATTAATTATCGACCTAAAATACAATTTTTTTCATTTCCTAACCAAAATCTTTATACTTAGTGGAAATTAAAGGATTTTGATTAATTATCTATATGGACAGTATAATGGTATTTTAAATTATTAGCATAATTATTGAGTAAGATCGTGAATTAATTAATATATGATTAATACTGGTGGCCGGAGCTACAATTTTTACTAAACAGTGTCATAATTTAAAAACTAATCATACATAGGAAATAAAGGGAATCAACCTATAATACATATATGCGAAATTTAAATTTTAACCTAACTAAATAGTGTAATTATAGAAATGTGGATTGGTCACTGTACTGCGCACCACACACAAAGAAAATAGAGAAAAGAAATAAAAAAATTTAATGAGTTCCAGTTAAGATTACATCCCCTAAAGCACAAGCAAAGAGAATTTTTTTCTACTATAATAAGAAGAATTGTACAAAGATTAATCTCCAATATATATAACTCTTAATTGTAGATCCAAATAGTTCTTAAACCCACAAAGGAATAATTACTCTTTTAATCTCCTTTATAAAATTACTAACTATTTTTAAATATATTTTTTATTTATTATTTGAATATTTCATATTTAAAAAACATTTACCATTTATAGCAATTGTATTATGTATTAAAAGTGAATTATATATGTAATATAGTATGTATTATGAATGTATTAAAATATTTTATAATTATTTTGATAAAAAAACTACAGTATATATTAAAAATGAATTATGTATATAATATAAATGAATTACACTACGTATAAAAGATGTAATAAAATTATAAAGAAATATTATCAGTGTCTTAAGATATATTAAACTTATATTTTGATTAAAAAAAAAATTGCATTATGTATTAAAAGTAAATTATATATGTATTGTTTCATATTAAGTTAATTGTTAGAGAATTTTTTATGTTTCAAAATAAGTGAATTGTTCGCTTCTCAAGGGATGTGTTGGAAATTTTCTTCAATTTACCCTTCATTAATTAAGTTTTTAAGGTTGAGTTTTGTGTGAGAAATAAATGATGCATTAAATGAGTATGTGAAGTTTGAAAAGGGTAAAAATGAAAAAATATGATTAAATTTTCTCTTTGTTTCTTTTTCTTAATATGTATGAAATGATCCAACAATTCACTTAATATGAAACAGAGGGCGTATTAAAACTATATTGTTGTAAATGATGCTCTCTTCATTTCATTTTACATGTCACATTTTCTAATGGCACTTGCATTAAGAAGAATGGTAAGTTTACTGTTTTGCCCCTATTTAATCTTTTCTTGTAGTTATGTTTTCAATTAATGATCCTAAATGAATATCAATTGTTAGTTCTTTTAGTTAGTCAAAGTCATTAATTATCTAGGGCAAAATAGGTAGAATAATGTATTTTATGCATTGATATTGTGAAATGACATATATTAAGGAACATATATTTATAATAAAGACTGCATGTAAAATGAAACAGAGAGAGTAATATTTTCTAAACATAGTAGGATATATAGGTAAGTTGTGCCAATTAAAAATACTAATGATTTGCCAACCTAGATACAATGATAACGGGTTTGCCAAACTACTAGGAAAATCGAGATTCACAAAATTCAAAATACAAACAATTAAACAGTGTAATAATGAGAGGATTTAATTTTTCACAAACTTTATTTTGTTGTCGGCCCTCACAAGGCTCTACTGAGAACTACAAGCATTAATTAAGCGTAGATAATACCTAAACGACCAAATTTGTTGGTTAATTAATGATTATATCTTTGTCGGCATATTAAATGGATAATAATCACATGTAAACATTATTCATATTAGCAACCACAAAATTAAGCTGCGCGATTTGTTGCACAAATCCATCTGTGATTAATTTTTCAATCTTCTTTCTCAAATTATTTTTATAGTATTTCTAGCGAATAAGAACACGAAATATCGGGTGATGTATGGATAGACTATCATGAGATTTTTTTTTAGGTCCAAAAGTATAAAAATAAAATTCAAAAGTTGGGTATTTTCAATTTAAGAGATGTTTGGGTTGATTTTTTTAAGTAGCTTAGAAGTTAAAAGTCAAAAGTTAGGGATATTTAACTTAGAACTTTTAATTGAATTATTTTTGTACTTTTTCGGTCTAAAAGAAGTGTTTAAAATCACATTTTGTGTTTTCCAAATACCTCCAAATGATAAAAAGTATAAAATCAAAAGTTACTTAAAACAAGTCAATTCAATGTTCTTTTTTATGAATTTTAGCTTTTCGCTTATAAACTACTTTTTAAAAGCTAATTCAAACATCCTCTATCTTGTGATATAAAACATATCGTATTGAAGTTAAACGAAAAAAATTACTATAAGAAAAA
>JAPFFP010000001.1:25099453-25126022 GCA_026153255.1 Solanum medicagineum
ATGTAGAATTCAGTCCTGATTTATGACTATTTTATATAAATAATTGTCTAGACTACAAAGAAAAAGGAAGGGAAGGAAAGGAAAAATGTTACTGTTATTTTCTTTAATATTTAAGACTTTAAAATTAACTAAAATTTAGATCATCAAATTTTGTTAATAAAATATGTAATATACCTAATTTAAAAATGAAAAAAAACTATTAAAATTACGTTGAAAACATTAAACTATTGCATCACATCACTAGTATTCATTTAATTTTGTTCATATGAATATTGTATTTATTTTTATGAAAAATAATACTAATTACATATAATTTTTAAATTAATACAATACGTGCAAAATACGTACATTAAACTAGCTTATATATATATATATATACATGTACATTGGATTAGATACCTTTGAGTTTGATAATAACATGAGAAGAATAATATTAAAGAGGTCGAAGGAAGAATTAACAAACACACATGGGGTGTGATTTAATAAGATATTAGCACATATTTCACGTATATTCTAGTATTATAAGATAGAATTTCGAGTTTGGTGATTTATTGAAATACTTAATTTGTTAATGACCTTACATATCATGCACATCTAAATCATACCTTTATGATATGTATATCGTAAGTCGTAACCTAATTGATCATAAAATAATTAGGCATGTCATTAATCTCATTTGTCTAACTTTGTAAAAGTGCTTAAGTCGACAAAATATATTTAATTAGTATAATTTTAACGTGTGCCGCAGAAATTTGGCTGCCCAACCTGAAACATCAACATAACGTGCTCCATCATGAATTGTTGTTAGAATAATTTGATTAGACTATATAGTAATAATAATAATAAGAATTTGGTCAATAGTACTAGACATGAAATGACATTCATAGTTTTTTTTTTTTTTAATACAAAAAAAGATTTGTATAACACTACATGAACGAAAGTGAATTATTTGTTTTTATAGATTAACGGTAATATAACAATATAAAATTATTTACCCAATAGACAAATATTATTTGAACTCTTCAAAGATGAAGTCTTTATCACATAAAAAATATGGGTTTTCACTCCTCAGCTTGGCTTTTAGAATCAAACTTCTTCTTTAAATTTGAACAATAATTAAATTCTTTTTTATCCTAATTTATTATATTTTTATTATCAATTTTTATCTTCTTTAAAAATTATGATATTTTTAATAAAATTCAGGTAATAAATTTTTTATAAAAGTATAAACATTATCTTTTGAACAAAAAAGTGAGAAATATTAATCAAGGAGGGAGTTTGATTTTGAGAAAACTATACAAACTAGACCAAAGTGTGAAATTATCTACTCAAATCGGACCCAATCAAACTAGTTATCGTTAATGGATTCATGGCCTAAATTATTTACCCTCTTACATTATTTTTTTCCTTTCTTATTTCGTGCATGACGTCAGCATCACTATTATGAATTAATCCTATGTGGTAGTCTGTCGACATATTGATACCTATATTTTATCAATATATTGATACCTTACAGATATCATATAAGATTTGTCTCTTTTTTTAAGACACAATTAAGAGAAAATTGTTAAAGTCACAATTTTATTTATTAAACTCTAAATTAGTAGAAAATATATTTTATAATATTCCACTCGTATAATGATACCAAATCGGTATCATATATGACCGACTTCAATTCTCCATGATTCTGTATGTGTCGGTGTATTGATACCCTATTGATATTCTCTGTGATACTCCGTCAATATATCAATATTCTCTATGATACTCCATTAATATATTGATACCTTATTAGCACACTTTGTGATACTTCATCAATAAATTAACACCATATCTATGTCATATATGGTGGGACGTTGACATCATAAATTGTAAAGTAAATCTTTGCCACTTTAAAATAAAAAGAGGGCTCAAAAGTAATGGGGTGTTTAAAAGTAAATACTTTTCTTTTTTAGAGTATAAGTGTGATTTTTCTTTTGATTTTTAAAGTAAAGTTAAGAAGTGAAGATGATTTTTACCAATTTAATGATCGTTCAAAATTGATTTTCTTTTTCTAGTAAAACAGGATGGAGGGTTGAAAATGATTTTCACCCAAAAATATAAGTGCCTTGACTATTGTAACATATTCTTTTTTGGCCAAGGGAAATAAAAGAATACGTCGTTTCGACGTAAAAGAGTGACAAACATTCGTGCAAAGTCTACTGATCAAACAATCAGTGTGAATAGAATTATTTAAATCAAAAAAATTGGTCGAACTAATTTTTTTTAAATCAAAATTGTAAAAATTGAACTAAATCGAATTTATTTTAGTTTGGTTTGGATTGATTTTTTTATTAAATTGAAAATCGAAAAATCGAATTTGTTTTATATCGATTTAGTACGATTTAATTGAAAAATCAAATTTATTTTATATCGTTATAATTTATATTTCATAAATAATAATCTTAACCCAATCATCCAAAAGTCCAATAGTATACGGCACAATCCATATTCAAATACTCATAACTCAATCTCTCAATTCTTAATATTAGAATTCACCTAACCCAAAATAATCAATAATGAAATCCTAATTCTATTCATAATTCCCAAATTGAAAGGTAATCTCTACTTTAAAATGTTTTTCCAAAGCGCAAAAAATCATACTATACAAAAAAAAAAAGAAATATAATATTACCTTAAAATGTCAGAAATTTTTTCTTACCAAAAAATGACATTTTTATTTACAACATTATGCAAATACAAAAAAGAAATAAATAAATAACATTAAAAAAACGTGTGTGTAGAAGTTGGTGTAATAAATATCCTCTAGTTACATTAAATGCTTCCATTTATTACATTGGGTTTGTTTCTGGGAATTTGGCAATAAAAATAGCGGATGAATAATATATGTAACATATTTTCTCTTTCTACATTTAATGCTAGTGATAATTAAAGAAACATTATTGTCAATCCTACTATTTTCGTGGAGAAAAAAATGATGGAAGAATGTATGTGTAGTGTGATAAAAAGGAGTATTTTGCTTTTAATAAATTAAGTGAACAATATTCTATTTAAACAATTGTGTTAACTTTAAATAGAATAATTTTAATTAAAATAAAAACAAAAGAATTAACAGCAAGAAATAAAGGACAAAGTCAAAATTACCATAAAAAGGTTATTATAATCATATAATTACCAAATATTAGTCGATTTTAAAAAGGTGACTTCTATATGGAAAATTGAAAGTCAAGCACTAGACATTCGTAAAGCATGGCAAAATTCACCCAAAAAAGTTAATCCAAAAATATACATTGTTTTATATGAACATGTAATGTCTGAATTGTCCAATCAAATGAACCAAAAAATTGTCTACTCTTCTATCTAGGAGACAAAATTTAAAAGACCGACATCATCACTAACTAGGACGTATTCCTTTTCCAGTAAGGGACCCCCTAAGTCGACTAGCGCCCTTAACAGCGACATCACTTTCACTAACAACTCCATCTTCTATTTTTTGACTCTCATACTGCCACAACAAAGCACCATACCTCAACCTAAATAGATACGACTCAATGAACCAAGAAGAGATATCTGAATGGCCTTGAGAGTAATACTCAACAAAAGCACATGTGTACAAGCCATAATCACTGTAATAACGGAAGAATAACAAACCAAGTCACCCAAATTTTAAACAAATGACAAAACAATAGACACAGTAGAAGACCAACATATGACCAGAAAAAATGTCATACTTTTTTGCAACAACAATACCAGAACCCAAACAAGAATGAAAAATAAAAAATTATCATCGTATATACTTTAGTTTACTTACCAGCATAATCAATGTTAAAGACACTAGGTTTGTAACTATGATATTGAATAACAAAATTAATTTCAAAAACTTTTGACAATTAAAAGAAAAGGGAGGCTACCACCTACCAAATTACTCCTATATAAAGGAGTAATTTTTTCCTCATTAAAATCATTCAGAAGAGAGAAAAAATTGCAGAGAGACCCACAGAGAGAAAGTGAGTATTTTTCTTCTGTGAGGTATACCATAAAATATAAAATAAAATAGTTTCTGAAGAAAAAAAATAGAGTGTGTGCTTAGAAAATATTTTTCCTAAAAGAAATAGTGTGTTCACTATTTTTGGTATTTTTCTCTGAGAGCCTACTATTTGTAAAACTAGAAAAAATTGTACATCTGTGCCTACTATTTGTAATAGTAGAAGAAACATAGTAGAAGTGTTCTTTTATGGACGTAGCCCAAAAGTTTTGGGTGAATCACGTTAAATTTTCTGTTGTCTATTTTGCTTTATTTATTCATCCTAAATTTTATTGCTCACTCTGCTACTTGGGCCCCAACAAGTGATATCAGAGCCTGGTATAGGTTCATGGCAATGGAGGTAAAGACAGAAAAAAATGATCAACATGAACGGTTCAAACTACCGTGTCTGGAGAAACAAAATGAAGGATTTTCTCATGATTACGAAGATGCACTTACCGGTATTCTCTACCTTCAAACCAGAAGGGATGTCCGAAGATGAGTGGGTGTTTGAGCATTAATGATTTTGTGGATATATTCGATACTTTGTCGATAACAATATTTACAATCATACTTGGAACAAAAATAGGCATAGAAGGAATTGTAAACTAGCTATCGACAATGGCCATAAAGTTTGATGATGAGATTATTGCTCTTATGATTTTAGCTTCTTTACCAAAGTCATGGGAAACTTTGAAAGTTTCTTTGACAAATACTGCACCAAATGGTGTAGTAAGCATGGAAGCTGTAAATAGCAGTATATTAAATGAAGAAATGAGACGTAGATCTCAAGGTTCAACCTCTTTCTCAGAATCAAAAGTTCTAATTACTTAAAAGAGGGGGAGAAGTCAAGTGAAGGGTTCAAGCTCCAAAGACAGTAGTGGAGGAAAGTCAAACAAGTATGCAAATGTCGAGTGCCATTACTGTAAGAAAAAAGGTCACATCAAGCAACTTTGTCAAAGATTCAAGAGTGAATGGCAAAATAATAGAGACAAGAAGGGAAAGACAAACAGTGATGATGAAAAAGGAAATCTTGTCGACGAGTTCAACATCAGTTGTGACAGTGAGATTGTTAGTCAATTAACTCAAGAGACAAGTTGGATAATTGATGGTGGTGCAACCATTCACGGCACACCACACAAAAATCTTTTCTCATCTTAGACACATGGAGACTATGGTGTTGTAAAGATGGGAAACGGAAACTTGTCAAAAGTTATGGGCGAGGGAGATATCTATTTGACAACGGATAACAGCATGAAACTTCTTCTAAAAGATGTAAGTCACATCCCCCACATGCGTCTAAATTTAATGTCTATAGGCAAGCTTGATGATGAAGGTTTCCAAAACAGTTTTGGAAATGGAAAATGAAAACTTACCAAAGGCTCCCTTATCATTGCGAGAGGACACAAACTCTCAAAACTATATGTGATGTAAGCAAAAGTCTTTGTTGTATCTATAAATATGACGGAAAATAAAAATACTGCACGTTTATGGCATAAGAGACTTTGCCACGATGGTGAAAAAGAGATGTCTAAATGAATAAAAGATAAAGTTCTACCTGATTTAGATCAGGTATCATTGAAGAAATGTGAAGATTGTCTAGCTGGGAAACAGAACAAAGTCTTTTTCCATAGTTCTCCCCCTTCCAGAATGGAGAATGTTTTAGATCTGATTCACTCTGACGTGTGTGGTCCGCTACCGAAGTCACTTGGTAGAGCCAGATATTTTGTGACCTTCATCAATGACCATTCGAGGAAGACCTGGGCTTATACCATTAAGTCTAAGGATCAAGTGCTAGGAGTCTTTGAACAATTTCATGCCTCAATTGAGAGAAAAACTGGAAAGAACATCAAGTGTGTCCGCACAGACAATGGCGGATAGTATATTAGATCATTTCATGCTTATTGCAAAAAGCATGGTATTTGACATCAAAGGACACCTCCAAAGACACCACAGTTAAATGGTTTAGCTGAGAGGATGAATCGAACCTTGGTAGAAAGAATAAGGTGTTTACTCTTTCATTCAATGCTAGATAAATCTTTTTAGGGTGAAGCACTACTTATAGCAGTGTATGTGCTAAACCGCTCACCGTGTGCTCCACTTCAATATGAAGTTCCGGAGAAAATTTGATCAGGCAAGAATGTTTCTTACAAACATTTACGAGTATTTGGATGCAAAACTTTTGTTCATGTTTCAAAGGATGAAAGGCAAAAGCTTGATGTCAAAACACGACAGTGTGTGTTTATTGGCTATGGTCAAGATGAATTTGGTTATAGGTTCTATGATCTAGTGCACAAGAAGCTGATTAGGAGTCGAGATGTTGTCTTTATTGAAAATCAAACTATTAAGGATATAAATAAAACAGACAAAGAAGGCTTTACTCCTACGGATGATTCAACAAGCTTAAGGTTAAATTCTCCAATAGAAGTATCGACTCAAGTTAAAGATAAGGTTCATAATGACCATCTGCAAGATGCAGATGGTAAAATCAAAAAAAAAAAAAAAGGAAAAGGTTATATTACATACTTGTGTGCCTTTCTTCATGGTTTTTGCCTTGGCTTGTGAGCTTTGACAGGTTGACGATTGTTAGACTTAGTAGAACCAACAACACAACGCTAAGAAAAAAAAACTACATGTTAATCTTTGTGTTAAATCTTAATATTTAAAGGTAAAAAAATTAAATAATCTCAAAAAATGTTGTACCTTTGACTTAACAATCTCGCTTTTTGGTTGTGAATTCAAACAATATCTCTTTAAAATGGGCATTTCATCTTCAAAATCGCTATCATGAGGTAGATCAACTTTTGCTTTCCCTTTTGTATTTGAAGGACTATCGACAGAATCCCCTGTTTGTGTAAAATTAAGAACATCAACATTCATCTGGCTTTTCGCTAACTAGAGAAGGAGTTAGTATGTTAAAATTAAGTCTTGAACAACGCAGTGTTCTATCAAACAATATGGGTTCAGAATTCAAATGGGGGCTTCTTCAAACGAGAGTTTTTTCACTCATTTTGAAAAAAACACTGATGAAAACTCAAAGAATTCCTAACAAACTCTACGATTCAGTTTTGAAAAGGCTGAAAATATTTTTTGAACAATGAAAAAAAAAATTTTTGAAGGAATATAAAAGGAGTTGGAAAGAATATGAAAGGAGCTTTGAAAAAATTAAATCAGCCAACTTAGGGAAAAGCATTAGTGACTTGTTTTTTCCAAGTCAGTAATAATAATGACGGTATATAGAAAGAGTAAAAAGTTGAGTCCCTTTATTACTAATACACATTTCCATTAAAAAAATCATTAATGTGTCATATAAAAAATAAAAAATACCATAATAAAAAGTTGAGTCCCATTATTACTACTACACGTTTCCCATAAAAATAACTATCAAGATGTCATATAAAAAATTAAAAAAATCATAATATAATAACAAAATGTCCTAATAAAAAAAATGACATCCATGTAAAAAAAAAAATCATCATGTAAATATTTTTAAAAGTTGACATGGACTGTAATATTTTTGCATATATTGTATATTATTGCAATTTTTCCTTTTCCAAATGTTATTCCAAAGAGAAACTGTTTTTATTTGTGGGAAATTTGTGTCCTATTCTCTATGTCTATATGTGAAATTCAGCAATTAGAAAATAATAATTAGAAGTCAAAAATGATTTCCACCAAATTCATATGATAAACTTATATATTTTTAAAAAATTTGGAACTCTGAATTTGTTCAATTAATCTCACGAATCGAAAATCAAATCAAAATAAATCGAATCGAAATCGTAAAAATCGAGCTAAACAGAATTTATTTTAGTTTGGTTTGACTTAATATTTTTACTAAATCAAAAATCAAAAAATCAAATCAAAATTTGTAAATCGAACCGAATCGACCGAACGTCCACCCTATTGTGAATATTAATCAAGCATTAATTTCTAAATAAACGTAACTTTATAGATTTAAAAATAAAACAAAATGATTACACTACACCATTAATAACTTAAAAAATAAAAGGATTGTAATAATAAAACTTTGGACTTTTAAATACTCTTATTATTCTTTCTGTCTAACTTTATTTGGCCCCTATTGACTTGGCACAAGGATCAAGAAGTAGTAAATGACAAGATAATTTTACCAAATCACCTTTTGAATGTAATAAATACAGTGTTTTGAAAAATGTGATAGAGAAATGACTATAATTAATTATAAGGGGAAATTAGGAAGTAAGTGTAAAATTATCTCTTGATTTCATAAGGTGAACAAGTAATGCTGGATATCCCCAAATAATATAATAAACAAGTAAAAATAGACGGAAGGAGTAATTATAATGTCGTATTGAACGACCCGAACAAGTAAAGTTACTTTGCATCATCAACCGAATCTTAAAAAAAGAAGTTCAAAAGAACATGGTCCATATTTTTTCAATTATTTCATGATGTTTGTAATCAAAATTTTTTGATATATTTTTTTTGAAAAGTTAAAAATAAGAAATAACTTTTTAAAATAAGTTAATTGTATAAATGGTATTTCATATCCTCCTACCCCTTCCGTACATCTCATTTTCACTCGTAAATCTTGTTGAATAGTTTGTAATAAGGAAATGACTCTCACATTGGTGGGAGATGGCCCTTTTTTGCGCCTATTTAACACCAAACTTATTTAGTCCAAATAATTGAGCAAAAGCATTTATTTTAATCGATTTATATATTTAAAAAATTTAAAATTTAATTAAATAGAGAGGTTGATTCTTTTAAAGAAACCTCCTAACATACTCTATAAATACGATGAGTTCCCTCTTGTAGCATATTCAATTACATAATTTGTTTCAAGTTCTGTTGTATCCTGATATAGCGTTACTTGTTAATCCTTAAAATTATATATAGGCAGTTAGTTTTGAAAGATAGTGATCTTTTACGCCTCAAAGCATTGAATTTCTCCGTATTTCTTTTAATACACCTATAAGCTTAAATTTTCATCCCTATCTTCCGTAATATTTATTTGAATCATCAAACGTATTTATAAATAAAAACACCCCTTTTTTTCCTCCAATGACATAAGAGGAAGGAATTATAGGGTGAAAACTGAATCATCATGATCACTAATAAATTAAAAATTTAGATAATCAATTAATTTTAACTAATTAGATATTCTCTTAAAAAAGATTCACAAAAACTTTTTTCAAGAAAATATGTTTCCACTGACCTCATCAAAAGTCAAAAAAAGAAAATATATTTAAAGTAGAAGGCTTAGTTTCAAAGCAAAATCCATGTTGTTAGCTTCTTAGCCTTGGCCATCATGGTTCAATGTTGAGTCAAATAAATAAATTAAAGCTGGCTGGGCTTGTTGACTCATGCACGTAAATATTTATAAGTCATTAGTCAACTAAAGAATTTAATTGGATACCACCCGTCAGGTTCATTTCCAATTAATCCAATTCTTCTTTACCAATGCATTAATTAATTAATTACCGTACAATTTATTTACTTGTCAAAAACACAGTCAAAGAGTACATTAGGGGGCGAAGTTTATTACTCACTAAGTCTCGTATTAATTGAACTTTTGAGATAATATACATATAAAAAATATTTAAAGATAAAATTTAAATCATAATTTCTACTATTATTCTTTGCGAAGTCATAAATATGTAGTGCAATTTAATTCGTAGAAAATATAAAACTTCAATAAATGAAAGGATAAATATAAAAAAAGTTTTAAATATTCATCTTGAACTTTAGATATTGAAAAAAACCTCAAAAATTTAATTAATTTGGGACTAAAAAAGTAATTTTTTGTGAATTTAATTTGTCAGATTTGGGAAACAACATTCAAGATTAAATTTGCAAAATTTTCACCTTTAAAGTTTGGTGTATTAATTGTACGAGCAAATTTCTGCGATGATCCAATTTAAAGTTTAGTTTGAACAAGGCTAAATTTTAAATATACTCCCTCTGTTTATCTTTACTTGTCCTCTATATTGTTTTGGGATGACTATCAATACTTGTTCATTTTATGAAATCAAGAGACAATTTTACACTTAGTTCCTAATTTACCTTTATCATTAATTATAGTCATTTTTCAAGACATTGTATTTATTATATTCAAAAAGTAATAAAATTACCCATCATTTACTACTTCTTAAGTGCCAAGTCAATAGGGCGAAAATTAAATTGAACTGATGGAGTATATCTTTAAAATTTGAAATATCAATCTTTATCCCCATCAATATTCTCAAGCTTACTTTGATCCAATTTCAAAATGAGTTTCCCCAGTGACAACGAAGATTTCCTTCATCAAGTATTATCTATTTCGTGAGATTCTACCAGAAAAGTTGAAGTTTAATTATGATTCTTGGAGACTTTTTTACCTTAAATTCCGCAGACCTCTAAATAATTTTGTGAGTTTTTGCAAGACAAATTCAGTTTCACTTTGGATTCATTGAACTTTTGGAGATTTCTCTATCTTGAACCCGATGCATACCTATATAAAAGTTAATATATTCCCTTAAATAGGCAATTTAAAAGGATTTTAGGTTTCAATTATTCGCTTTTGTGAAACAAAATACTAATGAAGCAATCAAGGTGTACATGGCCAGGCTTTTCTTGATAACCAGATAGTTCAAGAAGATACACAAAATATCTTTACGAAGGTCAAATAAATCTCAAGAAAATTCAATTCGTCCTATATTAAAGATATACGCTACTAAAATCCCTCAAAAATCACAGAGAAAAATCTTGGAAACAAATAAATTTATATCCGCATTATTTTATCCATGAAACTATATTTTTTCATATTTTATTTATAATTGTAATTTATTTTCCATCGCTTTAATTTTTGCTGCAAACAAATACTTTCAAAACCCAATTCTTTTTGTCTATGGTTGGAAGTTTTTTTGGTACTTTTCCATATTTACGAGCTGTAAAAAATATTTCCAAATATTTATTTTCTCTCACTTTAATTTCATTATGTATGTGCGTGAAAATTAGAATTTTCCTAGAAATTTCTTAAAATTAAAGTGTCAATATATCAACAATTATTTATCCTTATTATAATCTAAAAGAATCAATATCCTTCTTCTACGTAATGGAGTAACTAATCACGGAATTAATAGTTTTGACATTTATGTAAATCATGAAACTAACTGATCATAACATTTAAGTCTCTCACGTTAGTTAACTAGGAATCATACCATCAGATGTTTTTAAAATATTCTACTAGAGAGTTCTAGCATAATACACAAATATAATCTTTAATTTAGCTTTGGTTGATAATTATGGCCTCTAATTTTATGAATGGACGAGTAGATATTTTAATTATTCAAAACTTGAATGAATAGACACATTCATCTTATATTGCAATTTTGCGTCCTATGTGTATTATGCCACATAAGATATATGTGTCTACATGTTTAATTTTATGTAAATTTAAGTGTCTACTTGTGCACATTCAAAACTGAAAGGCATAAATGTCAGCTGAAGCCAAGTTATTGAACATATTTATGTGGTCCTTCGAATATCTATTATGATTTAGCCTTTTGTCGACAATCACAATTGATAACGATTTTCTATTGATCAGATAAATATTTAAATTGTATTTACGATATATAGCTATAATTTTTAAAAAATAAAAAAACGTGGGTTAGCTAGGATGTGTTAAAAAGGAAAAGAATTGTTTCCAAATGACCATACTGAATTTACAGAGTCTACCTTAGACAAGAGAAATTTGACCCTCAAATGAATGAAGAAATTTCGATAGACGAGCACTGGCATTGTGCTCTCGAATTGTCACAATCACAAGCAGAAATTAAAGAAAATGAGGATAAGAATATATTAAAAGCAAGTTTAAACTTAAAATGACCAAATTTGAAAATAAAATCTGTCTCAGTTTGGTATTTGTCTGGATGCTGATTGGGTGGTCAGTTTGATTTTTGCTACTTAATAATTTGATTTATTGATTATCACTTTTTTTACGTGCTAAAAATCGTTACTGGATCAATAAGATATGGTTACTGATCGAAATTAAAATAGGGATAATTATTAGAAAAATGGTCATTCTTTGTGTAAGCATGTATAGTTAGTGTATATTTCATGTATAGTCAGATTATATTCAATTTTTTATTTTATCATAATATATAATTGGTGTATAGCGCTTTAACTTCTATGACTATTGATAAGTTATATCATATAGTTATATGTATATTTTCTATGATTTCTGACTATTTTTTATGTAAATAAAAGAGGGCTATTTTTTTAATGCAAGATTAACTTTTCTTCCTCGTGAAAGCAATAAGTATCATATGAAAAATATCAAGATTATTATTTCAAATCAATTAAATGTGTGCACTCCACCATAATGTTCAATGTTTCCTATTTCAAATATGTAATATTGTACACCAAAAACGACCTATCCCAACACTGTAAAGTATTATCCGTTCTTGGGTCTAACCTATCACGGATTTGCTCCTTTGGTCTCACCCAAAAAGTCACCTCACAATATATAGACCAATCTTTTACTTAAATAACTCAAGACTCTCCCACCCTTTTTCGACATGAGATTTGCCTAAGTGAGCAAGCCCTTACGTATCTCAATCCCTTGCACTTTGGTTATATTAATTATGGTTCAATTTGGAACGCCTAGGTATCTACTTTGGACTATTTTGAATCTGAAGTCAACTTGTTCAAGTAGCTTGTAGAAATCATAAAGTACAAAATTGACAAGATATGGAATTATGCCTACACGTGTAGCTGTTTTCTAACATCTCTATAGTTTTATGATTGATGAATGAATATTGATGTAAACTACAGAATATGTACTTAATTTAGCTCATCATATTGATCCCTTTGTTTCTGCATTTTTTCAGTCGAAAAAAGTTAAACCAGATGAATGGCTGCTCATTTTTATCTTTCATGAATATAAAGAGCAGAATTCTACAAGTGCCATTGAGCATAAATCTATTGACCAGCCCTTCTGAAGAAATGTTCTATTTGCAAGCATCCTTGAGACTGTGAACTGCCTGTTTTCGCGCCGGACTTGCATCTCTTTATTGATACTATACTCTCCTTATCCTGACCAGGAAGTAAAGAGCAACAAATAAACTTCCACATTTAAACATTAAACCTTTCTGCAACAGTTTCGATATAGGAAAAATAGTTGTTTAAGATGATCAAAACAGCATTGATAAACAGAAAACCAACCACCTGAATATATAATGCATATGGCCAAGAAGCGAGGATCTAGTTATAAATGCAAATACAAAGTGCTTTCCAACAAACGTGCAAAGACAGTTATATTTGTTAGAAGTTGGGAACTTATGCCATCTTAGATACTACAATAATTAGGCTCGTTTATCGTCATTCCTCTGTGGTTAAGCTCAAAGTAGTTTTAAGCAAATCATAGGTGACAATATGACAACTAAACTGTCCTTCATTCTCTTCTTACATTTTGGAACTCTTACCCCTTCTGCTGAGATGGAGATAAAGCTTTATCACATGAACGTTAATAAGAAAAGTTTTGCTCATAAACTAGAGGTAATGATGTTGAACACTTCAGTCACACTATTTAATCAACATGTATAGAGAATTGCATCTCTGTGAATATAGTTGCAATGACTGAATCTGGATAAATCTGTATCAGAGATATCAGGAAACAGCAGGGTTTTGGATACTAGAGAGAACCAAAAAGCCCTATACAATTTGAAGGTTTCTACAAGAAAAGAGATTTTTAACAGATAAGTGAAGATTATAAAATAATAGTGTAAAACTACAACTCTTTGTGTTTCTTTTCGCACCTCTCTACGCGAGACGATGGCTTCATCATATAGTCATGCCTTCTCTCTATAATCCCAGTGTTAGTAACAAAACTAATTTTCAGTTATGTCAATATTTAATTACTAATCTGAAGCTAATTAGGCTCTACTACACGTTCTGTCTATCATCCTCCAAAGTTGGACATTGACAAAGATACAACTCCAAGCTTGTTCTAGAGTCCAATGTAAACCAACCTTGTGTTTTCTAGATTTGAAAAGTCATGACTTGATCAATGTCATCCTTCTCTCATACCTCACCCTCTAAGTGCATTACCAACCTGAGGAAAGGTTGGATATGGGGCCTTGCCTAGCATAACAATCCTCAAGGTTTTATATTTGTTTCCAAGACCCTTATCAAAATTATAACCTTACTATCTTCGTCTAACAGTTTGTGTATATCAGGGAGACTATCACAAATTCCTTTGAATTCTTTTATGTATTCATCTACATATTTTATTCTCATGATACTCTAAATCTGTTGCTTTAATTGAAATTCCTTATCCTTGGTATCTTGTAGGTAGTTATCCTCAAGACTACCAAATTTGTTGGTCAAAGTGCAATCAATAACAATTGACTCTTCAGCCATGGTTCTTGTTACTCAACTTCTCACCAAGACGTCTTTTTCTTCCCATTCTATAAACTCAGGATTGAAGTTTTCTTCATCGCCCTTTTCATTTACCACAACCTCAGATGGCAGTTCCTTCACAATGATATCACCAATCATCAAATTCTGCATCAACTGGCTTATCTAGATTCTCCAAACAAGATAGTTTGAGGATTTCAATTGACATATAGCTATGAATTCATGGAGTGATCCTAGTGAAAAGGAGAGATTGGAGGAAGATGGATTGACCATTAAAGAACGTGGAATAGGATTCAGGATACAAAAGAACTTATGTTAGAACCAAAGCTTTGATACCATGAAGAAGATTATAAACCAATATTGAGTGTAAAAATGCATTTTTTTATGTTTCTTTAATTACCTCTCAACATGAGACAATGGTTTCATTATATAGCCACACCATCTTACTTCTTGGATCAGTAATATAACTAATGAAAAGCTATGTCAATATTTAATAACTAATCCCGAACTAATCAGACTCTACTACACGTTCTGCCTACCAAATCAGAGATCAAAATCTGGATAAACCAAAAAACTAGGACGTTCGTTTTCTTAATAATTTTGGTGTCCAGACTAATGCTGTCTGCCAAGTGTTTTTGTCTCAGCTGAGATTTGAACATGAAACCTCATAGTTCTCAACCCACTTCACCGAACCAAAAGACTTGGAAAGTTGAAAATGTGTTACTCCAAATTTAATCAATACTTTAAGAAAGAAACAATAAGAGAGGATTGTAGCAACAATAACTGCAAATATACATTTGTAAGTAAAAAGAAGAGTTAATACCCACCAGAGAGGCCTGATTTATTGATCGGAGAACTTTAATCCTACCACCTCTGCCGTCAGCTCCCACAGAAATCAAATCACCTGAATTTGCACCTGATCCTTGCAATCCTGCAGATCCCTTGTTCGACACCTTCTTGCACCATTTCCCCAAGTGCCTGTTTGTTCCATCAGGGCCTATTAATCCACCGGAGAAGCAATGGTCTCCTGAAATTTTTTTTGACTTACAATGTCAAGAGAACCTTCTTATGGAGTAATTTTCTTTTTCCATAAGGAGGGAGTGAATTTCACGGCCTCCCCTCCCTCAAGAAAAATCAAAGCAATGGGTAAAGAGAAGCAATGGCCAATTCTTATATATAATCAAAGCAAAGGGTAGTGAATAACAATCATTTGTAAACATATAATTATTGCAAATCCTCTCCATCTAAACAACTAAAGAATTTTCCAGCCCACCGACATCAAAAATGAGAGAGCAAGAGAGAGAGAGAACCTAGTTCGGCAAGTGAAGTTGGCGCTGAAGTTCCTTTTCTGATGTGAAATGAGGGCTCACAGTGAGTAAAGTCATCTAGAGGGAGAAGATCATCGTCATCAAGAATAGTTACTGGTGACATGTTTACTGTACTGTTCTTGCCACAATTCTTTAAGCCTGAGAGTTCATCCTTGTTATCTGATTCCTTTACTTGAGTTGCATCTGCAGTCCCCAAACTTTCCTTCAATCTTGACAAAATATTCTCATGGACTGCCTTATTATGGTCAACTAGTGGATTTGGTTTTCGATTCGCTATTTGATGCACATAATTGGAAGTCTTCAAAATGACTCCATCCTTATTTTCCTGGAAAGGGGTTTTCTCCCAATTATCTCGGTCAAGACAACTAGCTGTGCTGCAATCTGTTGTATTTTTTTCACTCACATCATTATACATAACCTTCCGTTTTTCCCCTCTACGATCATGACCAGAGCCAGTAGTGACCTGATGCAAATGCACTACTGTATCAGTAAGTTCCTTTTTCTGATTCTCATATGAGCATTTGACAACTTTCAGTTCTTTACTAACACATTTTCCAGATTCAACTTCAAAGTTCTTGGAAGCTCTCAAAGTTCTCAAAATTTCATTGTCTCTTCCTTCAACAGCCATCTCAAGCTCTTGGACCCTTGCCTATCAATATTAGCACATTGACAAATCTTCAAAGCTCAAAGTGAAATTAACAAAATTGGATTGATGAGGACATAGAGCACTACCTTGAGCTTATCTATCTTCTCTAAAGCCTTCTCAAGCTTACTAAGAGAACGAGCCTCTCCCCTCCCAAGGGTGTTGCACTTGGTCATCAATTCTTTGTAACTCCTACCAGAAGCACATGGTAGTAGTCTTGCATCAAACTCACAACTTGAAGATAAAGAATGCTGTTCTTCCAGATAGAAGCAGGCCAGTATAAACCATAAATTATACAGCTCAAAGCACAGGAAAACAACTTTACAATGTAAAAAGGATGAGCATTTTAGGGGAAGTATCAACTGGTGGGAAACTTCCTAGGTCTCAATCACAACACCTCTTCGATAAATCAATCTCGGCCATAATACTTTAAAGATGTCTTAACAAGTCCACAGACAAATTCACAATATATAATTTGCTCCACCCAAATATATCTTCTAAATAGTAGTTGAAAAAAGCAATAAAATTCAGAATACTAGTCAGTATTCCACTTAAGAAAAGGTTGACAACTACAATAAACTATAGCGCAGAAAGAAACCACTATTTCTTCTGAATAGCACTTCTTCCATGTAAGTATGACATGATGTCCAACAACTCCAATTTTGCAGACTAGAAGTTCTTGTCCAACTATCTTTCAGACTTTACCACTCTGTTGGATGATAACAAGTTCTAAGGGAAGCGAGGCTTTGATAGAGTTTCTAGGTTGAAGCTTATTTATTAATATTTTGACCTTCATATGCCAACATGCATCTTCAGGTATCCTATCAATTATGACTTGACTGAGCTCAAGCAAAAAACAAATATGATGTGTAACATATAGTTCAGTTTTTCCAAAGGCAGTCAATTACCAAGAAAATATCTACAGATCTGTCATAACAAAAATATATCTAGAGCAAAGTTTTGCATTACTAGATGTAAAGGCTGGGAGAGATACTTTGTACAGTCTGATATTGGGATTAAAATAATTTCATAGATAAAAGCAACTCTAAAAATAAAATATTACTTGTTACGGATGACCAGTGACTTTTTCAAGACGTCAATTGTCTCTTTACTGTTGGCCTCATTTCCCAATGAAGCAAGCTTCAAAACTTCTTCTTCCCCCAAGTTCACATCACAGACTCTAAAGACAAGAAACATAAATGAAAAGTCATAACAAATTGTAATACAACAAAAATATGATATAAATGCTAGTTCCCTTGATATGATTCACTTACAGCTTGAGTGCTGCAAGTTCCTTAGCTAGGGCCATATTTCTTTCTTGCAGTCTTCTGCATTCCAAGGTTGATTGATCTAGCTCCTGCAACACGAATTCTCCCAATAGATAGAACTTGTAAGGGCACATTTTTTTCCCACCAGAAGGCATTCAGTGCAAGCATGCAATGCACAGATTTATTTGCAATAATTCAAGAGTCAAAACATTTACCTGAGATTTAACATGAAGCAACTGCTGACTGGCTGCCTTCTGTTTTTTAGCTTCATTCTTTAGAGCCACTTCTACTTTCAACTGCTCTTTGCAACTGAACAACTGAAAATTTCCCAGTACTAACAAGATTAGTTGAGATAAAGAAAGTAATGAGAAGTCTTAGGACAGATGAATTTGGAGGCAGACATTCTGACTTAAATATCTCTCAGAACACTTGACTGTACTAGATATGCATCAGCAATCACCACGGGACGTTTCCTGAACAGGTCTATTTGCTCCCAAGAAAATTTTTTGGTTTTGAGCAGAATACGGTTGTCTCCAATCATTATCCTAATAAAAATTGAGACGGAATTTTAACAGCCCCAGAAGATTATTATTTGTTTGCCACATTTAATAGGTAAACAACTCTTGGGTGACTCATCGTCATCTATTAATATCATTCACACTTGTCAAATGTGTAAACAAGAATGATGAAAATAAATTTCTCAAGTCAGTGATGGAATCCTTAATCAAATCAGAGTCATTTGCTAAGTCCCTTGCAGAAAGCTATTGCCATTTGATTTTATGCGTTAATGTGCGTACTACTATTTCTCAGTTCAATGGCTTCTGATTGCTGTGTTTATACGAAATTTAGTTACAGAGAACTTTTCTTTGAATAGGTATAGTTACAGAAAACTAGAAGTCATGTTAGTTCTTAATGGAAATCTTTGTCCATGGCAACATCTAAAATTCCAAATTAATCTCTCTTCTTTACAATCATGGTGTCTACGTCAACTTGTGAGCACCCCGACTAATTCCAAGGGTACTTGTTACCTGCCACCAACTAGGAACTGGGTAACTCTGGCCACGAATGCTTGAACAGATGCAAAGAAATAACCTATTTATTTTGCCTCCACTAAGAATTTGAGCACAAAACTCATGGTTCTCAACCCTTTTCATAGAACACTAGGTCACCCTTGGGTGTCTGATACTTTCTCTTGCTGTCAACATAATCAACATGTATATTATATTTAGAGTGAAGATTAACATTAGACTGATCAATTACCTTAGTTCTCTTAGAGACCCTCCAGTATTGTCGACCACCCAACTCAGAATAAATTGGTATATTCTACTGCAAGACTGCATGTTTGAATTGGCCTACCCTAACCAACCAGATTCATCTGAATATGATGATTGGAGAAAGTTATGGGTGTAGGTGTTTTCAAATAACAATAGATGGATTAAAATGAAAAGCAAAAGATCAAGTTTTGCCCCTTTTTAAAATCTATATGCATAAGTTAAACTCACTAACTGTAAGTTAGTAACAAATGATGAGAAAATCAGGCTTTGCCATTTGTGAATCTGTGTGGCATATGTAACCAAAAATTATAATGCAGACAAAACACAAAAATGCAAAGGTGATACTTCAATGGAGAAGTTCTTAGTTCAGTATCTAGAGCTTGCAATACAAATTGGTTCACATCTCCAATATATTAGCAAAACAGCATCTTAATAGGCACCATGCCTTAGATAGTGTCCTGTGAAAGTTCTTAATAACCAAGGCAAAATATGAACTATCAGAAAAGCATTAAAATTAACAATTTATAGATTAAAAGTCTCATTCCCTTCAATAACAAAAATCTTCAGTTTGGAGCTTGGTGGAGTAACATAACTGGGGATCTACTTGTAGTTTTGTGGAATCAAAAACCATTAACCATGTAATGTAAACGGAAATAAGAAACTGTCCCAACTAGACAACAGATATGGAAACTTCTACAATCATTTATTTCTACAAATGAAATGAAATATTACAATTCTAATCCTTTTTTAGTTAGGTTAACAACGTACTAAATTCATTCCCATTTCATGAATAAAGTAAAGTACAGTGAATAGCATAACCAAACTTTGCATACTGCAAATTCAAGACAACAAAAACAGGGAAATGATGAACCAGTTACCTCAACATTAACTTCTTTGAGATCTTTCTGTTGCTGTTCCATAGTAGAAGCCAGTTTTAAAACTTTCCCCTCTAACCTTTTGACCTCATTTTGTAATTCACAAGGAGTCCTCACTTCATTGTCATGTGGTTGCTGGGAGAGACTAGGATCATTTGGATCACCAACTGATTGGAAAAAAAGCCTATTTGTGTTTTTCTCTGTACATGTCTGTTTGCAAACTGGACAGTTCTTCTTCTTTCCATTTGTACAATACTCAAACCATTGCTGAAGGCTGGATTTTACAATCATAACATGTGAGGCATAAACAACTATAGGAAAGACACAAGGAAAATTGAACCAATATTGACAGGTCGAGAAAAGGAATCATACTTCAATGGGTGCAAAGTATCATTGCACCATTGGTGTGAAAGTAATATAAACACATAATCACAAACACACACCAGCTGCCAAAGCTCTACATCCACCATTATAGACTGGCACATTTATAGAACAGTAGACATGACTAGAATAACATTAACGCAAATTCATCTATTCAAATTATAGAAGCAAAACATATGGATTTATCAGTACAGAAAAGAAAGAAACATTCGTAAAGGTACCCAACACAAGACTTGAACTAATTCCAATTCCTAACTCACTAAAATCAAAACCCATGATACCCAATTCAAATCTTGAATTAATTTCACAAATGCAACACCTATACCAGCGAAATAGAAATCAAAAGACCTGAAGAAACGGGAGTGCTCTTAAATACATAAAGGTTTGGACTCACCAGAGCTCGTGAAAGACATGGCCGCAAAGAGAAATGGACTGAAGGTCTTCGACTACAGGTTTTAGATCCTCATAGCAGATTGAGCAAATGGTCTTGGCAAATGTGTTGCCTCCTACCATTCCTAGCAGCAGCTCCTTTTCGCTGTCTTCTCTTTTTTCAGAATGTTGGTTTTGAACCAAAAGGGATATTGGAAAATGGTGAGCGGGAGGGGAAGAAGAGGGAAAATTGAATTGGGGCAAATGTAAATTACCCAACCCCTATTTTTCCCTCTTCTTTCGACGGTTGGTATGTCTTGTTTTTTTTTCGGAGTTTTAATAGCTTAGTTGATATTATTTATTCGGTTCATTGGTATTTTAAAATTTGGCATGATTTTTAAGAAAGGTAGAAAGATTTTTTAAATTTATTGTTCTAAAATTAACTTTTAGATATTTGTGTGGCTGAGAATCATTTTATTAAGGCTACAAGGAAAATTTTAAAATTAAATTATTTTCAATCAAAGTAAGGTGATATTTTGAAACGAACCCAAAAAAAAAAATAATATCACATAAAATAAAATGAGAAAAAATAAATTCTATCAACGAGAGTCTAATTTCACAATGTTATAAAAAAAAAATTTTGTTTTCCCCTTTTCGTACCCTAGTTTTTTAACAAAAATGCCAAATAAATGCTTTTGTTCGAGAGTCACGTTCCCCTTTAATCATAGGTTTCAACAACAAACGATTAAACCAAACAAAAAATACATAGAATTTAGTTCTCTTCGCTCCAAAATAAGTGTAATTATAGTTTTTTTTCACATCGATTAACAAATAAGAATTTTAAAAGCAACAAGTAAATAATATATTTTACTAACTTATTCATGTTTATTAATTATTTTTTGAGAATTGAATATTATTAAAAAAATTAACAGGAGGATATAGTTGAATAAACATATTAATTTCATTTTGTTAAGATGACACTTATTTCAAAATGGAACAGGTATCTTATATTTTTACATATGAAAAAAAGAAAATATTATGCGTGCTAACAAATATTTAATAGTTATTAAGTTTTATACAACTTGCTTAGTTTTGCTAGAATTTGTATGATTTCATTACTAATGGTATAAATTTAGAATTTTTATATACCCTATATACAATTTGTTGATACATTTTGATTTGTATGAATTATGAAAAGAATCGTAACTGCTAATTATTTGTGTATAAATTATTAATACATTTGACTTGTATAGATTATGAAACAATCATAAATACATATACAAACTTTATATATACTTACCTTGTTTGTATATTCGGAAGCGAAATATATTATCAGGGGCTATTTATAATACTTTTTCTTTATACGTGGGTCAAAGTGGATGCTCATCTTCTTGCATTCTTCTCTCACTTCTCCACATTTTTCATTAAAAGTGGACAATTAGTATAAAATGGAGATAGTATTATAGAGTTATTTCTTTTCTTCAAAACACTTAAATAAAAATAAGATGATAATTATTTTTTTTGTACAGTGAGTAAGCCTTTTAAGAGGTCCAAGCTAGAAATACATCACCTATTTTGAAATAGAGAAACGATCAGTTTAGTCTCTAAAATGGCCTCTTATGTTTGCAATGCAGGCTCAAATTATAATTAGTCCTTAAATTATATGCTGAACAGTCTTGATCTGTAATATTTATCAAGATATTATCAATATAGGGTGTATTTGATATGTAGCTGAATGTTTTTCATCAAAAATATTTTTATACAAAATTTTTTCTTAAAAAATAGAGAATATTATTGTAAAAGAATTTATATATATCTGAGATAAAATTCTAAAGATGAGGTCAATCGCTTGGGCGAGGACGGGGGGTTTGATTGGGTGATTATAAGGGTGGAAAGGAGGCTGTATTGTTGGAATGTTAGTCATAATTTCCATGTATGTGGTCACTACATTTGATGAATGTAGTCCATAACTTTCGTAACCTCCATAGATGTGGTCTGTAACTTCGATAAAAATTTCAAGTACAACTACATCCAGTATCCATGGAAGTTATCACTTACAACTACACTCACTACTCTTCAATTACTCTACTACTCCACTGCTCTTTGATAACTCCCACTAACTTCTCACTAATGATAACCCTTAACTTCTCATTACTATTCTTGATAGTGTTCGTATAACAGTTATAAATATGACATATCTAGTTAAAGGTCCCTAAACACAAATATCCTTCTAAACTCCACACCATTTTGAGTGAGATTTGAGTGATTAGAAGACTTGTTATAACGTGGAAAACAAATAACGATAATTCCGATTTATCGCTAACAATGTCCAGAAGTATATCAATCTACTATTCCACTGTACTATTGCTCTGTACTTTCTTACAAATATGACTTAACTTTTTCTAATTTCATCGTGATAAGTCTTTTTTTTTATTTTTAATAAACTTTTTTTCTTTACAGAGAAAATGTTTTCCTCTGGATCGAACACACCCCTAGATGATACCTTTATCCTGGAGCCCATTATTTTCCTTTAATATAATGATGGATTTGGTAGTGTCTACGTGAATGTGTGCATGTGTACCAATCCAATGTGACAAAAGAAAGAAAAAGAGCAGAAAGGAAAGCACT
Source organism: Solanum medicagineum (assembly GCA_026153255.1). NCBI lineage: Eukaryota > Viridiplantae > Streptophyta > Magnoliopsida > Solanales > Solanaceae > Solanum > Solanum medicagineum. The sequence continues at coordinate 25,122,624 of JAPFFP010000001.1, forward strand.
ATGTGCAGAAATAATGATGAAGGGGAGCACAAACAAAGGCCCAAATCTCCTCTCTTTAATTCAAGAACTCTTACAACACTTTGAAGTGATGGAGATATGCACCAACACCTCTTATAGTGGCTATACAAGCAACACCTTTCTTATTTGATCCTCTAAGGTTAGTTAAGCTTTAAAATATTAAATACGAAGAATAATATCCACATAAAAAAAATAGTACACTATTGTTTATATAATGTTTGGTTACTTTTTTAAACTACCACATAAATCAATCTAGCATTGTTATATAATCCTCTGTGTTTGGTTTAGTTTTAAAATTGGGAAAAGGCATAAATTTCCGTCTGAACTTCTTCCGAAAAATTTGTTACACGTTTAAACTATGGTGACGATCTATTACACACCTTAGTTTCATGGGCAAATAATTTCACTTTTAAGTGGTAGAGGTAGACTGCATAAGTATTGGATGGAGGTGATCAGACAAGATACGGTGAAACTTCATCTCGCCGAGGTCATGACCTTGAATAGAAAAGAGAGGAGGTCACGTATTAGGATAATAGGTTATAGGCTAGTAGGGGTAGTTTGATGTATGACCTTGTGATATAGTAGGTTAGTAAAAGTAATCGTGTATTTATATCTTGTGTTGTCACTATCCGTCTTATATTTGTTACTTTTATCGTATTTATATACTTTCATTTGTTTTTCATTATTAGTCATTTTTCATTTTTTTTTCTATATCTAGTATCTTCTGCTTATGAGGCTTGAGTTTTAAGACGAGGATTTTCGAAAACAATCTCTCTATCTCTATGAGGTAGTGATAAGATTTGTGTACATTTTACCTATCGCAGACCGTACTTATGAAATTCTACTAAATATATTATTATAAATATGTCTAATAAATTAATATAATAATTTAAGCGTGTAACTAACTTCTTCAGATAAGTTCGCGAGGGAATCTAGTTAAACCCCCCACCCTCGACCCACTCACCCACCAAAAGAAAAAAAGTACTACTATACTATATTAATTTGCTTGACGTGCCACGCAATAAGAAGTAAGGATGATGGGCCTGGTCCTGCGGTGGATCATTGGGATTTAGGCGGTCTCATCACATGTCCTTGTCCCATCCATGGGCCTAACTAGTAGTACTCTTTATGGCTTAGCTTTGATGTTTGAAATCTAGTCAAATTGAAACCAGCCTTTAGCCTCCTAAGTTTGGTATCTTCGTGTGAAAGATGACATAAAATGGTTATGAAGTAAAATTTTAACTTCTTGTTTGGTAGACAGGTTTAAAGTAACTTATAATTAATATCAGAATAAATTATTTTTTCCTTGAATGATATAATAATTTTGAGATAATTTATTTGAAAAAATAAGTAAAATGATAAATATATCCTTATAAATCCTTTTTATACCTTACTTTTCAGATTCATTTTTAATACCTTATATCACATCATTGTTCACTACTACTTCTTATTTTTATAATAATTCTTTGTACTTTTCTAATGAAGAAAAAAGTTTTTATGTAAATGGCTATTCTGATTAACTAATTCACGATTTTTCTTTATTTATCATAGTATACCAAGTAGGCATATTGACGAAGAGTTGTCTGTTTATTATTGATTAGGGTGATATAGTAAAATTACAGTTGAAGTGGCAGAAAAATAATTTATTAGGGGTATTATCGTTAAATCAACTTGAAGTAATATAATTAAGTAGTTAAAGCAGATACGTCAAAAAGTAGATGTCTTAAAAATTATTAAATTAAAAAGTCCGCAAAATATTTTCGTGGGCCTATATAATAAAGGAGAAAAAGCAGACAACTCAAGCAAGCACGTTGACGGAAAGATGTCTGCGTATTCGCTCTTCTTATTAGTACAAATGTAAATATATGATACCTCAATGTTTCTTTAATCAAGGGCCGATCCACGTGGCGCCTGCCAGGTGCTGGAGCACCTATTGACCGCGAATCTTTTTTTGCATATCTATATAAAAAAAATATGCAAAAATTATATAAATATAAAGATAAGCACCTAATGAACAAAAGAAACATCCTATGAATGCCATGTTGATCACACACTATTTACTAATTTATCATAACACAAAGGCCTAAGGTTAGCTTGATAAATATCCAACATGTTTGATGCGAAGAAAGTCATTTTCATAAGAAAATAATTCTCGTACATGCGTCTTTTTATATTTTTCCCCATTAAGTGGTCTAGAAAAAAAATTTCTTTCTATTTAAATTCCTTTAATCAATTAAGAGTATTTTGATAGATATAATTTTTTTTTAATTATCTAAAACCAATTAAATCAAGATAACTAAATTGAAAATGATGGAGAAGATGAAGTCGTCCTCTGTCATGTCAAGCAAATTATAGCTCACCAACAGAGAGAAAATATAAATATAAATTAAAAAAAACCCGTTGCTTGACAAGTTATATTTAGTATGCATCGAATAAAGTTAGCGATGTGAAATATATTTGTTTTGTCCGTGTTTTTCTTCCCAATAGAAATAGAAAAATATGTCCATCAATTGCCCATTTTTTATTTATTGGCCACAAAGCGTGATGGGAGAACATATTTATTGGTAAAGAAACACACATACAATTAAACAGAAATAGCTCCAACTTGGCCATACCTAAATGGATACAATGAATTGATAAGGAATATATATAATATATACTCTGCTTCTTTAATTTGGATCGTGCAAGCAACTCCTATTTACACTTTGGATGGTTGTTTTTTCTTTTTCTTTTTTAAACATTATATTATTGATTTAAATATAATAATTATTTTAGTTATATTTAAGTTTCATTATATTTATTATTATTAAATTTAGAGTTTAATAATAATGAAAAGTGTTATATATAATGATTGATTTAGTATAATCACATTATTACCTTAACTTTTTATAATTATTTTGTTTTTATTTATTATGTAATGATTTTTATTTTTTTATTTTATCTTTCTGTTTTTGGAAGCAGTTTTTCTATTTCTATAAAGTAGTGAGTTCTCACTAGATATGTTGTTATCCTATATATCTTTCTACTGTAGCTCTACTTTGTATTATTTTTTTAATATAAATTTTCTTTTGATGTGTGTCATTACGTAAGAATGAAGAACGATATAATCAATTCAAATATTTTATTTATTAAAATAATATTATACAATATATTATAAAATAATAAGTATCTAACAACCATCGATCCAAGCATAATGTTAAGCTCGTTTGATTTGGTTTTGTCCAAAATAAAAAAATAAAAATTTTAAATAGTCTGCACCTTGCCGTGTATAATTTTTATTTTTTACACCTCATGTTCGTTTAATCTATAATAATATGTAAATGTTTATATCATAATATTAAACATTGACTAATATTTGTTTTCCACACGTCAATGTTTTGA
>JAPFFP010000001.1:25147261-25163981 GCA_026153255.1 Solanum medicagineum
CATGGCTCTCATCTCTATGAGCTAGTTGTAAGGTTTCCATACATTTACCCTCCCCTAGGTATATTGTTATTGTTGTTTGTCTTTAAAACTTAATAATAAAGTACTAATTTTTATCAATATTTTATTTGACGAGTTTAAGTAAAAATTGATGGAAACCAATTAAAATATAAGAGTTATCTAAATTGAACTTAATATTAAAATTTATATATCGCGCATTCGTTTATATATTGAAATCTTCTTATTTTTTTTCCAAATAAATGAAATAGGAAAAAAAAGAAAAAAAGCATATAATAAAAAAAAAATTATGTAAATATACCTTGACGAACCGTGTAAAGTACAGGAAATCAAAATGCGGGCACTTCATTCATCATTGATAAAGCCCCTCATTCATCTTCATATCTCAATTGCGACTCCTATTTTTTCACTATCTCCGCTTCGAACACAATTTCTCTACTTGCACTCCTCCGCTACTCCTTCACTCCGAAAACTAACCGCCATGGCAGCCTCCGTCGACGGCAACTCCTCATCTGACCACCTCTCCGGCAGTTGGTACTCCGTTCCCGACCTCCGATTACGCGATCACCGGTTCAACGTTCCGCTCGATTACTCTCTCGATCACTCTTCCTCCACTAAAATCACAGTCTTCGCTCGTGAAGTCGTTGCTGGTATTACTCTAATTTGGTTCCGGTTGTTCATCATTATGGATTTTGCATTTGTTTACTCTGTTTAAGTGGACTTCCCGATAAAGTACAAGGATTGCTTGTAAATATATTCTAATTCTGAATAGATACTGAGTATCTTCATATGGTGGTCATAGTTGTTTGATTGATTGATTCACATTTCTTCGGTTTACTTATGCACATTATCGTGCTTATGTCTCCATTCTATTTGATTCGTATTTTAGGCGTGTTTTGGTGTTAGTTTAGATTATAAAAAAACTATATATTTCAGTTTAACTGATCTGCAAAATAGTAGGAGAAGTTTTCCAGGTGAGTATAAGATGGTAGATTCAAAACTAAACACATGTTTCACATTTGTTCTGTTAACTTTTGCATTTTAGCAGGCTTATGTATTGATTCTGTGAGATTTCTGTTTTAGGCAGTGTTCAGTGTTGATTTAGTTTATATGATAGGGTAGAACTTTGTGTTTGAGGAAATAGGTCTTATCTTAGGGTGGCTTGACTTATAACTGGGATAACAGTTATGTTTAAAGGCAAAAGATTTGATTCACTTAGTAGTATCTTTGGACTAGCTTGTTTGTAAAACATTCTGTGTTGGAAATGACAAATGAAAGAGCTTTGAGGTCATTGATTTTTTCGTGAAGCTTGATCTAACTACTACTCCTATTTAACATGTTTTTAATACTGTGTATAAAATTGAATGTCCATCTTCGCTTTTCCTGTTTGTCTGAAAGTGGGGATTGCAAAAGTGAGATGACATATTTTGATCTCAAGAAGTTTGGTAGGGAACTTATCCATTTACTTTGTGCCGAGCCAATATCTCAAAACTGAGTATTACCTAATGAGCACTAAATATTCCAAGAAACATTAAATGACATATTTCGACTCTCATCTGGTATCTATAAAAGACGAGGCTTGGACATCGAGCCGAGGTTTCCCCTTTTTTCTCTTGATTTGTGCACAGGATGACAAATTCTGTGTAGTCTTAGATTTCAATGGTTTAAAACAATTCTGCCCCCGCTTCATCTGAATATCTATTTTATACTTGGCATGCAATATGAATTGTATGACAGTAGCTTATCAAGGACATGATCCTAGATAGGAAGGTATATAGGTCGAGGACAACGGCCGTAGGTAGTTAAGTGTTGTCGTACTTTTATGTGGGAAATGCATGGGTTTAATCTCCACTTCTCTTCTTCTGCTTATTTAGTAGTATTAGTTAGTTTGTGTAGTAAGAAAGGAGTAAAACGGCCAATATCGGACATAGGAGGGTTTTTATAAGTCCATTATGACTGTTCAAGAGGCTAGAACCCTTGACTTTGAGGATGAAGCATATTGCTGCTTAAGGAAGAATTCACATATTTTTGGCCCTAGGCATTGCCTTATTCTTCAATTTTCACTACTACATGTTGCTTTTTTTCCTCTGTTTATCTTGCTATTTGTTGCCATTAATTTCCTTCCAATTCTGCTTTGATTTTCATTTCTTTTTAGCCTAGGGTTTGTCGGAAACATCCTGTCTACCCCAAGAAGGTAGGGGTAAAATATGCATATATCCTGCCCTCCCCAGACCCGCTTGTGGGATTACACTGTGTATGTTCTTGTTGTTAAATTTTGAAGTGAGAGAACATTTTATTACCAATGATCTATGTATAAAATTAAGAAGAAGAAAGAAATTTGTGTGAAGAGAAAATGTGGCCCCTGTAACATTTTGGAGTGTAAAACATGTTACCTTAGTTACTTGTCACAAAAAGCAAAGAAACGAGAAGAAAAAAAAGAAGGTTACTGGATAATAGCAAAACATATTACTGTACATACTTGTCAACAGTTACATCTTAATCCTAAGCGTGATGGGTCAGCCATGTGAAGGAGCTTGGTCACGTTGCCAGTCCCAAGCCTTCTTTAAACAAGAGAGGTCGTGGTTGGTTGAAGGTCGTTAGAGATCTAGCTAGAAATATTTACTATTTTTGATAGTAAAAGTTAATTTTATTTGTTATTTCACATTCACTATAAACGGTTCAAATGAACCTTTCTGTTGTTAGTCCAAAAGTTGTGTGCCAAAACTGTCGGTCACTTATACTGTCACAATTTGCTAAGAGATAGAGATATTACTTACCTCAACACTACCACTTATGAATAATATGCAAATACTTGTGTTATGATCGCTTCTTTCTGCCTGTCTATAACTAAGTTGGCATTGACAAGTGCAAAAATATTGTGGGGAAAAAGTAAGTGAAGTTCTGGCCACCGAGATATCTTAATATGTACTGCTCCCGTTGTTTCACTTTATATGACACAGTTATCATTTGGTTAGTCAAAGAAGTTTTTCATTGACCACAAAATTTTCAAATACCTTTTAGATATTTTGAATTGCTAAATATTGTGACTTACAGTACTTTTTATAGAATTTGCAAAAATTTAAATTTTATTTCAAATAAAACTTGATGATTCTGTGTACGATTTCACACCGAAAATTAGGCAGTTTGACCTCGTAGTCTGGAACATGTCATGTAAGCTAGAATGGAGGGAGTAATTGACTTCTAGTTGGTGATTAACTAACTGCTACTTTGAGTTAGGATCAGTTTTTGGTTAATATATTTTTCCTCACTGATTATCAAGTAAATTGCAGTTGGTAAGGAGGAACAAACTCTGCCATATCTACTATTTTTGCAAGGTGGACCAGGCTTTGAATGCCCAAGACCAACTGAAGCTGGAGGATGGATAAGCAAAGCATGTGAGGAGTACCGTGTAGTTTTAATGGATCAGGCACTCTCTCTCTCTTAACCATAATGAATTAAGCAGTTCTCTGAATCCTTCTGCTGATACTTTTACTGCAGAGAGGAACAGGTCTATCAACACCATTAACACCATCATCTATGTCACAATGCAAGTCTGCTGAGGATTTGGTTAACTACTTGAAACATTTCCGAGCTGATAGTATAGTACATGATGCTGAGTTCATCCGAGAACGCCTCGTCCCTGATGCTGGATCTTGGACAATACTTGGACAGGTCACACAGTTTTTGCTCTTTCCTGTATTTGGTTTTTCTGCATTAACCTATTGTGCTATTCTCTCAACAAATTAAAGAAGACTTACTGCAGGGACAATTTTTTCGATGGTCTTCGTTATATATTTTCTAGAATATTATTTAAAATCTCTTTTTGAGGAAAATTATCATCTCATATGATGTATGGAAGTCTTAATACTGATTTTAGTTATGCTTGAAATTGTTGATGGCGTGATTGGAATATCGGGTCGATAATCGTGCAGAGCTTCGGAGGATTTTGTGCAGTTACTTACTTGAGTTTGGCTCCAAAAGGACTCAAACACGCTCTTATAACAGGTGGGCTCCCTCCAATTGGTGAAGGATGCACAGCTGATTCTGTTTATAAGGCAGGCTTTGAGCAGCTTGTTTATCAGAATGAAAAATATTACAAGAGGTTTCCACAGGATATTGATATTGTTCGTGATGTTGTAAATTACCTGGCAGAGTCAGGAGGCGGGGTAAGGGAGCTATACTGGTATACAATAATATTCGGCATATAGTACATCTGATACATACTTGTCCAAGTATTAATGAAGTCTCTCTCTCTGCACCCTGTCCTATCTCCCTCCTTTTTTCCGTGTTTGACAGGTGCCTCTTCCATCTGGTGGCATCTTAACACCTCGAGGACTACAACTTCTTGGTCTCTCAGGTCTAGGATCAAGTACCGGTTTCGAACGATTGCATTACCTGTAAGGCATCATTTTTCCATCTGCTCTTCTTCCCCTTCCAAAAAAAAAATAAAAATAAAAAAATCATATATTTGAACCTTTACTTTTCCATACAATGCTATAGGTTTGAGAGAGTCTGGGATCCTGTAATTGTTCAAGGAGCCAAAAGGAGAATCAGTGACTACTTCTTGAATGCTGTAAGATATACACATGCCGATTACAAAAAAACACAGTGATTTTACTCTGAGTTTATTTTTGATTATTATTGCAAAAACTAGAGATCTTGTTGAGCAATTAGTAATTATGGTTCATGAACTGAATAGACGGGCATAGATATCCTCCATAAATGTTGTACCATTGAGTTCAAATGCTTTCTGGTCATTTTCATTAGTAGAACTTTTTTTTTTTGTGGCCTACATTCTTTATTTGTGTACATGGTTCTTCTAATGACTATCTTTATGTTGATTCATGAGTTCTATAATTCATGACTAATTAAATCAGCTTTGACTTCAGAGTTTCAAATGAAGAAATAAAAAATAATGTGAGAAAAAAGAGAAGAACAGATGAGTGGACATCCTGATAAGGAAGAACGCATAAATTTTTCATGTGCTGTGATCTCCTACGAACCGGAATCTAAACATCATGTTAAGCTATTACCAGCCTTATTTCTCTAGAAAATTTGAAATTCTGTTGCATGGTAAAAAATTAATTCAAGATGCTGGACAAAAATGAAGTTCTTTCAGATGTGAATCATGGATACTGACATATTTAAGCCTTTAGCAGCTCATGATGACTTAGAGGTCACGTTGTAGCCCACTTGGATTATCTTTATTACTATTCTTGCAATGCTGATGCACTATAGAAGTGCTGTGTCTTCGGGTGTAAACAGTGGTTCCATATTTGTTACTGTAGATTGAGATTCTTTTCCATTTAGGAGTTGCTAAGGATCTGAAACTTTGGCCCATTTTGGGTGAATGTGCTAGCAGCATTTTCTTGGTAATTCTAGATGCATTTAGAAGTGAAGGAGCTGGATGATGAATATCTGCTAAATTGTGTTCTGTGCGGCATTGCAGTATGAGAGATGGATCGGATTTGATGCAAACCCTTTATATGCTCTTTTGCATGAAAGCATATATTGCCAGGTAAACTTTTCAATAGGAGTATTGTTACAACGGTGGGAGTACTCGTCCAAAGGCATTTCTGCAGCTACTTAATAGTGTTGGATACCTGTTTTCTGCAGGCATGATTGAAATGTCTAATTCGTTTGTTTTTTTTTTTTCCTGATATGAAGGGTGCCTCATCCCTATGGTCTGCTCAGAGAATTAGGGATCTAAATGACAACAAATTTGATGCAATTAAGGCCGCAAAAGATGGCCGCCCTGTATTTTTTACTGGAGAGGTGAGACACAATGTGGTCGTTTTTGGTTAAGAACTACCATAATATGAAGCAGGCACCAAACTAGAGTTTTAAGTCCACCTAAATTTCTCTAATACGACTTCCACATTAAAGGAGTGCGACTGTTAATGTGATATGTACGGCTTGCATATATTCATAAATATTTGAAGTTATTATTATAGATATATGACAAGAGCTGTAAATTAACTTCAGTTTGTTCTCCTATAAAAATCTTTATTACATTTATGTGTAGTGTCTCCTGATGGGAGTTGAATTCGAGCTTGTAAAAAAGGAGTCGAGAAAAGTGCATCTGATTTGTTCTTTTATTCTGTCAGCAACACTCCCATTTAGTTGAGTAGAGGTGTGCCTAGACTATAGAGAGTCTGAAATCATGTTAATCCCAGTTCATCTATGAGCAACTATCATTTACATGCTCATCCTTACACATCCTACATATTTCCCTTATTTTTTAAGTTCTGACATAATTGTGTCACTTCCTGCAAATGTGTGTAGCTTTTGTGACCTTGTTCTTGATTTTGCTTCCATTGCAAATTTATTATTTTAATAGTACAAATTCAATTTCTTTTTCTTCAAAGAAATGCAAAGAACATATGCTTAGAATTCATTAAGGATTGGCTGATAAAGCACCCTCCTAAAGTCATATCGTTATTTGGTTGGTAATTGGAGGAAAGGATCAATTAGACATTGTGAATGATTTGGAATGACATATAAAGTATGAACAAACAATATATCAGGACAAAATCATAAATCAGGAGTCAGGGCCTACTCCATGGACCAATCCTGAAAACTAGTGAAATTGTCTTGCATAATGAAGTGGATTTGAAGAGCTTCTCTCTCTCCTACATACGGTGCTTATTGATCAGATTGTGAGGTTCGTCTTTGTTATACAAAATTTCATAGAACCTACACTGCATTATTATGGACATTTTGATTAATCATTCATTCAGCTTCTCTTTTTTGCTGTTTGGCTAGCTCCCCGACCCTTTCGTTGCATCTTTATAGGAGCTAGCATATCTGTTTTTGTAACCATCGCATCTTTTTGATGCCAATCAACGAACAACTTACTTTTAAAAAAGGGATTTGTTTTACAGTTATTCTGACCAGACATTGATCTGAGGTCTAACTTTGCAGAATGCATTTATTTCTTTCAGCTGGAATTAAGAAGACCCTTTTTTTCCTTTTTGTGTGAAAAACAGATTGTTTGGTTTTCTCTTGTATTCCGAGCTAGATCTGAATGCTTTTTATTTAACATGCAGATGATATTCCCATGGTTGTTTGATGAAGTCCATGCCTTGAGGCCATTCAAAGATGCTGCCCAGCTTTTAGCAGAGAAGAAGGATTGGCCATCACTATATGACATTGCTGCATTAAAGGATAACAAAGTACGTCATATTTCTGTTAAAGTTGACATCCTCGGATACATGATGATCAATGTTATTCGCTGTAGTTGTATCAATCAATATGTGAAGGATTTTAATCTACCTTGATGTCTGGCTACTTCTTATAATACAAAAATTGCCTCTTCTTTATGCATAAGCTGAAGTAGTGGAGTCGCAGTGACCTGATCAAATGGTTTAGACTTTATGTGGCTACTTGCTTCTTTTTGTGTTGACAGGTACCAGTTGCAGCTGCTGTTTACTACGAAGACATGTATGTTAACTTAAAGCTGTCTCTGGAGACCGCTTCTCAGATAGCAGGAATCAGGCTTTGGATTACTAATGAATACATGCATTCTGGTCTGAGAGATGCTGGAAGTCGAGTTTTGGATCATTTGCTTGCTATGCTAAATGGAAAGAAGCCCTTGTTTTAACTGTACTGGCCACCAACATCCATACTTCCTCTTGAATGTCAAAAGGCTTAAGATAATGCTCATGAATTTATTGGTAAATTCTCTTTTTATTTCCTTCCGACCTTTCGATAAATATTTTCTTCTGTGAATGGGTACTGTGTCTTTGATATCTTCAACCCTCAATCACCCCCACATGCCTGCTCAAAAGATATTCAAAAGTAAGTAGTTACAATGAACACATCCTTGCTGAATGTCCTTTTGGTAGTTTATGTGCAAGCTTTGGATGTATCAAGAAGGCAAGAACTACATGTATCACATTTTTGCCTTCAAAAAATTGCATTGGAACAGAAGTTGAATTGTTTGATGGAGTTTTAGAGTTTTACAAGAGTCGTGTCTCAAATGTCTTTCTCAAGGAATGCTCCATTCTATTGCTCCCCTCCTCTTTATACCCATGCTTTATGCAAGAAAGTAAGTTCAACCTTCTTTATTCTTATGCTTCCCTTCACCTCTGAATCTCCAGATCTCGGTAGACATTATACACACCATATGGAAGAAGACATATGTTCATGTATAGATTCTAAGAAGTGGAGCCCTCTTTGGGAAGGACAAGCAGTCACTTCACTTCTATATCAAAAGGGTTCCTATTCATCTTACTAGTGTCGGTTGTGACTATAGAGAGGACGGTGTCAAGGATTACATCGTCAGGTATTCCAGTTTTTTAAAAAAATTACATCGTCAAGTATTGAACCTTCTTCAACCATTATTAATGTCACTTGAATGCTCTCAAACATCTCATGTCTCGCACCAACTACACCCCTTTTCCGCTCTCAAACATCTCATGATCTCTTCTCGCCAACTACACCCCTTTTCCGTAGCCGCCTTCTCTGTTCTCATCTCTTCCCCACCATGTCCATTTAGTTCGGATCAATTCAATTGATTAATTATTTAGGTGACATATCTAGTGAGTGGAGTCACTTTTAGTCGAGTCAACTAGCTCAAGTTAAAATATTAAACTAAAAAAGTTAGTTTATGTGTTTAAGTAGCTACTTAAATTACTATGCAAGAGTAGATTGGAAGTAATAAAAAACGTTTAAGAAAATTGTGCCTGACGATGATAATACAGTATCTTTCTACTGGAAGTGAGTAATTTCATATTATAATAACCAGAGGAGATTAAATAGGTAGCGAAATTAAAAGGATTCTATCCATCACACAACTATAGATTGCTGAGATGGAACCATATAGACTTTGCTACTAAGGCTGCCCCTCCTGCATTTTACCAGAGGGATTCCAGTTAGTAGTTCTTGTGTCACTAAGCTGTCTTGTTTCAAATGTATCCTTTGCTCAAGCTGGTAAATCATGGCTGAACACATCTTTTGACCTTTCTCCACATGGAATAGACAAGATGGCACCTGGAAGGCTCTTTGAGGTGGTTGACTATAGCTTGCCGGGACATTTGTTTTTGCTGATGTAACTGGAACAGAAGCATGCGCAGCAATTCTAGGCTTGTTTTGCATTTGAGTTTAATCCAGAGTTGGAGGGCCCATGCTGTATTTATTTTCATGCGTTGGGTTACTATTGTCTTTAATATTGATTTCCCGGATCCATTTGCTGGAGTGATTATATCAACCAACTCGTCATCTGCCTCATTCGAAATGCCAAGAATTGCTAGAAGTATAAAACATGTCAACAGTTCAATAGATGCAGCGAGGATACCCCAAATAGGTTTCTAAGCATTAATTCCCAATGAGTAGTGATAAACAACACACTACACCATGCACAGAAATGCAAAAAGAAATAGTACTCACGAATAATTGGTAACATTATCATAGTAGTTCTTATTAGTCTCAGAAAGGACATCAAATAAACATAACGAAGCACTCAGGCGTGGAGGTGACAACTGCATGCCCAAACAACGTCATATCATCACATAGGATGGAATTTAGGAGAGGTATATAATATAGTATGCACTGTGCATTTTTTTTAAACACTTATAATAAAAACACGCTGACAAGCCAAGACATGAAGGAAGAATAGTTGTGTACCCATACGGGCCAATTAGGCGAGACTCTTGATGAGGTCTCAACAATTTCCAAATCTGCGATCGAGTAGAAGCAATAATCATTTAAGGTTATCATTTAAGGTTCTACAAAATATCTTCTTCAGAAAATATCAGATGTGTTCTCACATAAATGGGCTTGGACCAAATCTTTTACCTGGACAAGCTAAAGAAGGAGCTCTACTATAATCTTTTATCCCAGGAGATTCTAGAAATGGTAATAAGCTCATGATGCCAATTACAGCAACATAATGACATGTAAAAGGTTTTTCTCCGAAATATAGCATATATAAGCAGGTAATTTATGAAAATGACATCACTATTCAATAAATTCTGGCATACCATCAAATCATCCAATGACTTGTAGAAGGTTGACACCATATTTGAGCATTTTAGTGATGATGGTGGGAAACTGCAGCATATTGTCCTGCAAAAACCAGGACAATGGAGACAATCAATTGAGCAGCACTATACCAATTGATCAACAAAAAAAATTGATACCAAGAAAATCATTCACAGAGAGAGAGAGAGAAATTCGTTATTGTGAGAAACAGAATATGGACACCTTATTTGTCCCCTCCAGTTGTTTTCTGTTTAAAAGAAAGCTACAGTTAAGAAGAGCTGAGAATTAGGCCCTGGAACCAAAGAAAGAATAGAAGATGAGTTTAAGCTGACAAAGTTGAATCAAAAAAAGTAGGTTATACCTTGTTTCTGGTGGAGCAATCATGCAGGATGACGTCTCCATGTTATCAACATTTGTTACAAGTAACAACTGCATGAAAATTTTAGACAATGAGATTGGAACATGGAAAATGATTAGTAGCACTTTGTAATAGCTCAAACAGTATGATGTAAGTATATTTAGAGGAGAAAACGAACAAAAATTAAATACCTAACTTCTTTTCTTCTGGGTGCTCACGGTAGTTGGTACTGGATGAATTGTGTTATTCAATGAGAAGAGCACAATAGAGAAGGTTGTGATCATAAGAAGCAAAAGAACTGTAAAATTCTCTAGATAAATAATCTGGAATTCCACAACTAGTGAAGCCAAAAAAAATGTGAAACTATGCAATTGGACACAACTTATTCAATTAGACCAGGACAATAGAGAAGGTAGCGATGATAATTGATAAGGAAGCAAAAGAACTGCAACAGTTGTCTAGATAAATAATCTGGAATTAGTGAAGTCAAAAAGCTTCAATCGGACACAGAACCAGGTCCCTCTGAAAACACAGACTGCAAACATTTATATGAGAGAACCTTAATGGTTTCAGAACAGAAAAGATACTAATAATAAAACACTGAATGCTTATTTAACTGAAGTATAAGCAACATGCGACATATGTGGAAAAAAAAAAAGATGTTGCTTTCAGATGATCCATCTCGGTTTTACACCTTAAAGCAATAGAAAAAGGCACTTGCTATCTCTTCCTTCTCTGGAGCAACAATTCCCCTTACAATGTGAAAATCAACATGAAAGGCTCCAAATCCAGGCTGCACACAAAAACTGGTCAGATCACCAAATTTTCAGCTTGCAGCAAGTGCAGTAGATAAAGTACCTGCCTTGATTTAAAAGGAACTATTATCCTTCCCATATGCAGCTTTGGAAAGAATCTGCATTTGCAAGCTTTGACATTATTCTAAAGTGAAAGTGATTGCAGAGATGGGATGATGATGGTGATTAGTTAGTGAAGTGAAATAGAAGTGTTAGCTCCATGTATTGACAGAAAGGGAGAAACTGACTGAGTTAATTTCTTCGACACAGATATACAACAAGTTAAAAACTTGCTTTAATAGGAGTTTGAATGTCAACAAATAAAGAAGAAAATTTATTATCTCAAGAAAAAAAGAATGGCCTATCAGAAGAACAAAAGTTTAATGGTCAGATTGGCAGTATTAAAGCTAAGAGATGTCACCGTATGCTTTTAAGACTTTTAGATTCTGTAATAGCTTAAATGAATTGACTCTTGCGTAGCATCAAGGACAGAGATTTAGAAAGATGAGAACTTTGTAAATTTTCTTTCTATTTTTTTTAGAAAATCATATCTAACAAGGAAACAACAGGCAATCCATAAAATTATGCTCTAAAGGAGGTGAAAGCTTTTGTAACTCCATTCCAAAATCTGTACGGAAATCTTGACTTATGGAGCACAACAGAATTGGAGAGGAAAATCCAACTTAAGCTCAAACAGAAAATATATCAGTAACTGAAATCATTCCAGAGAAGAACAGAAGACTGACCCAAAAAAGTTACTTCTAATGGCACTCCACTTCTTGATGAGACGATGAAAAAGATGAGAAAAAAATATGACCATATGATCATGAAAAACACAGCTGCAGATGCAGCAACAGTATCATAGACAGTATTACAATTTCTCAAACGGAAAAGATGCACAGAATATTTGCTTCCATTTATGCATTTTCTTAGTGCAAATAAGCTTTGCACATGCCAACTGTCCAGCAGCTTTTGTGCATTTTAACTCTTATTATGGGTTTATTCAACTGGGAAAGTAAACACTCCAAGGTAGAGATAGTAGGGAGATTTTTGGTTGTTAAACTTCCGGATGATGAGGACAAAATGAGAATGAATTCAAGTCACGGGTGATTGTCGTCCTTGTCATCTCAACAAAAGGTTCACTCCAGAAGGATTTCTCCACCACCACTCCAGGAGGATTACTCCAACACTTTGTCAAATAGTAAATATTGTCAGGTTTCCAATAATAAAAGCACGAAGACTGATTTGTGACAGTGTTACCAATAATGTTAAGGATAACCCATGGCTATCTAAACATGCAACTTTCTGAAGTTATGACTAAATTCATACAAGACAAAACTACGGCTCATACATGAGATTTAATTATCTAGTATCGATTATGAAATGCAAAGCCTGCTATATTAGATCATTGTCTATTTCATGAAATAGGTACAGAAAAGAAAAAGGAAAAAAATCTCATAAATCTTGTGGTGTATTAAGGTAACTGTTGCTAATAAATGTGCAGTGAGTGATGTTATCGCTTACACATTAAGGGTACGAACCTTCTTAATACTCTTGAAACATAAGGCTAGGCGTAGCTGGGGTTAATATCAGCATCTTCAGCACTAGAGAAGTATCTGCTAACCTGAGAAGGATTCCAAAAGCAAAAGTCACAAGACAGTCATTGCAAACCAAATAATCAGCAGGATTGAGAGAAAGATTTCACTTGCCTCGTGGATAAGTTTAAGCAGATCATCAACATCTTCATTCCGAAACCATCCAACCTTGCAAGCACTCTGATCAGGACATAGATGCGGCAAACCCGTTCAATCAAAATTAAGAGCAAGACGATATGCAGCTTTGCCACATGAATTTGTAGAAATGGACAAGACGAAGAGGCTTCCTCAGAATACTGAAAGCAATCTAAACAACCACATATCTGTTCCTTGGTTCACAAAAGAACTCAGTATTTGAAGAAGCATATTTACAGTTCTATCTGATTTATTATGTAAAGGATGTTATAAAGGGTCTGTAGGCTTATAGAAGTCAGGAACAAGTCTACCTCTCACGCTCTGACTAAGCAGTGTGCCTTAGGTCTAGTATAAAACTAGAAAAACTACTATCCTATCTCTCCCTTACGTAATGTAGTTCCCTGTCCATATGTCCTAGATGTTTATAGAACTCATTTTCTGGGGATGATTTAGTACTGAATCTGATTAAGTTTTTTTGTTTGATTGGGCGCTATAACCATCTAAGGCAATCATCACCTGAGTAAAAATACAATAAGGAATTTTCATAGATGTAAGGATGGAGTAGCACTGATAAGTATCTTCATAGGGGTATGCTTCTTTTTGCAGCAAATCAAATTCTTCGCTTGTCACCCAAACATAAACTTTCCTTCTGACGCTTGATATTTAATGTTTTTGATATTACTACGTCGTGGTAGAGTATTTACTATTTTGATCCACTATCTAGTTCTAATTTGTGCAGATATATACATATGCTGAAGGTCTAATTTTCTCTAACCTGGACACAAGGCTTTTGGCCTTCAACCTTCAAATCACTCTCCTAGGAAGTTTCTTTAGCTAATACTCTCTAGTTATGTCTAGCAATAAGAGTATTTGCAGTTCCAAATTTTAGAAACTATTTTGTGAAACATTTGTTGCAAGGAAATAATAATCTTATTCAACTCTATTGAAAAACAAACAATAATACTTTATCATTTCATTTTCAGGATGTAGTATTCCCTCTGATAAAGAAAATAGCCAAGAGGAAGCTTACAACAATTAGGAAAGAGGATTCTTAATAGATTTACCAACACTATATGCTACTTAGCTTGCTTATTTATTGGTGAGAAATAGGGATATTTTGGTGAAGAAAAGTTTGCGAAAATGTGAGTAGGATGGTGAAATTTATGGTGGACAAAAGAAAAAATTCAGGCAGCATTTCTGTCAGCAACTCATCTTGAAGTAGTAGTAAACACAGAACTTGCACATACAACCACTTGGAGATCAACGACCTTATCATTATAACAATGGAAAGCGAGCCATAGTACTCAGGAAGTAATACATTAAATTCCTGCATTAAAAGAGAATGAATGGTATCTAAAGTATAAACTGCATACAAATTCTGGGATACGCAAGCAGAATTTTGGTATACAAGATGCAACGGAAAAACTTAGTTGCTAGGAGTTGAGGTTTCCATAGTCGACATTATATGACAATTTTTATAAAGAAACATAAAAGATTCGGTATACCTTAACGTACATCATCAGTAGCATCATAGAAGCCTCTTGAATGGAAAACTCATTCCTATACTTGTACACCTTGAAGCACATGAAAACAGATCATAAATCTCCAGAACGTACCCCCATTAGATTCAAAAATTAAACTCATTCAAACATATTTGAGAGTAGATGCACCAAGATGCTACACTTGCACTGTGAACCGACCACATCGTTTATCTTTATTTTCAACTTCTATCAACTTAAGTTAGATTATGAATGATAAGTAGCAAACATTAGCCATACTAGAGCTAAACGCATAAATGCAGCTTTGAGAGGAAGCATCCTGAAAATGCAAAAATTATTTGTTGTTTCAATGTGCGTTGCAAATTTAAGAAGCTAATTACTCCTTTTGCATCTTGGCTTATCTTACCTGTTTTAACAATGATGGTAGCTCATGTGATCTTAAGGGGACCTCATTGTTAGCAGCTGCATGATCAATGCCTCTGCTTTTGAATCAAAGTGAAGTTGATCTCAAGTAAGAAAATTGGGACCAAAAATAAACAACATAAGTAATGTGAAAATTGAGTTTAATTCAATTTGTAAAAGCAACAAGTATAGTGGACTAGAATAGATCTTTGCATGTTCTGCTAATGAGTAATTGATTGAAACAAAGAGCACTATATAATGTGTATGTACACGTGTGTCAGCCTGCAAAAGCACATATACAGATTTGTAGATGGACATAAATTCCATTTGCAAAATAAATTTGATACTCTTTGAGCAACAAATCCCAGTGATGTCTACTAAACTTGCCTCAAATTGATCCATTTTGTTTGCACTGTTTTGCACCTTAATAATTTACTTATTCTTTTCAATTTGATGCATTCATATAGACAATTCCACTAAAACCTCGAATATTCAATAATAAAGAATGTAGCACAATCAGTACAGAGTTTTCAGCTAATTCATCTAGGTCAATCCACAAACATATTAGCTTCATCGGCACAACATTAGTGATTAGATGTACCGCATATGAATATTAGCGAATGCTCGTATTTTGTAAACTTCCGATATACCAAATACATTTATGCCTCAACATTTTGAGAAATAATCTAGCAGTAAAACCAGCATGCATTTGAAACAATCTATACATAATTCAGAAAATTATCAAACGATGAAAGTCAAATAATTCTACTTCAATTTTCCAGAAATTATGTATGTATGCGCGTAGAGGTGCACATTTTGTGTTTGAATTCCAGATTTGTAAATGAGTCGGTAAAGTAGAAATAGAGAAGATTAGGAGAATACGGACTTGGCTAAAGAGAGGCAAAGGTCGCTGAAAACTGAAAGATTATTGAGGTGACCAGTCTGCATATACAGAGACATTAAATCAGCCACCGTTTCTACCAGCATCGACGCCGTGCCGGCGGTGTGCGCATTCATCGAGCTGCTCGTCGGTTTCTCCAACTTACAGAACGTTCTTCTCGTTTCCGAATCTGCTCAAAAGCTGCAGCAAAGCAACATATTTATATTGATTTGGTTCACGTCTTTGGCGTTTCTCCATTTTTGGATTTGGTTCGTTATCGTCTTGCATTCCATCATAAGTATAGCAAAGAGTTAAAAATCATTCTCCAACTGGCAAATCATGAATTCGAAACTTGGAACGTTTACTTCTCCAGTTTTTGCCCGCCAAAGCCAAAAGTATGTGCATCTGTGTGCTGTTATTTCGAAATGGTTTTAAAAACATGCAATAAACCGCAATTTATTTTGCAATTATTAAATATTCTTTTCTTTTTTGCCGGGGACGGGGGCCGAGGGGTAGGGGTGGGGTTAAAAAGCCAAATAAATAAAATAATAATAACATACTTGAAATCTACGTGAATCTTATTTTTACTCTATAGATATAAAAATGTTATTTTTAAAGAGAAGGTGAAGACAATATAATAAATAATATATAAGTAGGGTAAAATGCAAATTTGCATGTCACAAATGCGACCTGCAGATAGCATATACTCTTTTGGACTGCCATTAAATGTATGTGTTCCTTTTGGACTGCTATTCAAATTAAATGTTCCCAAAGGGCCGGGTCTTCAGATGTATTGGGCTAATGATGAAACGTAACTAAGACGGTTTATGAAGAATGATAAAGCACAAAAGTGGGAGAATGTAAAGAAAATCGTGACTGAAGCGTATGGAAAACAATATTAGTAGTTTGATTCGATACGTTATTTAAAAAGAAAAAGACGATGTTTAAAATTTATGTATGCGGCTGATATTCACGGAAAATAATATTAGTAGTTTGATTCGATACGTTATTTAAAAAGAAAAAGACGATGTTTAAAATTTATGTATGCGGCTGATATT
>JAPFFP010000001.1:25166146-25180424 GCA_026153255.1 Solanum medicagineum
CATAAAATTGGTTGTGCGAGTTGGTGGATGCCGTTCACTTTTCGGATTTCTACAGCTCCTATAGATAAGCTAGTTTTACTTTTTCTTTTCTTATATCAGGGTATTTGAATTCATCTCCACTAATTTACAATCTAGTTTAAAGGCACATTTACGCATAATATTTAGCCTTGTTTTTGATTTTGCCAATTGATACTTTCTTGGTCCAATTTTAGTTGTCAGGATAAGATTTAATTCAATTTTTGAGAAAAATTAATTTAAAGTATTGTTTGATTAATATATTATTTAAATAATTAAATGTTTATTTACATATATCCTACGATTCACAATTCTAGGATAATTAATACTATGAACAAAGTTGAAAAAATATCATTAATTCTCTCTTAATTATCTAGATTGACAACTATTTACAACTTGGAACATCCTATTTTGGCAAGTATTTCTAAGTACTTATTTTTATCAATTGATGATTGTGGCATACAGGGTAATAGTGTCAGGAACAATTCCAGACCCAGGGAGCATAAAGGGAGAAGACACAACGATGTTAGATGTTCCAGTTAAGGTTCCTCACAGTATGCTAGTGAGTTTGGGTAAGGATATTGGTGCAGATTGGGACATTGACTATAAACTGGAATTGGGTCTCACCATTGACCTTCCAGTAGTAGGAAATTTCACCATTCCACTTTCTCATAGTGGAGATATCAAGCTTCCATCAATCTCAGATTTATGGAAGGGTGACAAAGGAGAAGAGACTGAAAAGGAGAAATAAAATAGGCTAACACAGTGCGGTAATAATTAATTAGTAGTTAGGAGTAATATTGTAGTTTCATCATATTATGTGTTTGTGTTTTCACTACTAATTAATGTTCTACATAAAGTATGTATCTTGTTTCAAAAATCCAAAGCAATATTGGATTTTTGTTTAATTTTCCAACAGCCTAAACCTAGTTTTGAGGTTCAATTAAAAATTGCAGAAGCACTTTGCTTATTTCTTGTTGTGTTCTACACTACTTTTTTACAGTAGAGAACCATGTGATGTAATTAAGATTTATATAGTACGGAACAAAGGTTCAAAGTATGTGAGAAATCTTAATAGCCGAGTTAGTTAGTTAGCTATCTGAACGGCGAACGCTCGCCTAACTGTGTGATCTTTTTCTCATATACCTTTTCTTCATCTGCAATGTTTTTTTTTAAAGTTTAAAGTATATTAGGCGTAGGCACAGAGAAGTTCAAAGCAGATGCACAGATCTCACTTATGATTCCAACTGATTGTTAAATCGAATCCGGGAAAATATTATTGATTTATTATTTATTATCGGATTATTAAATTAATAGGTATTTAGTGGTTTGTAAAAAAAATTATTGATTGAGTTTTGACTTTTAGTATTGGATTATTGTGGAAAATTTATAACTCATTAGGACTTTAGTTATTTATTACTTTATTTTATATAAATAAATATTAAATATTAATAATTTATTACTTGACATTATATTGTTATCTGTGAGTCATATATTTGCTTGGTTTTTAATATATACGTCTTCTGTCAAGAAAGTGTTTTGAAAGTAAGATGTGAATCACACTACATGTAGCGATGTACGAAATGAGTTGTGCTGTTATGTGTAGGTGCTCAACAAATATTTTCAAAGCATTCTAACATTTATAATTTATTTGTTTGTTTTACTTAAAATCGATAAGTCAATAAAATATATTTTATTTATTTATTATTGATTTAATATATTTAAAATCAAAAAATAATAAATTAAAATAATTAAGATATAAAATTGAATCAAACCGATGAATCCACGCCACTACTTACGATCTTAATAGGTAGGAAACCCATATATTACTAATCCCCTAATATCACATTTACTATTATTTATAAAAAATAAGGAGACTAACGTCCTCTTGATTGAACCTGAATATTGTAATGTTATTTTTGTTTATTTTTGTAAGTAAGACAAGAGGCCACTGTACGACAGTGATAGAGTCAGTATTTTTGTCAAAAGTGCTTATATTTTTAAAATATAGATGAATGATTTTTATATCACAGGGTATTCAACAATTGATATATATATATATATATAAAACTATCTATATTTAACCTATATGCAAAAAGTTTTCTGATGAAGAATGTTCATCTGACCACCCTTAAATAAATGTAGCTCCGCCCCTGCCGTAGGAAATCCGGTGGGTCCAAATTACACAAAAAGCTGGACAATGTTGGATACATAAACTATAGAGTCGGAGAGCTAGATAATGTATATTAGGAATTATTTCAATTCTATGCTTGTACAATTGTTAGAACGTAACAGTGCATACAATGATATTACACGGAATGTAACACTGTTCAAAGCAAAAAGTCTAAGAATACAAATCATAGGTGATCATAAACAATTTTATTAGGAATAAAATGACAATAAGTTAAATTATTGTTTTAGGTATAGAACTGTGATAATTTATTATAGGAGAAAAAAAATTCACAAAAACTAGAGCTACCGCAAAGAAATTCTCAAAATTTAGAAAAAAATAATATTTTAAGTGGAATTTAGACCTAAGAACGAGGATACATTTAAAAGGAGACATATTATTATAATAAACTTTACTTATTATTTAAAAATTTCAAATTTAATATATATATAAAAATATAAAAATTTATCTTTTATATATAATATAATTTTTCGTTAAAAGAATTCGAATAAATCTCTCACCCCTCGCTAGTTCGGGCCCTGATCACCAGTATAAAAAGAAAATATTTTCACCATCTCCAGGACTAGATCCACAAATCAAGATTTCAAGTAAAAGCACTACAAAATATCTATAAATTATTGAGAAATACGTGGAGGAATCATACGTGATATATATTATTGTTAAGGTATCCCACGTGGGACGGCCAAAAAGAAAACTTGGCAATAGCAAAACTCTGACAATTGCACTATAAAACATCTTGATCCCCACCCCACATTTGACAAATGGCTAAAGTTTAATAAAGCTCTAGTTTGTCCATGTTGTAGCTTTCTCCCTTTCCACGCCAACTTTCTGAAAATTGGTTTGTAGATCTTCACGACGAATAAACCAACTAAAGAATAAGAATTGTGATAGCGTAATAAGTATTTATTTATTTTTAATTAAAATTTTTGGGTCAAAATTTTATTGGTAATGAAATCATCTTTATTAAAAAGTATTTTATCACTCGATGTGAAACTTTTTAATTCAAGCTCCGATATAAATATCAAACACTAATTTTTAATATGAATATCAAACACTAATCTAAAAGAAAAAAGAAAAAAAGCAATCAAAGAACGGGGGCGTAACGCTTGCTAGAAATACTGACGTTCATGTGTGTGTAACGTGTCCTCCTTACTCTCCTGGTACCGACTATCTGACAACCTCTTAATTGTTTATTTACTACGAACACATTAAGTTGTTTTTTATTTAACATATATACACATGACAAACAGCGTAAATTTATTTAAACTATCGGATATATTTTACCAGCTATACTAATAATTCTTGTTACAGTAGTTATACAGGACACAGACTAAGGTCCAACTGTCCAAGTGTTTCAATTGAGGATGATAGGTATAAGTAAAGAAAAAATATAGGGCTAAGTTTTATATAATGAGCACCTGATATAATGTATAATTTTTTTTTAAATGACTAATACTTTATTTTAGTCCTTAATATATTTAATTTTATTCAGATAGCTTTAAATATATGATAAATATTTCATTTTAATCTTTTATCTAAATCTAACAGATTTTATTTCTTTAGTAGTGGAAAATTCAGCATCCGACGGGCTTACAAAATCCACTATTATTAGTTCCAAAGAAAAATTTCATGAAATCTAAAAGTATCATTGTCTCTAGTTTTTTTTAAAATCAAAATTTACTAGTCGTTTTGCTTAAAACATACTCCCTTCGTCCCATTTTATATGGTGCCCTTACCTTTTTGGTTCATCCCAAAAAAATTTCACCTTACTCTAATTGAAAGCAATTTAACCTTAAAATACCCCTTTTACCCTCAATGAAATGATTTTCAACCGCACAAATATCTCAAAATAATTTTAGATTACAAGTTTTAAAAATCTTAGTTTTTTTTCTTAAACACTTTACCAAATCAAAGGGTGCCATATAAAATGGGACAGAGTGAGTATATTTTTATTAGGTCAGTGCAATAATATTTTAGGAATGAGAAAATGGTAAATTTTGTTAGATAAAATAGAGAAAATAATGTTAGATTTTATGGAGTTTTTTCTTTTGAAGCTAACAAAGAAAAAAGTAATGATAGATTTTGTTAGCCATGTAGGGTCTAGAGTTGAACTTATTTCTTTTCTTATACATCTATTAGATTTAGAATAAAGAATCAAATAAACACCTTTTATTATGTATTAAGCATAATTTTAATAAGTAAAATATATTAAGAATCAAAATAAATATTTCGATCAAATAAAATATTATCCATACATTGAAGATCGTTTCAGTCATTTTCTTTTACTTTTCACTTTATATTACTCCATTATAATAAAAATATAGAACCTAAAATAGGAAGCACAATTATGGCTAGCGCTTCAATTCTGACCTTAACGCGGAGTCATATCTGATAAATAGTGGTACTACTGGCGTACAGCCAAAAAGAGAAGCAGAGATATTCGTTGAGCACAAAACAGGCCCTAATATTCAACTCAATTTCCTTCCATCTCCGACGAAGAATGGATCTGATAGACAAGGCAAAGAATTTTGTGTCGGAGAAGATAGCAAACATGGAGAAACCGGAGGCAACCATCACCGACGTCGATTTTAAAAGGATCGGTTTGGACGGCGTTTCTTTTCACGCCAAAGTCTCCGTTAAGAATCCTTACTCTGTTCCTATTCCAATCATGGAGATCGATTACGTCCTCAAAAGCGCCACCAGGTCTGTTATTCCACTCAAAAATTAATCCAGAAAAATGAAAAATAGGAGATGAACTTTTTACTCTGCAACATTGCCAATCATAATTTTCGATCCGGAGAGAGTGAATTCTAAAAATGTTACTTTACTATAGATTTAACTCTGCTAATCTGTAGTTAGATCCGCTCTGGTCTAAACTAATTGGCTGGAGAAATAGCCATAGCAGAGCATACATATTTTCTACATTGTCATGGTACTTATGTATGCTCTTGCACTGTTATACAGAGGAGGATCCAACTATAGAATCGCAATTGGGTAGAGTTTTATATTTATCTGCCAAAAATAAGTAGAATAAAGTCATATATACTCATTCTGTCGATTCAGAGAGCTGAAATTACAATTCGCAATGCCATACAGTTATAGGAGGTATGATTTATGTTTTACATTTTCTTTTTTTGGATTGATTCTTTTTGAGTAAGATGGACCATGATACTCCGGCAGTCCATTTTGCTGTCATCTTTGCTAAAAATAGGTATAGTATTTGACATATTGTTATTTTAAAGAATTACTATAGGCCAGTGCATTTTTCCATTTTCTCCTTAATTTTTCTTGAAAATAATAAATATTGAAGAAATTCAGAGAATATTTATTGAGGAAACATTAATATTCTAAATAATTAAAAAATATAAAAATTAAATATACTTATTTCTTAAGCAACATCTCAAACAAAAATGCGAATATTCCGTAAGTAAATTAAAGCAGATGGTAGGTCATAACTTTAGTCCCAAAGATCATATTCGACTTTTTGCTTTCACCCTAAAAAGAAACTTTTTGAATAAAGAATTTTCAATGATTAATATAGTCCTGTATTTAGATGTGGTCTGTAGAATGATATACTAGTAATAAATTGTGCGAATAATTTAAAATTTAAATGGTGATTCAACCATAACAAAATTTTCATTAAAGCCATCTATGTTTATTTGTTAAGGTCAATGATCTTATATGTTTTATATTAATAACAATATGTTAAAAAATTACAAGAAATAAAGTAAAAAACTAGAGATGAGCATAACCAGAAAATGAAATCAAACTTGAGGGGAGGTTTATGTATTTATCTCTTTAATTTATTGATTGTAATGGCGTTGTAGATAGACTAATCCAACCTTAGTGACTTTGTTGATATAAAACAATCATAAATGACTTCAATGAAGAATTTTCTGTAGTTGAATGAACATAAGCCATTCACTCTTAACAATTTAGTCAAGCATGAACTGAAAAATAGGACTTTTATTTGCTGATTTTTGTGTTTAATTTGGTTTCTTGGAAATAGCTTCTTATAGAAATGCAAGTAAGACTGCGTATAATATAACCTTGTGGTCAAGCTCTTTCCGGACCCTGCACATAGCGATAGCTTTAGTGCACTGGATTTATCCCTTTTTTTGGTGTTTGTTTTAATTGGTTACGGTAATATGTCCATCAATTGCTATAGATATAGATGATTCATATAATCGACAATAGTTTACAATCGAAATGTGTTCCATTGATTGACAAAACAAATTTAGTAGGCATGAACATAAAATACTCGTACTAATTGCAATTGATGATTGAAAACAGGGTAATAGCATCAGGAAGAATTCCAGACCCAGGGAACATAAAGGCAAATGACTCAACCATGTTAGATGTGCCAGTGAAGGTTCCTCACAGTATACTAGTGAGCTTGGTCAGGGACATTGGCGGAGATTGGGACGTCGACTATACGCTGGAATTGGGTCTCATCATTGACATTCCGGTCGTTGGCAACATCACCATTCCCATATCTTATAGCGGCGAGTATAAGCTTCCTACTTTGTCCGACTTATGGAAGGGTAAGGATGAAGAAGAGAAAAAAGAAAAAGAAGATGAGAAAAAAGATGAAGAAGAGGAGAAAGAAGATCCATCAAAGGTTATAGAGATATGAAGGGTCATAGCTATCGAATAATGTGGCTTCTATGTGCCTACGTTCTATTCTATTGTTTTAATAATAACATAAAGATTGTACCTTATATCATTTGAAGCAGGGTACGAAATTGACAACTTTATGGAAATCGTATTGCTCTTATTTTACATGATGTGTCTTTCTTTTCGCGTACAAGTTTATAGATTTGCGGATGTCAAGTTGAATTTTCTTTCTTCCCGTAGAGATAATCAAGTTATGCTACCCGAGCTAAGCGTGAAAATTCACTCAAACATCACATGATCCTTTGTACATGCGCTACAGAAAAATCAACAGAATAGTTCTACTTAATCGTAAAGAGATAGAATTCAAGATTTTAAGTTAATAGTAACAGGTATTGAATGGAGTCATGACAAAAGACAATGAGTTCTGCCTTCTCAGTTTGACCTCTGTTCATGACTAAGCTTTTAAGGCTTCCTCATAAACAGGGTGAGGATATGTTTCTGCCTGATGTCAATGGACTTCCGAAACTGATAAAAAGGTCATTTTTCTACAGCACATTATGTCTAAAAGAAGCCATTTTTTTCAGTTCAAAATAGAATTGAACAATTCAGAGTAAAGCAACATTTGCATACAACACATAACAACTAAAACAAGCCATTTACGTTGTGTTTGGTATAAAGTTAGAGTAAATTAACCATTTTCTTTAGTGCCTTTCTTGTTTGCCAACTATTGAATATAATGTATTGTAAAAAACTTTTGTAAGAATTTATCATCTAAAAGTCTTTGTATCTACAATAATTTGGATCATATACATTTTTAAGGATGCAACTATTTAAATCATTTAGGATGATTTCTAGGAACTCTATCAAATTTCTCAATTGACTTTTTTTAGTTGTTCATTTGAAGAACATACTGTCCATATTCTTCGATTCAGAATTTTTATTATTTGTTAAAAAGTTTATGAATAACTTTTTTTGAAATTTATTTAATTCATTGGACTATCTCTTTCTTTAGATTTTTTGCAAAATTAAAAACATATTTTCTAGTTAACATATGTAGTTTTAATAGATTCTAATGGTAACTAAAATACAAATATATACCTATGAACTTAAAATTTCAATGATGTAATTTTTTTTAAAAAAAGAGTAAAAGGATAAAACTTGACTCAAAATTTAATAAATTAATATAACGACATTGAAATAATATTATGCTCTTCCTTTAATAATGATGATTGTTTGTTGCATTTCTTAACATTTTGTAGAGTGACACCAATTTTTTTTTTAATACTAATACATATAAGTACATCTTTAAGGAAAAATGGTTCCCCATAATCAGCTCCAAACCCTTGCCTCAGTGGCCCTGTTTAGCTGCTAATGGCACTATGAGAGATGACAAATACCAGGTTTCATCGATCAAACATCACTGACATCTTACAAGCAAGCTTTACTTGTTTGCAGTTTGAAGTGTAGGTCCATAAGAGAATTTGAAAACATCCTTTAAAGAAACTACCATGAGAGCAAATATTAGAGCATCACTGAAGCTAATTTCACATTCTTCTTCACCCCATACACATTCACTATGTACTATTCGATCTTCATCTTCTTTTTCCACAGCACAAAAAGAGAAGACCTTCTTCAAACCTGCAAACAAAGACCAAATGATTACACGCTTATGTAAAGAAAACAAATTCAACGAAGCCCTTCAAATGCTCTGCGAGCAAAGACGATTGAAAGATGCCATTCAATTGTTAGAACGTCCAGAAGTCCGTCCTTCAACTAGAGTCTTTTCGACCCTTTTGCGAATATGTACAGAAAACCGGGCTCTTGAAGAAGGAAAGAGAGTTCATAAGAGTATGAAATGTTCAGGTTTTAGACCGGGGGTTGTCATTTCTAATCGGATTCTTCATTTTTACAGCAAATGTGATAAACCCTTTGATGCACACAACCTGTTTGTCGAAATGCCTGAGAAGGATTTGTGTTCATGGAATATTATGGTTTATGGATTTGCTAAATTGGGTTTGATTGACGAAGCTAGGAAGTTGTTCGACGAAATGCCCGAGAAAGATAACTTTTCATGGACCGCCATGATCTCAGGTTATGTGAGGCATAATAAGCCTGAATGTGCATTGGAATTGTATAGAGTGATGCAGAGGGATGAGAATTTTAAGTGTAATAAGTTTACTATTTCAAGTGCTCTTGCTGCTTCTGCTTCAGTTCAGTCTTTACGTTTGGGAAAGGAGATTCATGGCCATATTGTGAGAAGTTGGTCGGATTCTGATGCGGTTGTTTGGAGTGCTTTGAGTGATATGTATGGAAAATGTGGGAGCGTGGATGAAGCAAGGCACATTTTTGATAGGACTAAAGATAAGGATGTTGTTTCATGGACGGCTATGATAGATAGATACTTTGGAGATGGGAGGTGGCAGGAAGGTTATTTGTTGTTCTCATGTTTGATGGAATCAGGAATGAGACCTAATGATTTTACCTTTGCGGGAGTTTTGAATGCTTGTGCACACCAAACAACAGAACATTTGGGAAAACAAGTACATGGTTACATGACGCGTATTGGCTTTGATCCTTGTTCTTTTGCAGCAAGTACCTTAGTTCATATGTACGCCAAATGTGGAAGTGTAGATATTGCGTATAAGGTATTTAAGCAGCTCCCGAGGCCCGATGTAGTTTCTTGGACCTCACTGATTAATGGTTATGCTCAAAATGGCCAACCTAGTGAAGCTCTTCATTTATTTGACTTGTTGCTTAAATCTGGCACTCGGCCTGATCATATTACTTTTGTTGGGGTTCTTTCTGCTTGCACTCATGCAGGTTTAGTTGATGAAGGGCTTGAGTATTTCTACTCAATAAAGGACAAGCATTGTCTAACCCATACTGCAGACCACTATGCTTGTGTAGTTGATCTCCTAAGCCGATTTGGCAGATTTAAGGAGGCTGAAGAAATCATTAGTCAGATGCCAATGAAGCCAGATAAGTTTCTGTGGGCTTCCTTGCTTGGAGGATGCAGAGTCCATGGTAATGTCGAACTTGCAAAAAGAGCAGCTGAAGCACTATTTGAAATTGAGCCCGAGAATGCAGCTACTTATGTTACCATCGCAAACGTATATGCCACTGCTGGCAAATGGACTGAAGTGGCAAAAATCAGACAAGTCATGGAAGAGAAAGGTGTGGTGAAAAAACCAGGTATAAGTTGGATCAATTTGCAGAGAAAAGACCACGTTTTCTTGGTCGGTGATAAATCACATCCAAGATCAAAGGAAATATATGAGTTTTTAGTGGAGCTTTGGAAGAGAATGAAAGAGGAGGGATATGTCCCTGACATAGACAATGTGCTGCATGATGTGGAAGAGGAACAGAAGGAGCAAAATCTCTCCTATCACAGTGAAAAGCTTGCAGTTGCCTTTGGGATTATAGCAACTCCGCCTGGGACACAGATAAAGGTTTTTAAGAATCTACGAACGTGTGTTGATTGTCACTCTGCGATTAAATACGTCTCTAAAATAGAAGAGAGAAGAATTATTGTGCGGGATTCCAGTCGGTTTCACTGTTTTGAGGGTGGGAGTTGTTCATGCAAGGACTATTGGTGATTTTCCCCTCTGGTTTTCTTTGAAGGTTAAGGCTTAAAAGATAGGTGGGATTGTGAACTGGGAGATGGAGTGAAAATGAAATTTGGAGAAAGTTCATTTCTCCTTCCTCATTGGACATTGATGGTGAAAAGAAGAACATTTGTGCTTGTATATAGAAGCACTTCTTCTGACCCTTAAAGAGTTGAGAAGAGAGTCTCCTCTTGCCATCGTCGTCATTGTCATCGGTGCTCAATTTTGACAACTATGTGATTGATTGATAAAATTATTTAATTAAATTTGCGGATTTTTCCAGCATAAGTATCGTGTGATTCACTCCTTTTGTTGAACTCGCTGAAGTTCTCCCAGTTCAATTATCAGTATTGCAGAACAATATTTTATTCTATCCTGAAAGGAATTAATCCAAACTTTAGACAATTGTAAGGGGATTAAACTTTTTAAGAAAACACAGTTTTTTGTTGGTTGAAATATTTCGTTTCTATTTATACTAAAATTGCAGAAACTATGGAAAGCAAAATTATCATATCCTGATAACAAACTGCAATGGTTTTGGAACAATTTTCTTTTTGAAAAAGGTAACTATATTATATACGTCAGCACGAAGGCTATGCTGGAAGCCATATTTACAAGTTACATACGAGCAAAAGCATACGTTCTATCAACAAGGTTCTGATGGAGTGGTAAGTATTCCTTTATTTTTAATTTGGGTTTGAGTCCCTTGGTTTAAGGAGGGTTTTACTCCCACGTGGGACTTCCTGGTGCTAATCCGAATTTAGTCGAGCTCCGAGTACCAATCAAATGGGATGAAAAATAAAAAAAAAAGCGTACGTTCTTTTTCTCCTTGCAAAGATTCAAGCAAAACCGGAGTTATTTGTCGCCTTCCATTTTCTTGTCACTACGGTTCCATATTTTGACAAATATTCATGTGATTCAAGAATCTTACATATCTTTCTAAAGATATGTGTAAAATTTTTAAAACACATATGATATGGGACTGAAGGGGAAATGACTAAAAAGATATGAAGACTTTCAAATGTCTTTAAAAAATAAGTTGGTAATCTCCCATAAACTTTTAGTACAGGTTGCTGGATCTTGAACACCTG
This sequence comes from Solanum medicagineum, assembly GCA_026153255.1. NCBI lineage: Eukaryota > Viridiplantae > Streptophyta > Magnoliopsida > Solanales > Solanaceae > Solanum > Solanum medicagineum. The sequence continues at coordinate 25,177,666 of JAPFFP010000001.1, forward strand.
TCGTGTGAGGGAATTGACTATTTGGCCATAGCATAATTACTAAGGTGAGCATTTCCTCCAACAACCAACTAACGATCCTCCCATTTCGTTTTAATTACTAAAAATCCACATCACTGTTGTTTGTTATTTTGACATCACAATTCTACTGTGAGGGGCGGAGCTAGAAGACTAACTTATGAGTTTGATCGACTTTAATAAATTTATTTTATAATTATAAACTCAAGTCTGGAAAATAATATTTGGTAAAAATAGAAGTTAAGCTACATACGTTAAATTGATGTGGTTGGACCCTTTTTTGAACCTTGCACATAGCAAAAGTTTTTGTGCATTGAATTTTCCTTTTTAAATTAATTATAAATATTTCAAGTCACTATAAAATTCATTTCAATTTTGAATTTATTTTGCCCCTTTCTCAAATTCTTTAATTAAATGAACATTCCAGTTCTCAATTTCTCAAAATAGTTTAATTGTTACACGCAAGAACTAGACCAATTCAGCAGCCTTTTGGAGTCAAATCCCATCCATTTTGCATTGCAATATTTCTAGTAGTGAAAACTCAAAAAGACAAAAACTTTAGTCAACATTGACAGTGGAATGACCCCACCATATACCTTCTCCACTCCTATACATCATTTATATAAGTGATAATTTAACACAAACTCAAACACCAAAATCCCAAATTTTTACTTCTCAAATACTACAACCATTTCTCCCCTTACCTTCAAGACTCAACAAAAATGGTGGAGAGAGAGCAAGTTAAACCACTAGCTCCAGCATCCGAGCGGCCGCCTACCAGCGACGACGATGAAACAACGTTAAACGTCAAAAAAAGGTTTCATCAAAGAAGATGTTTCAAATATTGTGCTTGTGTATCTACCTTTCTTGTCCTTGTAGCCATAATACTCATCATTTTGATCTTCACAGTGTTCAAAGTAAAAGACCCTATTATTAGAATGAACGGTGTCACAATTGAAAAACTAGACCTCGTTAACACTAGTGGCAACATTTTCCCTATGCCTAAACCAGGTTCCAACATTACCATAAAAGCAGATGTCTCAGTGAAAAATCCAAATTATTCATCATTTAAGTATAGCAACACCACCACCACTATCTCCTACCGTGACACGGTGGTCGGAGAGGCGCGGGGCCCACCGGGGAAATCGAAGGCACGGAAGACTACGAGGATGAACATGACAATTGATATTATTACAGACAAGATTGTGTCACACCCTGGCTTACAAGATGATATTAGTACTGGTTTGCTTACTATGAATAGCTACACTGTTGTTGGTGGCAGGGTCAAATTGTTGAATATGATCAAGAAACATGTGGTGGTAAAGATGAATTGCAGTATTGCTGTGAATATTACTAGCCAGGCAATTCAAGATCAGAAGTGCACCAAAAAGGTTAAGCTTTAGGATTAGATAGATTAATTAGTTTTTGCCATGATAGTTTTGCTACGACATACTTTTGAGTTTTGTATGTTGTTGTCCATTATAATAAGATGAGTTCTTAATTTGGGTATGGTTTATTAGACGTTACTATAGTAAATCATTCAGATCTGTTCATAACAATCATTTTCTATAATAATATTTCGCTTTAATAGTCAAGTATTTTCTTTTTATGTTATATTATATGCTAGCTCTCTTTAACATTAGCATCCAAATAATATGCTGACAAATTAAATGACATCGTTATGGAAATGTTTGAGTGTACATATTTGATGCACTAGACATGACATTTTGAGTGATTATATGTTTGTTTTGATTATTACTTAAATTTTATTTTATTTTATCGTTTAATTTCATCATTAGGTAATGACGAAAAGACCCATTGTCTAACGACCGATTTAGTGTAGTTGCGTCGTTATTTTAATATCTTCTTCTCATTTTTTACTGTATTATTTAATGATTCTATTTTATCACGTACCCTAATTTTTCATGATATCTACCACATATCTTACAATTTCTTGTAAGTTTATCAATGAAATCGTGGATACATAACATTATGTAATGACGGAGAATAATATAATCTATCCAAACATTGTATTCATTGAAACAATACAGTACGATACAATGCAATACAATACATTATGAAACAAACTATAACAACCATCCAAACAAAATGTTAATTTAAACTAACAATACAATATAATACAACGGTTAACAACCATCCAAACAAGGGGTAAGCGAACCTATTTTGCCCATTATCTTATCCCTTTTCCTAGATTTAAAAATTCTTAATTTTGGAAATTCATATGACAGAATGAATATGATCTCAAATCTTTCCTTTTTCCTATGATATGAACCATATTAGTGACAGAGAAGATTATATGAGTAAATTTTGCTAGAAGGGGTAAGAAAAAACTATCCTAATTCAGAAGGATGTTGACATCAAATGAGTCCATATTTCTCATTATATTTATTTAACCTCATTTTTTTCCCTTCAAATTTCAACATTTAATTAAACGAGGACAACGAGATTTACCTACTATATATATCACATCACATCGACTTTTTAATAATGCCAACGTACTTAATAATGGAAGACTTGTTTTAGGTAGTAAAAGAATAGGGAGAATACACAAACATGACCCTGATCTTGGCATAACTTTTTAAGTTGGAACTCAAACTTTGATAGTGAACAAATATGACCCTCAACTTGCAATTCCTGAACAAGCAAGCACTTGGTGCTGACGTGGCACAGTGAGTGTATTACACTCGCGGGTGGGCGCGTGAACAGTCATTTTTTACTGTTCC
>JAPFFP010000001.1:25180524-25191830 GCA_026153255.1 Solanum medicagineum
ATTTGTGCACTATAAAAGTTTGAGTTCCAACTTACAAAATGATGCCAAGTTGAGGGTCATTTTTGGGGGTTATCCCTTATTTTTAATATCAAACTTGATATGATTACTTATAAATTAATGGAGAATTATAGTAATAGCAATATATTATAATCAGTAGGATCATGCTCGCCGAATAAAATATGTTATAGGAGTATAACCTAAACTCATTTTAATATTGGATTGCTGCCAAACGCTATTCTTCTGTAACATTTAGGTGACATTATTAGTACGAATAGAATAATACTGTAATAATTGAGTTGGTTGAAGCCTTGAAATATCGATGTTTACGTGTAAGGGTTGGTTTGACCTTTTGTGATTTTATTTGGCTCTTTTCCATTTTCAATTATCTTTTCATATTCATATATACTTGGATGAGACATGTGAAATACTTATTCAGATCAAAATATTTACAGGATTTTATTACACTTAATTGATTTAAAGAAGGATATGCAATAATTAATCGGACTTAAGTGATTATAAATGTATATATTTTAATATGTATCGTGTACTCATTGACTTGATATAAACACTTGACATGGATATGTAAATTTGTAATGACATATTTCATTTTATAGTATTAAAGTCAATCATTTAGATTTAATGAATCAAAGTTAGGTTTTAGCCATAGGTATGATAATAGATATTCATAAATATTTAATTCTTCTAAGAATAATTAAAACATGAGGCATAAGAAATCATAACATATGTGAGATCAGAATTTAATCGACAATAAGATCACGTGAGAAAATTCGAATAAAACTACTATACATATTTATTGAACGTCATGATTTTTCCTTTTTATAATCTTTCTGGAATCATCATTTTGTTTTTTTAAATTTGAGCATATATTTGTAATTCTATCGTGGTGAAGTATACTTTTAACTTTTAACTATTGCATCACAAACATTGACATTCAAATGTATGGATCGGACAACGTGACTTCATACACATATATACTCAAACTTTATTAGATATATAAATCTGAAAATTGGGTAAAATAGGTCCTAACCTCATGAGATCTTAAATTTGATCTAGTCAAGGTCATGACTTCAGTATTTTTTTGAAAAAATCTAAAATTACCTCATATCAGACCAACTTCAGCAAAAAATATCTGAAGTTGGCTTGGTAAGCCTTTGTTTAAAAAAGACAAAAAGCCTCATATTTGTGATTAATAAGATGGGTGGATTCCTTATAAAGTTTGTGCAATCATTTTTCCTTCGATCTAGCTTTTGGGGCATGAGTAATGCCGACAAAATGAACTCGTATTTTGGTAAACCGCTCATATTTTAGTAGTTTGAGTAGTGACTTTTTTACATGGGTAAAATATGGATTTAAACCCATATTTAACCCATAGAAATATGGGTATTCATGGTAAAATATGGGTAAACTATGATTTAATCAAACGGGTTAAATTTCTAACTTCTTCTGACTCGAAATCCATTATATTTTATTGACTTAAATATTTGAAAATATAAATTTAAATAAACTTATTTTCTTCAAATTTAAGAAAAATAATTTATCTCTAAAAAAGTAGGAAAATATTTGTCAAAACTCTTCTCCAATTGCAAATTTTACAATTCTTTTTTTACTCCACCCAATACCATGATCCCTCGTCCACAAGCCCTCAACCCCCCACCCTTCCACCCCCCAAAGAAAATCAATTTGTTTATAAAATCTTTTTTCTTTACAAAAAAATACAAATTTTATCATAAATTGTAAATCCGGTTGAAAAACTTGCTATGGTTAGAAAACCCAACAGAATGAGCCACTACAAATTAATATTATAACTTATAAGCATGAAATCAATATGAGAAAAAAAAAAGTTGAATTTTAAAAATATTATATTTTTTTTATCTCAATCCAACACTTGACCCCCTCTCAGTTGTCGGAATTGGCTTTCGAGTCGAAAGTTGTATGCCGGGTCTCGTTAGAAGTTGGGTCATATGATTAATTTGGAATCGTGATCGAATTCCAATTTAAAAGTCAAATCTCGCATTGGGTGTCGAATTTAATTTTATGATACAATATAATTAAATAAAATATTTTTAATGTTTTTCTTCCAAAAATAAAGTAAATTATTTTGTCCATATTGAATTTTAAAGTAGAGTACAATTTGTTTACTAAAATATGTGTAAACTAGTATTTTACCCAATCCATTTTTACCCATTTAATATATGAGCAGGTTTGAATTATTACCCATTTTATATTGAACCATTTTCAACCCGCCTAAATTTGACCCAACCTGCCCACTTGCCGCCACTAGGTGGGAGTTAGCCAAAGACCTAATTTTGGCATCAGGTCCATCTCACCCGATGTAGGGTTCGCAAAAATTCAAAATTGCTCATGCACCAGATGCTAAGTAATGGGTGTGACGTGAGGTGTTGAAGAAAGACAGAAAGTCTCATTGGTAGTTAATTAGATGCGTGAACTACTTATAAGGCTTAGGCAATCCTCCTTTCTTCGAGCTAACTTTTAAGGTATGAATTAAATTTGATGCCTAATTTTACAACCATCATATATTTGAAGCTTTGTCAAAGCTATACCTTCTATTATAAATATTCGCAGGTTGATCTTGTCAAGTTTATAATTTTAGCAAATAAATGTTTGAAGTTGGCGTTGGCAAAGCCAAACCAAATTCCATACAAAATGTCCGATGTTTGTCTTTCACAAGACCTCCAAAGTTACACAAATCTCACATTTTTTGGAGTTAATTCTAATTAATACTATCTTTCTTCAACATTACCAAAAATCTCTTCTTTTTGATCCAAAAAACGAAATCAGTATACATGTCGAAAATGTAGGAGCATTAAAATCTTTTAACTATGATACATGGAGAAGTGGGGATTGTAATTTGTATCAATAGGTGTTGCAGTTTTGTTTATTTAAAAGATTTTTATAATTTTTTAAAAGAGTTGAGTTTATATAAAATTATGTAAACATAAATTGTGTATTTCTGTAATTTTTTCAAAAAATAAAATAAAAATTGACATCAAGTATTCAAATTAAATAGTGGCCCAAAAAAACAAGAATCGTGTGCACTTCGCCCATGAGTTAGAGTCCATTTCTCAACTCTCAATCCCACGTAAGAAGCCCAATTGATAAAAGCCCAAAACCATTGAATCGTGCACTTCGATTTTTATAGGTGTTTAACAGCAAAAAGAAGTTTGTTGTAATTAAAAATTAAATTGTAGGACAGCTGGAAGTAGCAGAAGAAACAAATTAAGCAGTCAAAATTTACTACTACTCTCATATTGGGACCATCTTTCATAAAAGTGAACACCTAAATTATGTGATTGCTATGGATAAAAGAAATAATAATAACGTTGAGAAAGACAATTAACCACTATGATAGCAACTTGGCGAGTGATTGCTTCATCAAGTTAACCACTTTATTATGTGTTGCAATGTCAATATATACATTTATAGGCTATGATATACACTCTCTTTCCTTTTTAATTATCATGTATATTAAAAATATTTATTTTAAAATAGTCATCAATTTAAATCATCTAAAGAGAATCAATTACATGTGGTTTTAACTTTGCCTTTACCGTTAATCATTTAGATTTAAGAGGCACATAAATAGATAAAAATTAAAGAATTATTTCATTTGTTCACTTTTACTTTTCATTTTTGACAAATCAAGATAGGATGATTTTTTTTCCTATTATATTATCAATTTATTGTCATTGAGTTAATGTCTTTGAAGAGTAAATATGTTTGGGACCTTATCAATATATAGGGTTAAAATAGTGAACTTGTTATACCAATAATTGTTTTCTTAATAAGTATGTCAAATCAAAATTTAACAAGTAAAAGTAAACAGAGGGAGTAATAAATAAAATATTTAGCAAACTACACTCCTAATTAATTTTTTCTTTAGAGTTGTGCGAAACTTTATAATGACAACTAAAAAAAATAGAAGAAACATATTGCACCAATAATTAAAATAATTATCCCATCATATTCATTTTACTTGTCATGATCGATTATTAGAAATAACTACTCATATATACTTAATATATGAGTATATTGAGTATACAGAGTATTATTATTTTCATATATTTGAAGTGTTAAATAGTAAGCATAATCTAGTTGACCAGGATAGATTTTCTTTTATTGTTATTTTGTAGTCAACCTAATTCTTCTATATATGTACCACAGTACCAATATTTATTACTCCTCATTTGCATTCACAGTATAAAATTAATTTTATCTGTTTCAATTTGTTTGATATTTTTATTTTGTTGTGGTTAAGAATAAAATATTTTTTCTTTTAATATTAATATTTTTTATTTCAACTTTCCACATGTGTTTTAAATTACAATGTTATAGGACAATTTAATACATTTTAAATTCAATACATTAAGTTTTTTTAAAAAAATCAAAATTTTAGATTTCGTCCCAAATCATAACATGACAAATAAATTAAAAGAATCAGAGAGTAATACGTTTGTTGTAATAGTAGTTAACCTAGAGTCAACAAAATTTGATTTAATTATATGCATCATTTAAATTGTGTCTTGTCCACATTATTCATCATCGAACAAACGAAGATTATTTTTAGCGTGTAAGATTGTATAAATATTTGGGAACACAACACCCCCACCCCCACCTTATATGTTTCGCATTTATTTGATTAAAAATAAGATAATGAGATATTTTAAGAATGAGTGCCATAGACAGCAATGTTTGAAAGAGCTTTGTGTTTGACAAAAATAAGATGCAAACAAAGAGAGATTGAGATTTCTGATCATCTCTGTCTTTTATAAGAAGCCTTTCAGTATAGGACAAGTTGAGACTTTTTTGTGTTCCCATTCGAACCTTCCACCTCCTTCTATTAAGCAATATATGTAGGGTCGGCGTTAAAATTTAATGATATGAATTTAATCGGACGTAGGAGACGCTCGGGGGTTAGGGGTGGGGGCTCAGCGTGGAGGGATAAGGGGTAAGGAATGGTTGAAAGGATTTGTTTTTGAAATTTTTAACATGATTTCTACTATAATATGGGTATCCATATTTACCCATATTATCCATTGGGTAACTCATTTTTTATCTATTTAAAAGATGAGTCAAGTTGGATATTTTATCCATTTTTACTTAACTCATATTTGATCGACTCATATCCGACTTGATCCGCTCGTTTACCTCCTAATCGGACATTTTTAAGCTCAAATTTTATATAGGTGTGTTGTGTAGTTTAATATTATATAGGAATTAAATTATTTTAAAATTTATAAAGTTCAAATTATGATTTTGAAGGTGAGCTTTGGAGTAGAAGGAGAGCCTTGATTAGAAAGGCAACTTTGGAGTAACTGGTAAGTTGTTGCCATTTGATCACTAGGTCATGAGTTCAAGTTTTAAAAATAATCTCTGACATAAATGCATGATAAGGTTGTGTATAACAAATCCTTGTGATCAGATTCTTCCGCGAACCCTGCATATAGCAGGAGCTTTAGTGCACCGAAATTGACCTTTTTAAGTTATGAATTTTGTCTTTGGGAATAAGCTGAGGTGAGGTGGGGGGTAAGTTGCACAATGATATCTTGATTGGTAGCAAATTTTACTTAGTTTGACCAGATTCTGTTTAATATTGAAGGTCAAAAGGAGAAAGGAAGACTACATCAAGCTATTTTTTAATTCCCATCATGTGCATCTCAATGCTGTACTAGTAGCTATAATAAGGCAAATTCATAATTGTTTGAATTTAAATTAGGTCCTACTGGAGCGCACAGCTAAGCAGTGTATGGTTGTATCCATTATGTTTCTTATTATAATTACTTTATTTAAATTATTTCTTGGAATATCTAATCAAAAAAATACTAGTTAGGAAACTTAGATCTTGTTTAGATGGTTGATTGGTTGTTATTATATTATATTGTTAGTTTAAATGTAATATTTATTTTAATTATTATTTAATTATTATTGTCTCATGTTTTTTTTGATTTGGTGTAATCATCTTGTTATCTTAATATTTTTTTCTTATTTTGTCTTTACTTATTTTTAATAATCTTATTTTATCTTTTATCCTAACTTTTCATAGTAGCTATATTGCGTATGGTAATTTTCTTATTAGCTTATCATTCAAATTGTTGATATGTGATATTATGTAAAAATGAAGAATGACACAATATATCCAATTTGTATTCATTGAAACAATACTGTACGATATAATACAATATATTACAATACATTACATTATCATATTATCATTATATATCATATATTATTAAAAGTGGGAAGCTCCAATCTCCAAAGCTGGATTACCATTTTAGTCTTGTACTTAATTAAAATCTGATTAATTATTTACATAAATAAATAAAAATGAATTAAAGCCCAATTTTATTCACACAAATGCAAAATCAGTCATGACATTAAAAAAATTGATTTTTTGGTATGAATTTTGTGTTTAGAAACACAAATCAGCTTTGTTTCTTTCTATCTTCCACAATAGTGAGATATTTTTATGGTCCTTTCGTATTCTCAATTCTACGTAATGATCTAATCAATATATAATATTCGTATTGGATTTCTATTGACAACTGTCAGAAATTATTCTCTCCTAAAAAATTGATTGTTTATCCAATTCGGGCACTTCATTTTGCAACTTCTCAGGTTAATTTGTTTCCTCTCAATTTCTTCTCTTATAATGTTGTATATTGATAAAATAGTTTACCTTTATTTATTAAAGAGTAACGATTATTTTATATTTAATTTAAATTCTACGATGTGTATAAGTTAATGTATATATTAATAATATTCTTTTGAAAGTTTAAATAATAAAGGACAAGCGTGCAATAGAATACACGTGCGAAGCACGTTCCCAAAAACTAGTAAAATAATAAATAATAATCACCCAAAACAAAGTGTTATGAATGTCTCCTTGTAAAAGTGAATCTATAGCAATTACGACATGAATTACCGAGCGTAAAAAATTCTCTGTGCAAACCCCTAACCCTCATATTATGATGAAAACCTTTGTTTATTTTTCAACACCTATAATGATATATAAGTGAGGTTTAGGACGAAGACAAGCTAATGAGCTAATGTGGTCTATCGACAAAGGAGACACATTTAAAGCTAACTTTATATAAAGCATATTAACTTTAGTGGCACACTGTTTACATACGATCAGTTTCAGTTACATTAAAGTTAAATGACAAATTACTTCTTCCATCTCAATTATTATCATGATTTCTAAAAATAATTATCCAAAATTATTTATTATTTTAGAAGTTCTAAATAAAATTAGTTGTTCTTTCTCATCTTACCCTGAAGATTATTATACTTCATTATTATAGAGTGATAATACATAAATGTAGTAAAAATTTAACTAAGAATGACCACATTTTAAATTTTAAAATACTAGTTTAATGTATGTATGTGTCATGTCAATCTAATTATATATAAATAATATCTGCCATTAAAATAAATACAATATTCACATCAACAAAATTAAACAAATGCTATTAATTTGATGAAATAATTTAATCTATTATGAATGGGCAAAGATGAGAAAAACAATTCAGTTACTTTATATAAAGATATGTTGATAGTTTATGAGTACATAAAGTAACAATTTAGAGTTGAGAGTAAAATAATTAATTGATTAAAATTTAATTTTAAAAAAGAATCCTAAATATAAAAGGAGCAATTTAATCTTTCAACCTAATTTTAATTACTCTTTTTCTTTTTAACTTTGATATATTACATATTTAGTTAACTTCAAAGTCTTAAATATTAGAAAAATAATAATATTTTCCTTTTTCTCTATAAAGCCTATACAATTATTTATATAGAATAGTCCGAAATCAAGAGGAATTCTAAATATAAAGAAATTCTAATTCAAAACCGAATCTTGAAACTAAATGAATAAAAGATAAAATAGTAAACTAAGAAAAATCGTGAAAATATAATTTTATTTAAAGCAAAATATTTTAATGAAGGACAAAAAATTCAAACAATATTTCTAAGGGCTTTCACGCTTTTAATATAGTATAAATATATATAGATAGATAGATAAATAGAAATAAGATGATATAATTCCATCACCTATCGAAGAAATAACATAATATCGTGTAATTTCTAATACTAAACTTCTAAAAATTATACAGTGGAACTAAACTTTCTTCAAAGTTTAATATTTACTCAATTAATCAAAGCTACTTAAAGGCAAACTCAAGTAAGTGTCTACAGTCTACATTATATATAAGATAATAATTCAGTTTCTTTTTTATTATTTTTTCATATGATATTATTTACTCTGTTTACCTAAAAGTCTTCAAAAGGTAACTATTGAATAAATTTGGATTGCGAAAATAGAACAATGGTAGTTGATGGCATGAATATCATCTGTATACATACAAATTAATTTTGAAAAGTAAGGTAGATAATTTATGAGATCCGTATGTGTTGGTTCCAACCAAATTGCAATGACATAGAACCAAGACTGAAGTATATATGTTTGGCACTTTTGGATCCAATTTTTTATTTTTGGGGCAGACGTCAATATGTTGCTGACTCCTCAAGTTAATGTCTTTGTAACGATAAAATCCGTCAATGATATTATCCTTTTTGAATTTAGATTTATATGTCTTTAGAATATATTATTAGCAGGTAAGATCTGTTTAATTATATATCCAACATCTCTCATGTATTTATCAATATGAGACTTCTCATCTTAAGATGAGTTGTTACAACCTTCAAGAGTATAAGGTACGAGCGGGAGCCCTTCATTTTTTATTACTCCTGTATTTGAGTTTTGAAAATAAAATAAAATAAAATATTTTTTATAGAAAGTATTTTATCCTACGGTATAATAATATTCTCACAGAAGAAATCCACATAAAAGAGTGCATATAGTTTAATTTTTATTTACATGGTCTTAATGATTCAGTGATTGATAATTGAAAATGAATGTCAAATATTTGCATGATAAATCAATTTTTTGCAAGATATATTCATAAATTTATCCAATATTATGAATTTAGTGTCACAAGTCAATTAATACATCCAAATCATTCATTAATATTTACTCATATACGTATAAACAATTCATACCGACCAGCTTTAATTAAGTGTAAATAAATAGTCAAAATTCTAAAGCTTGGGTTCTTGGTGAATTTGGTTAACTATGCTATGTTTAGAAAATACAACTGGGCTAAGATAATAATCTAAATTGTTATTATAATAATTCACATATGGTAAGTAAATATCTCTCGTGATATTTGTTATCACAAACAGAAAACAGACACAAGATCATAAAGGTGGACATTAGTACCTAGTTAGATATTTTTTAAAGTTCAATTTGGTAATTTAATAATAAAAAATTAAAAATAGCTATGGTCAAAGTTTGATTTTATAAAATGTCTTTGCATTCAATTTGATAATTTAATTTAGGATGAATTATATCTAGAGGTACCTGAATATGAGTTGAAATTTGAGCGGGTTACATTTTTTAGCTCAAACTCATCTCTAACTCATTTAAAATTGAGTTGATATGCAATCTGAATTGACTCGAGAGGGATTTTGTTAACATATTTTTAAAATAGTTTTTTAAAACTTGATATGTTTTATTTAGCTAGAATAAAGAAAAATATAATTTAATTAAGTATTAAAATATTAAAAAAAAAGAATTCAAATTATGTCAGGTTGAATCTTGACCCGATCTATAACTCATTACTCAATCTATTTTGTGCTAAATAAATTTAAATTTGAATTAAATTTTGACCAATTTATTATCTTGACCCATAATCACATATTCAAATTTGATCCCATCCATTCAATTATCACCCCAATATACCTCTTTATATAATCAACAGTAGTATTATATTTAAAAAAATAAAAAAGAGGTTTATAGTCTAAGCAAGATTTGGGCAACCAGAAATTAAACCTCCAAAATGGTCGAGCCCAAGAGTAAACAGAGTAATTAAGCTAAGGGCAATTGTCATCATCAACCCCCCATGTTGTCCATTAAATGACCTTCTCTGTTTTCCAAACTACACCATTAAATGCTGTAGCTGCAGCTGCAGTTAATCTACCCACCCAACTCCTCAATCCCCCTAAACCTTTTTTTTCGTCTCATGGACCTTCTCAGTCCTTCTTTTCTCCCTTCCCAATGTCCACCGCCGACTCCCCACACCCTTTAAACATCACCCCCTCCGATTCCAACTACACCCTTTCTCAGAACCTCAGCACAATCGGCCTCGGCTACGCAATTGCCATAGCTCTCGGTTTCCTCGTTCTGCTCTCTACACTCCTCCTTGCTTCTTACATCTGCTGCCGCTCCGCCGCCGCACGCCGTCGCCGACGTCAGGCTCGAGCGAATAATTCGCGAAACCCCAACAACGACAACATCGAAAATGGAATTTACCTCCCCCGTATCATTTTCGTAGCGGAGGATGATGAAGAAAACGACGACGCTTTATCACAAAACGCAACGTTGGGGCTTGATCAAGTCGTTATCAATTCGTACCCGAAGTTGATTTACTCCAAAAGGAACGGCGGAAGTGGAAATGGGAACGACGTCGTTTGCCCTATATGCCTGTGTGAGTATAAGGATGGAGAGATGCTGAGGATGATGCCGGACTGTAAGCATTATTTTCATGTTATGTGTTTAGACGCGTGGTTGAAATTGAATGCTTCTTGTCCGGTTTGCCGGAATTCGCCGTTGCCGACGCCGTTATCTACGCCGTTATCGGAGGTGGTCCCTCTTTCTCAATACTCCGATGGCCGGCGAAGAGTATGATAATTGTTACGTTGATTCTTTCCGCAATTTGGAAGTGTAAAAAGTTTTAGTTTTTAGGGTCAAATTTGGAGCTTAAATTTCTCAATTTTTTTTGCCCTTTAGGGTTTAATCATTTCGTAGAGGTGGAATTTGCTTTGGTGTTGTGATTATTTCATCTTTGATTACACAGAATGAATGGATGATTGAGAACATCAAGCATAATTGAGCTCTATATAATCTATTTCTTTTGCTCAAATTCTCATTTCAATCTTTTTTTAAGAATAATTTTGGTTTATACTTTTCTAATCACATGATTTTAGATTATCTTATTTTAATTTTCTATATAATTAGCCGCATCTCTTTGGTGGTTAGGAAACGAGATAGCAACTTACTACTTCATCCCTGGTTAAATTATATGTTTGAATTTTTTTTTTTTAATATTTACACTTTTATTTATTAAAGTTTTATATTTTTTAAGAGATAAATTACACTATATATTTTTTACTTTACAAAATGTAATAGTGTAAAATATGATTTAAAT
>JAPFFP010000001.1:25191930-25207758 GCA_026153255.1 Solanum medicagineum
TTATATTTTTTAAGAGATAAATTACACTATATATTTTTTACTTTACAAAATGTAATAGTGTAAAATATGATTTAAATTTTATCTTTGAATATTTTTTTAATATGTATGTATTACCTTACAAATTCAATTAAAATGAGATAGATAGAGTATCTTTTAATTTGGACATCAAAAATTAATTATTTTAATCATATAAAACTTTTTTATAAAATTGAAATTTAATAGTCTAAAACATCACTTATTTAGGATTATTGGTGAAGCATACTGGAGTTAATCTTTTCAATTATCATTGAGCCAAACAACGATGGAATTATATTTTATATTTTATTTAAGGATGGTCAGATGAATATTTTTTATCAAAAATAGATATTTTGATACATATTAATTGTTGTACATCATTGATACAAAAGTTACTCGCTTGTGTTCAAAAGGTATGAACATTTTTAACGAAAAAACTGGCTCTCCTGCTGGAGCCGAAGTAGACATGTGATATTCATAACCTCACTCAAACCAAGCCACCTTTACTTAGGATTGCAAATTTATATGAGTAATATGGTGAATCCAATTCCCTTCTCTGGCTGCAAAAGTAATTTTTTTTGTCTTAAAGAAGAATCAAATTCCCTTCTCTGGCATAGCAAAATTTATTAAGTGATAACATAATTTTAATAAAAGATGTGTTCCAGTCATAAAGATGGTAGGAGGTGGGACTCAAAATGGGCTTTTAATGAACTTTTGGTGCCTGCTTTATTTTTTTAGTTTTTGGTTGGTCTTTGTGAATGCATATTTTCCATGCACATAGAACGATATGAAGATGCGTCTGCCTTTTATTTTTCCAATACCTCTAGAGCTACTAAAAGAAATAAAGAAACAAAAACCTCCTCCTCCTTCTTCTCTCATTTCTTTGAAGACTTTCAAGATTTACTTTTGGGATTGGTGTCACTTTTGTCTAGTACTACTTCTTAGTGTTCTTCTATTCCAAGTCCCCAGCTCTTCTATTTTCCAATATAAAAATATGGCCTTGTTGACTTTCATACTTCATCTTGTCTACTTATTTTATTTAATAAATATTGTATAGCTCAATCACGGAGGTCCAGGATTAAGGAGAAAGATAGTACGTAGTAGAGTGTCCTTGTATTTTAAGCGTACTTCTTCCATTAGCTTTTAGGCCAGGGACAATTTTAAATATAAATAAATTATTTAATTTATAATAAATATAGTTCTTTTTTATATAAAAAAAAATTCAAAATTATAAAAAATATATATATGACTATATACTATAACTTGCTAAAAGTCACAAAAAATATACATTGACTCAATATAGATTACTTATATATGCGTTATACATTGAATATACATTATGATACACTTAAAAGTAGAATGTAACTTGACTATATATGAAATATATACTAACTATACATGTGTATATAACGAATGACTATTTTTTTGATAAATATTTTCACCGGACGGTCATGCAGTGTAATTGTCCCTTTAGTTAAAGGCGTCATAATTCATCGGCTGGGCCAATCTCATATGTCATTGAGGTAAGATTGAGATATGATTTTTCAAACCCATTTTAAACTAGGATTTATAAGCCTGGTCCAACTAAGTGCTTAGTTCTTCGGACGTCATCAAGGCCACGTCGGGGGTCGACCCATGGGCCAATAGAAAATAACTAAAGTTATAAGGCGTAAATGTACTTTAGTTTACAAGTTTATTTTCCAAATTTTCTTTACTTATTTATTTGTCAAAAAAGATAATTATTTTTTTTACTCGTAGGATGACTTAAATTCATGATCAATGTTTGCCATACTTAATTTGGAAATCTTCTTATATTTTGATGTTATATATTTAAAGTATGAGATATTTAATTAAAAGTATCACTAATCATATAGATAATACATATTGTGATTGTAATTATTGTGTTTTTCCATATAGTTTTGTTTGATGTGTTAAATATTTAATATATTGACGGAAATTTTAAGGTTGAATGTAGATTGAAAAAAAATTATATAAAAAAATAAGGCTAGCCCTCGACCCTACTAGGTTTGGTTGAATTGGCCATTTCAAAATCCTTTTAAATGAAGGGCTGACCTGTCCTTCCCAGCGAGGCTTGAACTAGGTGAGACTGGACTATCCTGTTTTAGCAACTCTACTTTAGTTGTCAAAAATTTCCTAATTTGATTCACTTTTACTTGTCATTTTTTGACAAATCAAGATTCAAGGTAGTAGAATTTTTTTTCCCTTATTATACCCTCAATTTATTGTCACTGAATTAATGTCTTTAAAAAATATAGTGAGTGAAAAATATGTTTTAATACCCTATCAATTAATAAGGGTAAAATAGTAAACTTACTGTAACAAAAATTATTTTCTTAATAAATGTACCAAGTCAAAATTTGATAACTAAAAATGAATGGAGAGAGTATTATTTTTCTCTAGAGTGTTTTACTAATATTTGTTGCTACAATTGTTTTGTGCAATGTTGTTTTGTTGTCCTTTTTTTTTCCTCTCTTATCTTTTTATTTTTATGAGTTGAGGGTCTACTGAAACAACTTCTCTAACCTTCACAGATAGAAATAAGAGTTTGCATACATTCTATTCTCCCTACATCGCACTTATGTTGTTATATATTGTAGTATATTCCATCACATTGAGATGCAGCTCCCTTTGCTCGTCACTTTTCACTATTCACTTGTCTTAATCATGCTAGTTTAAGAAATCTTCGGCACTCTCAGCTTTTTGTTTGTCACAAGCTTCATTTCTACTTTGTTAGACCTGATTTTCTTTATGAGAAATACACCTTTCACCAACAAACAAGCTACCACTAGTAGTAGCAAATGTAACCTTTTGGCAACAGGTGACTACTTTTCTCAAGAATACATTACATATACATAATATAAGTTCATACTTATTAATTGTTATTATTATGATTCTCTGATTATGATCAGGTCGGACATTTTTATAATTTAACTTGAGAAATAGTTCAGCCTTTTTTTGCTGAGACTGCGGATTGATAAGGATAAATTACTTCTCCCAAGACCCTGAAGAGTACATCATAAGTTAATGCAACATGTGGACTACTCTAATCTCAAGATGTTCATAATTAATTAATCCTCATAAAATTCAACTCAAATCCACACGATTAGTCAAGAAAATGATACAAATGATCTTGGAACTGTTCCAATCATTTCTCTCTTGATTAGCTGCTACATTGTCAATGCGTAAATCAAATCTCGTAAAGAAGTTGGGAGCATGGAGAGGTGTACACAGGTTAATCTTCATGCTCTGTATTCTTGCTCTTCTTATATGTATGGTTACCTTCTCAAAAATTTATTCTTTTCGATCTTTTCTGGCTTCGAATTCCTTCTGCAACTGTAACACTTTAGTCAGCTCTTGTACTATCAATCACCACGTCGATTTAACTCTGGATACTGTAATCCAGAAAATCCAACATGAAATTGACATTCTGAGACAGCTGCCAAATGAAAAGGTATTCGGAAAACAGGCTATTTTTCTAGCAGATATTTTAAATCTAGTTGAGTCGGTCCAGAATTCACTAGCGCAAAATAATGAGCCTGGAAGTGTGTTACATTCCTTAGCAAGACAAACAGAACAGGTCAATGCACCTGCTGAGTATTTCTTAACTGAAGAAATTCGAAAATACGTGAGGATTAAACCAAACAGGTTGAAAAAACAGAACTTTATGGGAGCTAATGGTACATTCACTAGCATAGGTCATGCTTGTTTCTCCATGAAATCGGAGCTCGAAGAGTACATGAATTATGACGTTGGCGAAATATGTAATGATGACTGGAGATTAGCACAGAAACTTATGGTTCATGGATGTGATCCATTACCAAGAAGAAGATGTTTTGCTAGAGCCCCTCAATTGTACAATAAACCATATCCTATAAATGAATCAATTTGGAAGTTACCTGATGACAAAAATGTTAGATGGAGTCAATATAGATGCAAAAATTTCACTTGTTTAGCTAGAAAATCAACCGCGAAAGGTTTCTTCAAATGCACAGACTGTTTCAATCTTACACATCATGAATCTCCTAGATGGATTGTTCATTCCTATCAAGACTCGAATTCAGAAATGTCAGCTGATGTATTGATAACAGAAGTGCTTGATTTGAAGCCAGGGGAGATCAGAATTGGCCTGGATTTCAGCGTTGGCACGGGCACATTTGCTGCAAGAATGAGAGAACATAATGTGACTATAGTTTCTGCAACAATAAATCTCGGTGCACCATTCAACGAGATGATTGCTCTTCGAGGGCTAATTCCTCTTTACATGACGATAAATCAGAGATTACCATTCTTTGATAACACTCTGGACTTGGTTCACACGACGAGGTTTCTTGATGGATGGATTGATTTCGTGCTGCTGGATTTTGTGTTGTATGACTTTGATAGAGTCTTGAGGCCTGGTGGAATTTTATGGATCGATAACTTTTTCTGTTTGAAGGAAGAGTTGCATGATTATTTAGAAGCATTCAAGATCCTCAGGTATAAACAACACAAGTGGCTGGTTGTTCCTAAGCTAGATAAAGATGACAGTGAAGTGTTTTTCTCTGCAGTCCTAGAAAAACCACCGAGACCTTTCCGATAAATTATAATTTTTTTCAAATAATAATGTGTTGGTCGATTTTATACATTTTGATCCAACAAAATATGGGATACAATGTGAGTTTACTTAAAAATTGTCAGTACATTACAATGTTACCAATAATTGTTGTACTAATATAATCGAGATGTATTTTTGTAATGCGATGATTTTTTTAGTTGTAATATTGGCAATTATTACTTCGATCAACATAGATGATACTTGATGTATCATGTAAATATTTTACAAATTACCATGAAATATCCTCTGCAACTCCATGAAGCAGCAGCTCAAATATACAACTAAAGAAGTAAATTTGAAAGAGGACCAAAGGTGTAGCCTAATGCCAATAAAAAGAGGGGAAATTGCACGAGCAAGGTTCAAATCTTAGATGACAAAAATAATAAGTAATTTCTTTCTATTTGCGAGAAAGCAGTAACTTTGAGTTACTTAGCATTTCGAAATAAAAAGCATGCGAAGTTCCTTTTTTAAGAACTCCAGCAGCTAGCAGCAAATTTGGTCCAAGCATAAAAGATTTAGAAAAATTATTTATCCTCAGACTCAATCTAAACTATTTATCCTTAATAAACCCATTACCCAAACTATTTTACTTTCTACCCACTTAACCATTTTTATTTCGCGTGCTGATATTAACATAAATACTATGAAATATACTCTGACAATATATATATATACACCATAGTGATATCATGTAAAAGGAATTCATTCTTTTGTGATACTTTGGCGATATATAGATACTCAATTGGTATATAGAAGTTTTTTTAAAGAAATAAATAAAAAAATTATTAAACTCTAAATTAGTAGAAAATAAATTTGTTATATACTTTGTCGATATATTTATATCATATCGTATCATATAGGATTGAACTTAATTATCTGTGATCCCCTGTTGGTATATGTATACCTTATTGGTATATGATACAAGCAGATACTGACATCAGCGCACGAATTTAATATTAGGGGAAAAAATTTTAATAATATAAAGATATAAAATATAAAAAAATATATAAATATAAATAATTTAATTTAAAAGAATACGACCTTAGTTTTTTCTCGTAAATGGTACTGTAGCGAAAGAAAGTGAGAACTGAGAAGTGGTAGGACTAATTGGCAAAGATGGGCCAAATTCCAAGGACATTAGGACTAATTGGCAAAGATGGGCCAAATTCCAAGGACATTACCACTAGAATTGAAATTCTTAACTTTTTCACACATGGTGCTACATTTAAGTTGATTGTACATCTAAACTTTTACCTGGTTAGAGTTTGGTTCTACATTTCTGATTCTTACCATGTTTTCCCATCTCCAACTTTGCGCCCTTTTAAGGTGCAATAGGATTGTACAAAGAGCAACTCTTACTCCATGTTTTTCCCTTTATGACGAATGCATTGACTCAGTAAATTCAAAGAAGATGTCTTAGTATATATTATTTGTGAATGACAGAGTTCTTAAAATTTACAATGAAATTAATGCTAAGCTGGAGCAGAGACAGGCCCAAGTTATAAAAGGTCAAATTGAATAGGATCAAAATAAAATATATGGAGTGCAAGTTTCATGACATAACACATGAGACTGGCGTGGAAATGAAGTTTGATATACAGGCTGCTCAAAAGAGAGGAATTTCAGACACCTTGGATCTATTATCCAATAAAATGGGAGATTGGTGATGACGCAATATATTGCATTAATGTAGGGTGGATGAAATAAAAGCACGCATCCAGAGTCTCGTGTGATAGGAAGATGTCACTAAAACTTAACGGCAAATTCCAGATGATGCTTATTAGACATACTATGTTGGACCAATCAAGAACTCTCGCATTTAGAAGATAAAAGTTGCAGAATTAAGAATGTTGAGAAAGATGCGTGGATTACTAGGAGAGATAGGATTAAGAATGAAGATATTTGGAATAAGGCGAGACTCGAGAGTTGCTTTGGTGATGAATGGATGTAGAAGCATGGTTGAGGTGGTTTAGAGTAAATAGGAGATGTATGGATGTCTTTGTGCCGAGATGTGAAACATTAACTATGGATGGTTTTAGCAGAGGTAGATGCACGCAAAAAAATAATAAAAAAGGTGATTAGATAAAACATAATGCAGATTCAATTTACTGAATTTAGATATTGAGTTACCAAGGACACAAATGTAGTTTCGATTATCTTCCATACTAGTAGTCATAATATTACTATTATAGTTTTTTTTTTGATTGCTATTATTATTCGTCATTTTTATATTTCGATTATCATATTTTTTTATTAATTAACTGCATGGTTTTGGTCATGACTTCTTCATTTCTGTTACTTCTTTTGTTCTATGGAGTAATTCTATTTTGTTTCATCGAGCCAAGTGTCGACAATTTTTCCACCTCCACAATAGAAGTAAGGTTTATGTGCATCAACTTTGTGGAAACTTCACTTTCTTAAAATTATTGCATAATATCAAATATTTTATTGTTCCCATTGTAAAAATCATGGCCAATTTACTTTTAGGACCATTTTTGCACTTTTATGCTGTTCTTCTTTCTTTATTTATATACTGTTCTTCTCTCTTTTTTGCTTTACCTTTTCATCTTCTCCTAGTTGTAATAGAGTACTTCTCTACAAAGAAAAAGCGAAAGGGAAAATACATCGATAATTACATGAGAAGAAAACCAGTGTAGGTGTTACTTTCACAAACAGATCTGCATGTAACGTGGAGCCCACAGTGCTCTGCTAAAGTCCAATCTCCACCGCCAAATCATTAAAAGTCCTACTTTTCTCTGACACGTGTCCCCTATGGCCCTATTTATCGCTAGCCGGAGTCCCATCAATTACAATATTTGAGTAACAATTTATAATTACGACTAGAAAAATATGGACATAAATAAATTTTATTTTTACTCCATAATTTTTGATAAGCTTTACTACACGCATGAAAAATTAATTTTATTAATATAAAAAATCACAAACATGAAAAACAATTAAATTATATGAGATAAAACAATTAATGTATTAAAATAGTGTAGCTTATGAGCTATTTTCAAATCTTAGGTGAGATTATGCATCATTGAAGTACTTCAATTTCACCATTTATCTATCTCATTTTCATATTATCTTTTTCTATATTTGGACGAAAAAAGAGGGAGTTAATATTTCAAAATTAACCTTATTTAGGTTCGGAAAGCCGAGCCTGAGGCTCAGACATTCCTCGTTCACCTCACCGTTTTCAAAAACATAAATATCATGTTCTTTTCTACAATATTCTCAACAATACAGTCCTTTCTTTTTCACTCTCTGCTTTGGTGATTGAATCGGAGCTCCGAATCAGGAAATGGCCGAACACGTTGAGGATTCGGATCCTAAGGGGGAGTCGTTGATGGAGAAGATCGCCGACAAATTTCACGGTGACGATTCCTCGTCGTCATCGGATTCAGAGAACGAGACTAAGAAGCCGGCAGCGAAATCGGAGGTAGAGGCGGTGGAGGAGCCGGAGTCTTCTTCGTTGAAGAACAAAGTTTGGAGGCTATTCGGAAGAGAGAAACCGGTTCATAAGGTCTTAGGAGGAGGCAAACGTATGGTTTTATTCTCTGTTTCTCTACTTAATTGAGCTTTTCTATGTTTATTAATTTATTTGAAGACTGAAAACTCTGGATTTGGCGGTTGAGGGTTTTCAGGGTTTTGAAGGATCTGAAAGAATATTCAGGTCTATAAACGTGTTTCTTAACAGCCACTGAGCGATCGAAAGTTCAAATATTGTGAAGACCGAATTTTTTCCTGACGCTAGTGATTGGTGGTTTGCGGAATTTGATCGGATTCAGGGCTTTTTGCAGATCTTAAATAATATTTTTTTTCCTGGGATCCTGTAGAGTACCCAAGTATATACTGTTTTCATGTTCTTTGTTTGGAGAAAGAGGAAAACTCAAAATTTCTTATATCTGCTTATTGAAAATATTGGAGTTTTAATTCAAGTGACTGATGGTTGAGGAGTTGAGAAATTGATGAGGGTTTATGGATTTTTAAGAATCTTCAGATCCAACTGAATTATTGTGTAGAATTTTAGGTTAAAGATCGTATTTTTTGTAATGAAAGTGATTGGTGGTTGAGGTCTTCAATCTCTTGACCAAGGTTTAGGCTTCTTGAGGCACGTTTAAGGAATATTTCGATCTGTAAAACTTGTTATAATGCTTGTATACGTGTTTGTATAGAGCAGGAGCTGCCTAATATCTTTGTTTTGTTTATTCATTTATTAAATGATTGGATTATTTGGGTTAAAATGATTGGTGGTGAAGGAGCTAATCACAGTTTAGAATTTATGGAGTATCTTTAGATTAAAGAAATATGTCATCATTTGGAAAAAGGTTACCCAAAAAACCCGTGCTCTTACATGTGGGTTTGTTTAGAGCAACCGAGGGTCCATGAGTTCTTTGTCCGATCCAAATTGAGCAGATGGATGGTTTCATGTATTTTAGGATTCTTAAATATTAAAACTCTCATCTCTTTATCCGTTAGGCGCTTGTAAAAATGATTGCATATTAATTGCTAGTTGCTGCGAGCCATTTCAGTGAAGCGGTAGGAGTATGATTTATGTATGAAGGTTTCCTTCAAGTAATGCTTTTAATTTCTGATCACATGGAGATTTTGACCCTAGAAATATTGTTTAATACGTATCCAATTGGTGAAGCCAATTAAATTGTGTTGAGGCATAGTTGAATGATTATTGAATATGTATCTCATTGTTGCAGCTGCTGATGTATTCTTGTGGAGGAACAAAAAGATATCTGCTACTGTACTTGGTGGAGCAACTGCTATCTGGGTTCTTTTCGAATTGCTTGAGTATCACCTGCTCACTTTAATCTGCCACATTTTGATCATCACTCTTGCAGCCTTATTCTTGTGGTCAAATGCAACCACCTTTATAAACAAGTAAGCTGATCCAAATCTTAATTTTAAATTATTCTTCAATTTATATGATCACTCTGCTGAGGATATGGTTCTATCATTTTGACAGAAAACCACCTCATATCCCAGATATCCATCTTCAAGAGGGCCCCATCCTTCAGGTGGCTTCTGCCCTGAGGATCGAAATTAATCGTGCTCTTGCTCTACTGCGAGAAATTGCATCAGGGAGAGAACTGAAGAAGTTTCTTGCTGTAAGTAAACCCACTTCCACTATTCCATAGGTGAAGTTTATTGGAATGCTTTCTGTTATTGCTGTGTGTTCGTTAATGTGACGTCAAGCCTGCCTTCATCCACTTCTGGGTTCCTTTTATTTCACCTTATATATGTTGGTAGTTTCTGTTCTAGGTGGTAGATGCATATATGTCTGTGATAGGCGTTCATTTAATGCAAACTCTCCGCTCCTCTTATTGATCCTGATTCCTGACTGGTTAGACAGTGTTTAGATTCTGTTGTAGTTTCTAGAGACATCAGATAAACTTGTACGATGTGGGGCTATAGTGTACGTCTAATGTCAAGATTTTTGGCCATTCCCAGTCATGCCAGTCCAAAAGGCTAAACTGCTCTTTGCCATGTTTGTGGTGTTCCCAAATTCAATAGTTCAAAGGATTCATGATATTAGTCTGGTGGAATAAGTTATGGAAGGTGCTTGTGTCCATTTTCTTTGACATAAAATTATTTTATTATTTTTTATGATGGAACTAGAAAATGGTGAACATGTGAAACCTCTTTGGTGTTTATACGTGTTTGTTTGCTTATCAAAACTTGCGTATCTTATCAGGTCATTGCTGGTTTATGGGTCCTCTCAATTGTTGGGAGCTGGTGCAACTTTTTGACTTTGTTCTACATATGTAAGTTAAGAAGTTCCATAGATGTTGCATCTCTTTTATTTTCCTATTTGTTTGCGGGTTCTTATTTTGATGATCCTCCTTTCAATTTGCCAGCATTTGTGCTCCTCCACACAGTTCCTGTTCTTTATGAGAAATATGAAGATAAAGTGGATCCGTTAGCCGAGAAAGCAATGCATGAGATCAAGAAACAATATGCTGTGTTTGATGCAAAGGTTTTGAGTAAAATTCCAAGAGGACCATTGAAAGATAAGAAGAGGGAATAGATGATGTGCTGCGTCGCTGCTAGATAGAAATGGGTAGCTGCTACCTTTTCTGAATGTTATAGTACTTCACTTGTATTTACATGGAGCTGCGTGTCATTTTACTTATATTTGGGGTTTTATTAGCTGGGGATAAATCTAGAAACAAACAGTTTGGAGGGTTAGTCTGTTGGCGCTGTCTGAGTGTGTATTTGGCTGCATCGAGTTAAATTTACATTGCCTTCTCCTGCACCTGTTTGTATTTCTTTCGCTCTTGTTAATCCAATATTGGTCCGTACTCGCCTGAACAGAATTTGATCTGGTTATAATTCACTTGGTTGCCTCCAGTCTCTGGTTGTCACTGGATTTGAGCTGGCATTTTATGTGATATTTTTTGTTTTAAGTCGTCTGAGGAAAATATCACTTTATTATAATTAAAATTATTTTAATTTTAACATGATGAAAATATCACTTTATTATAAATAAAATTATTTTAATTTTAACATTTCATTTTTATTCGTAGAATGAAGTTGTAGGTGCGGCTGGTTCAAGGGAGACTTAATGCTTGTAGGATACTTTAATTTGACATTTACATCTTAATTAAATTAAATTGGAGATAGAAGTCTTCTCGTCTCTTGACAGCGAAATAAGATCAAGCTCCGAGTCCCAAAGATTATTTCAAATTACAAATTTCAAATTCTTTTTAAACCCTGTACTAAATTAAGTGATGTCATGAGAGAAAAGAAATAATACGAAAAGTAGGCAAGTCAGAACATCAAAATCTTCATTGATCTTTCTTTCTTTTTCTTCCTTTGGTGTGTGGTCGACTTCGACCACAGGATAAAGACATCAAAAGAACGGATAGCGTATGGTTTTCGTTTTCCAAAAGAATTGATTGAACAAAAGAATTGCAATACAACATCACAATAGAAGCAAAATATATACCTCCTATTAGTTACAGCGATGCTATCAGTATCTTGGTAGTTTTGAAATCTCATAATTAGTTTGTAACGGGGTAAGAGGCACTGTAGAGAACTCTGTATCAGATTGCTCAGGAGGCAGAATAACTTGCCGCCGTGAATCTGGTGCCAAAGGGGGCAGGTTATGCTTAGGAGAATATTGTGGTCTCGGGGAAACAAATAAACCACCAGCATTATTTGACCTATGTTCTGCTGGGGCTGCATCTGCATCCTTGATTTGATCTCCTGCATCTCCATTGCCAGCTTCAGCAGCCTCATTTTTCTCTCTTTCGTTCTCCTTGAGAAGAAAATCAACCCAGAGATCTGCAAACGACTGCATGGCAGTCCAGAAGCAGAGCAACAAAAGTCAAATTTTATAGACATATGCTATTTGTTGCATTAGACAAATAGTAGACAAGAAGATTTCCAGAAAAAACTGCACTCATTTGATGATAAAATGTACACATCTCCCCATTTCTCCAGCAAACAGTAAAATATTCAGAATACATGACAAAAACGTTA
Organism: Solanum medicagineum; assembly: GCA_026153255.1. Lineage (NCBI taxonomy): Eukaryota > Viridiplantae > Streptophyta > Magnoliopsida > Solanales > Solanaceae > Solanum > Solanum medicagineum. Next base: position 25,204,064 of record JAPFFP010000001.1, read on the forward strand.
TAATGAAAAATAAATCAAAATATGGAAAGGTTTAAGTAGCATGATGATAAGAAAGCTTACAAGATACATCAATCAACTTTAGCTGGACTACAGGGGAAAAACAAAGAATTGCATTCTCATAGTAGTACATCAAAAGTTGACAGTCACAGCAAGTGGTAAGACGTGTTCGTTTTACAGTTCCATAGACAGGATGTTTGAACATAAATGTGGGTCCCACTAACTTCTGTCAACTAATTCAAAATGTAGAAATAAAACAAATGGAAGATATATACCATTTGTTGGAAGTTCATAAATTGGAAGAATTAGTAATCTAGAGCCAAAGAAAAGTCATGGGCCAATGTCATTTCTAATAGATGCTTTTCTAGGTGACTATTTCCACTTGACAGGGCACAGTCATCAAGTAAAAGAAAGCACCGTGATCAGTGAACAGGAATTTACATGAAATTTACCTGATCTGATGTTGTAGTTGAAGGCGCTGAACTTACACCCAAGATGCCACCAACTAGTCGGCCAGGGAGACCAAAGACACCCCGGACGACACTTTTACCAGATCCTTGCTGAGCCACGCCTATCCTCTGCTTGTCTTCATCAGAGAATCCTAGCATACGGACCATAAGATCCAAAACCTAAAAAAAAAGATGGAGAGAGATAAATACATGCATCAAACAGAAACCTTTTCTCCTATTTATCCAAAAATTCCCTCACTAGGGCCAAAATGTGTTTCCTCATGATTAGGTCTGTCAAGGTCCTCCACATTATACCTTAATGTTCCATATCTTCTTCGTTAATGCCACCTAAAGTAAAAACTTCAAATGATTTCGGGGTCAGGAAACTTAAAAGAGTTACCAAGGTTAGATGGAATCTTCTCCCATGGATTAGGCCTCGGGAAACATATTTGCAGTTTGTGGCAGTCTTTAGAAACCAACATAAAGAACAAGGTGGGAATGGTAGACATACAAGGTTTTGGCATGTATTGGATAAGGTCATTCACCACTACATAACAATATCCGGACCTATATAACTTCAGCACTAACACATAGAAAACTTATTCTCAGACACCTGGAATGGTAGCAGCTGATCTATTAGTTTCAGAAGGAATTGTATTGATTGGGAGGTACTAAGAATGACTCTCTTTTTGGAGGATTTAACCAAAGTGGCACTCAAAGTTTTTGTTCTAGTAGTACCTCTGGACTAGGCAAAAGAATGGCAACTTTTCTGTTAATTCATGCGACAAAACAATTGACAGTGAGGGGGCCAACCCTATTAGTTGGCCATGGAAACAATTGTAGAACTCCCAAGACCCCTTACAAAGTTAGTTTTATGTGGTTGGCTGCGCAAGAGGCATGCCTTACTCAGAACAAACTACAACGGAGAGGGTTTCATTATGCATCAGGTGTTTTATGTGTGAAAGTGATGAAGAGAACTCCAGCGATTTATTCCTTCATTGTCCTGTGGCAAGTCAGATCTGGTCACTAATATTGAATCTATTCAAGCCTTACCATGCCTCATACAGCGAGGGAGCTCCTGACCATCTGGAGGATGCTAACATATTATGGAAGGAAAGAAATGCAAGATGTTTTGAAGGAAAAGCAGATATACTATACAGAAAGATGCTTATGGGTTGTCATTTTGGTGTAATCTTTAGGATGTCAAAGATGATAATAATAGGTTGGTAGATTTCCTCAACTCACTATATGGATAATTGTACAGAACGGTTACCCTTCCTCCTCTCTCTCTCTCTCTCTCTCTCTTTTTGGTAGGAGGGTTCTGACTATATTGATGTACTAGCACCAACTTGGTGCTAGTTTTTTTTCCCGTATCAATATATGCATTACTTAGAGGGGGAGGAGGAGGGGAGTAAGATGCAATCTTTAGGATGAAAATGAGTTTTCTGGTTGATTTGTCTTCCTCATTCTTTGCTTTTGCCACCAGGTAAGATTTTTTAAACGTACAAATAGCTATCCAATAACGAGCATGTGCAGATGCAATGGGTTAAGTATTCATCCAAAGCCCTCCCTGGCCTCGTACTAGTAAAGAAATTATTCATACCTCTTTGCTGTGATTCCTTTGGAAGTAAGTCACCAGTAATTTGATCACGATCCGCCTGTATACCACACAATGTTTTAAAGTATTTCAAACCATTGTAAGGTAACTACTGAACAATGTTACAGCAACTGTAATTTAATACTGGCTGAGTAAGAGAGAGATGATGACGTAAGAGAAGGACCAAAAAATGGACCAAGAGAGCTTGTTTTGTTCGACTATGGAAAGAAACAGTCTGATGTTGCATCTAAGGTTCAACCAGAATGTTCATAAAGGAACGCCAAAAATTAACGAGGAACCTACAATCTAAATGTTGTTCTATGAGTCAACACATGCCAAATCAATGTGACTTCATAAAGAACTAACAAGTCAGTATAGCAGACTGTAGATTCATATGTCAACGCTACCCCCATCTATTGCCTTCTTAATCTTATTTCTTTATGACTTAGCTAGGTTTTGCAGCAAAAATTAAAGGTTTAATGACAATGATTGCCACAAACTAAACTACATAAAAAGTGGCAAATCTTTTACTAGAATATTCTCAAAGTAGAAGCCTGATCTTCATAGAAAAGGTGATTATTAAAACAGGTGTAGTACATGGTTATTAAACCTGCTATATACCAGTAAGAGTATTATCTTACTTTCACCTCCATCCTTACTGTAGCAGCAAAAATTAGAACAGACAGAAATTATAGACAAAGATTTCACACGTGTTTCAGCTTTCGCAGTTGATAAATATTGATGTTAGAATCATGAGACAAATGTTAGAAGAGATCTAAAAAATCCAGCCTTCCATGATTTGACAGTGTCTCACCTGTCGACATAATTATCAGAATCCAGTGACATCCTATTCAGCCTGGTCATACTTTGTTCAAGAGCCCGCCGTAGCTTTTCGTTGTCTTGCTCAAGCTTATTTACACGTCCCTTCCCTTCAGAAAGTCTTCTTTCCATGTCCGAAAGTTTCACCAACAACTCTTCCTTCTCCTTCTTGAATGTTTCTGACTCATTGTAAGCATCCTGATGGAAGCATAAATCATGTTTAGAAAGAGAATAATAGAAACTATGAACCAGAAAATTGGATAAAGTCATTTACCTTTGTCAAAAAAAAAAAAGATTGGATAAAGTCATGAAAATGAGCATATGCTCTTAATCAGCTTTAATGATGCATAAATTTCAAAAACTTCTATGCATTTTCTGCCGTACTTGGTATGCCTGTGAACTATAGGAAGTTATGAACTATATAAGCTAAAAGATATCAATTTTAAATTTTAACTCATATTTGTCAGATATTTGATAGAACACATCTTTAGTTCAAAGTTGTCCCGAGGGATATCACTTTATAGGGAGTTATGAAGGCGCAATGGTTACGCAATTTTACCACTAAAAGTTGTCAGATATTTGATACTTTTGTTGCTCCGCCTGAGATATTCGATAAATATGGGTGTGGTTCAAACCTAGAACCCCTCTAAATTAGTGGCCATAACTATGAACTTACCCTGGAATTCATTACTAATATCCAGACACTTGCTGACTGCCTTAGTTGGCTAGTTTCATTACTACTTTCTCAATATCTGACTGTTTCACTTTACAAGTTCAAGAGTAAGACGGTGTTGGCTTCTATCTTTGGAGAGGACAGCTTGGAAACTCATTGT
>JAPFFP010000001.1:25211987-25228882 GCA_026153255.1 Solanum medicagineum
AGCCGTTCCTGGACATATGCATAAATTAGAAAGAGAAATTGGTTTGAGAATTTTCTGTTTGTTTTGCAGCACAATAGAAAGATACTACTATACCAAAGACCCAGAGAATTAGTAAAAATTAGAGTTCACCTTGGCTTCAATCTCGGCGTAGTATTGGCCTAGAGCAGTTTGAAGGTTAAGGACTTCAGCATTTTGGGCTTCTATTGTGTTCAAACAGTTAGCTAATTTTTTATTTAGCTCATCGATCGTATCCTTTGACTTCCTTAATTCATTATGATTAAGGGTTTTGACATCTTCTTGACTTGCAATTGCTTGCTGGAGAGCTTTCTCCAACTGCAATATTTGAGCTCGTTGATATTCGTTATTTTGACGCAGTTCTTCAATAATCTTGCTGTCCTCATCCATCTTTTCTGATTCTTCCATTTCCTGCAAGAATAGCACCATGAATGACTATCTTGTACTTTAGCCACAGAAGGCTTGTTCCAAGTTCACTCACATATGTTCGCTGAAGTGAATATAGCATCAAAAGACTAAATCATCATCCACAAATGCAGATAATCAATAACAAAGTTAAATCGATTATAGCATGAGATATATTTAGACCATTAATGAGGCATATGATGGTAATAAATTAACAGTTATTTTTCAGTTGATAAAAGGCCATTCCGCAACATGGAGAAGAAAACTGAGAAACATATACACTACGATGAAACCTAACATGCGGCCACTAGACCAAATGAGGGCAAAATTATCAGGAAGAAAATCCATCGAGGGCAGAAAAGTCTAACAGTATTATGGATGAAAGTACATACTCCATCCACATCAATATCCTATAGCAGCATGATGAAATCATAGATGTAAATAGGATCCGAATAAAAAATAATCTAACATTGACAATAAATCTAGAATCGACAAGAAAAGCCAACTCTCCAAGACACTCTGCAAGTGCTATTATTAACGTGCTGTACAGAGAAAATGTCAACCAAAAAACCCTCCCAGATCCCCCTCTAGAAGCTCGAAAAAGGTAATTCATCATGTACTGTTAACCTTCTCAAGTAAATGCTGCTTAAGACGTTTCAGTTCTTGCTGTGCTTTGTCCCTTCCCCGGCGTGTTTCCTTCAATTCATTCTCCAAATTTTGCAAAGACTTCTTCATTTCTTCCTTTTCTGGAAATATCTCCATAGGATGTACCTTCTAAAACAAAAGAGTAGATAGACAATACAAAAAATAAATTAGACACTAAACTATTGAAGACAGTTTATACCAAAAAGTCGAAAGACAGTCCAAAAGGTTAACAAAAGTCCAAAACAAACCCACCTCACTTATACTATTAATGTTACTTCTATCGGCTGAAGAAACACCAGTTGCTTTCAATGAAGCTTCTAACTTATCTTTCTCGTTCTGCAAAAGAGAATAACAACACATGTCTAAAATCGACAAGATTTGCCAGTTGTATATTGATCATGAAAAAACTAAAAAGACAATAACAATTTCTCAGTAAGTAAAGAGGAAGAGATTGATATAAATGGAAGCAAAATATGTAAATGCCACAATAATAACCTTAAGATTATAGTTTTCGTTTTGCAGTGTTTCTATCACTCTTCTCAGACCGCCACTTGCTTCATTTGATTCTTTATTTTCTCTTTCATGAAGCTCCATTTGCAACTGTTCCAACTCTGATACTTTATGAGAGAGCTCAGTACGAATCTTTATCATCTCTTCAGCCGTCTGAGATACAATGTACAGCGGAAAGGAAATTATATCAATATGACAGCAGAAGCTGGATTCAATAAGGCACGCAGAAAAGACAAGTCAAAACCAGCAAAACTTAGCAAAGAGTGCAATAATGTTAAGCAAAGCAAGAAAATGGGGATACAGATGCACTTGCCCATACAGTCATGCATGAAGATATAGTGTTAACTACCAAAACGTTTGTTATGCAGCAAGTGAAGATCCCATGGTGACAAAAGATATTGGTATACTCTCGTAGATGCCGAAGTACATAGTTAGCCTCCAGTTACCTAAGTTTCTGTCTGAGAATAGACTCCAGTTACATCACTTAAACACGGTACATTGTCAAGGTCACTAATTCTAACTCGTCTTTGATAGACTGCTTACAAGATGGAGATGTAGGATCATCTTAAAATTATAAGCTGTATTACTAAGTACAGTGACTGTTGATAAATAACTCAAAGATCAAGCAAACCAAGATACTAGTGAAGACACGTGATATGCTCCAACGAGATCAGATCAAATGGGAACAAAAATAAAAAGCCAGAAGATATGGTGTGAACTATCAAAACGTTTGTTATGCAGCAAGTGAAGATCCCATGATGACAAAAGATATTGGTATACTCTCGTAGATGCCGAAGTACATAGTTAGCCTCCAGTTACCTAAGTTTCTCTCTGAGAATGGACTCCAGTTACATAACGTAAACACAGTACATTGTCAAGGTCACTAATTCTAACTCGTCTTTGATAGACTGCTTACAAGATGGAGATGTAGGATCATATTAAAATTATAGGCTGTATTACCAAGTACAGTGACTGCTGATAAAAAACTCCAAGGTCAAGAAAACCAAGATACTAGTGAAGACACGTGATATGCTCCAATGAGATCAGATCAAATGGAAACAAAAATAAAAAGCCTGCCATCCACACCAAGAATAAATAGAGTTTCCCCCTAAAAATTGCTTTATGGATGGAATCAAATATGTAGTATTTACAGACAAAAGTATTCAGTTATTGGGGAAAGAAACAGCAAAATATATAACTCAATGAAAGAGGGAAACTTCTCAAGTTGAAGACTGGAACACATCATTCTATCAAATTATGACCACAGGATGTAAGACACATATGCATCAGTACATAAAAAGCAATCAGTAGCACTCACTTTATCCTTGTCCGCTTTTAAAGAGTTCAGCTCTTGTTGGAATGTCGAGCTCAAATTCTGCTCCTCTAAGAATGAAAGTGGTTTCAGACTGCATAATCAATTGAACTACTTGAAAATTATAACAGCGATATTCACAAACAATTAAATACCTTGTAACCTAATTTGCATATTTGCCAGCTCAGTGCGTTCTTTATCAAGCTCCATTTGAAATTGTTTTATCTGCAGCTCATGAGATGCCTGCATGGCTGACAGAGATTTATTTTTCTCGTCCAGCAAGTCTGCAAGCTCCTAGAAACAGTAATAAATTTCTGTGAAGTTTGTTAATCGAAGATAGAATCTGGTAATGAGACAAAAAAGGAACAAGAAAAAAGATGATGTCAAATGTCATTACTCATTATATTTCCAAAACCTCTTTTATGTAGCACTAGTGCCTAAGGGTAAGGGCAAGCAAAGGATATTGAGTCTGGTAAATTTCTCTTTATTCCCAATCAAATAACCTAGTGTAATTTGATAAGCATATAAGATATGAATTAGCAATATGCACTCCTTACTGTTAAGTAGATCAAAATGCATATTTAAGTGCTAGTGTAAAAGCAGATAATAAATTCAGATGTTACAAGAAGGAGAACAACTCAACATTGGGAGAAACTCCACAGCGCTGGAAACACCTTTGGAAAATCAGGTCCCTCACAAAATAAAGTGTTTCACCTGGTTGGTGGCTAAAAAAGCATGCCTCACTCGGGAAGTCCTCCAAAAGAAAGGAAGAACTTTAGTGCCCAGCTGTTTTTGTGCAATGAAGCTGGGGAAACTAACAACCACCTATTCTTGCACTGCAAATTCACATCCCAACTCTGGCAATTGTTCTTCACTCTTACAAAGATTGAGTGGACAATGCCAGAGCACACAGCTGTATCTGCTAAGCTGTTGGATCAAAAGGGGGGAAGTAAGAGCCAGAAGAAGTGGTGAAGGATGCTACCTTCATGTATTTAGTGGCAATATGGAGAGAAAGAAATGGGAGATGCTTTCAAGATAAATCAAGGTCCATTCACGATGTAAAATGGAATTGCCTAGTCTTCCTATTTTTATTTTTTATTTTTGGTGTAAAGAGAACTGTACAGTGGAAGTAGATGACTTTGTAGATTTCTTAGGAGCTTTGTAAATCGAGATTCCATTCCTCTGTTTCTGTAACATTTTTTGGAGGTTGCCAGCTTTCCTTAATGCTTGAGGAATACAAGAATACCTTACAGGAAAAAAAAAGCAGATCATAAATTTTGACTACTAATAGCCAACAAGCATAAAGAATGTAAGTATCTCCTTCAGAAGTTACATTTTGTCCCACTACAATAGCACAATGTGGCTGTTGTGCAGAGCAATGAGTTCTTCCGATTATATCAGTGGACTCCATTTTTTAAAATTGTTTATACTGGACTTTTTTTTATAGTGGCACATGGACATATGCCTAAGCCAACACATCACATGTTGCACCCTTACCACTAGATCAAAGCCCTGGAGGCAACAATGGAGATTAATCTGAACGCCCACATGAAAGGACGACCCAAAAACAGCAGCTCATTATAAGGGGAGAGCGACAAATGAAGGCTATTTACCTTTTCATTGCCAAAAGTGTTTCCATTGCTTAGCCCATCCTGCTTTGGAGAAACCCCATTGTTTGTTCGGCTTCCAAAGGAACGGTTAACTAAAGCTTTGCTTTGGCGATTTAGAGATTGATTAAAATTGTTTATACTGGACTTTTTTTTATAGTGGCACATGGACATATGCCTAAGCCAACACATCACATGTTGCACCCTTACCACTAGATCAAAGCCCTGGAGGCAACAATGGAGATTAATCTGAACGCCCACATGAAAGGACGACCCAAAAACAGCAGCTCATTATAAGGGGAGAGCGACAAATGAAGGCTATTTACCTTTTCATTGCCAAAAGTGTTTCCATTGCTTAGCCCATCCTGCTTTGGAGAAACCCCATTGTTTGTTCGGCTTCCAAAGGAACGGTTAACTAAAGCTTTGCTTTGGCGATTTAGAGATTGATCGCTGCTCCCCTAAACAAAACCAGATAACATCAATCACTATCTAATACAGTGATTTGAAGCTTATATCTGTGAAATTCAACATAAATTGAAAGCAGAATGGTTCTGTTACACAACAGAAAACCCTAAAAGGAGAAAAAGGGGAAAAGAGACAGCTAAATAGATCATAGAATAGCATGGCTCTCCATAAACTAATACAGAAATAGATCATAGACATTGCAAAAGATTAAAAATTCCTTTAAACTATTCTGTAACTATTGTTTGGCCCTTCAATAATTTTTTAAACTCAAGTAGCCCCTTCAACTATAAGTTTGGTAATATAAGGTGAAATAAGAAGCCCCTTCATTCATGACTAGGGTGAACAAGTAAGGGTTCATTGATCCATGAAGTAAACTTAAGGTTGTGAAAACTCCTTTAGATTTTTCCAACTACTGTTCTCAGAGTAGTTATTGCTACTTCATATATATCCTTTATGCCCCTTTTTGTAAGGATCATTTCTCCAGTTATTTTTTTAATATGGACTACTTTCTTCTCTAATATCCACAAGATAACCTTTTGCTAAATCATATGCTTTCTCTAGGTCAACAAACACCATCTGAAAATCCTGGTGCAGACTACATGTGTTATAAAACTATAATTCACAGTTACACCTCATAATTGACACTAAGCACCATTCTCAAAATGGTGCATTTTACTTTCATGGAACCTTAGTAGGTAAACATCAGGTGAGCTTTTCAAATAAAGAGGATAGTTTTGGTCAGGGTAGGAGAGATAAGTAACACCAAGGATGTAGAGAAGACAATTATCTCAGGCCATTAAATGTTTGTCTACAAAATAAAAGGTAACATAAAGAATGTTTTCAGCAACTAGCTATAAATAAAAACACACTTAAGATCCATCATCAGTATGGGTATCCAGAAAAATTAAACACTAAGCAGCAGAAATAATTATTAAAAAAGAAAAGCTTTATTTATGGAACAGCTACCTTATGCATGTTTCTTGATGCACTCAGAGGAGAACTTGATTGTAGACTTTGCTTCAATGAACTATTTTCTTCATTTAACCTTGTAACTTGATCCTGCAAAAGTGACTTTTCAAGTTGTAAAAGTATAATGACAATTGAAAATCGTGATATTACACATGTCATGTAGCACATTCCTTCTCCTTCTCCTCCTCCTTTTTCCACTTTTTGTTTGTCGAAAAAATAGCACACTTATAAAGTTTAAATCACATATGTATGGAACATCAAAGTGTTTTCTTTAAAAAAAATCATCCCTATTGGCTCACCCCAACTTTTAGTACACCCTTGTAGTATTTCACTTATTAGAAAACATTCTGATATTTTTCATCCACTTCAAATAGAGCCTATTTTTTGTCACGTAACTTCCTGTTGCTTTCTCTTTTCCATACAAGCTCTTCACTTCTTCAAATGGACACTAGAAATAGCCATCCCAGGGTCTTCCTCCAGTGAGAGGAATAGGAAATTCAAGAAATGGAAACGAGAGAGATAGTTGAACTCCAGAGGAACTCACCAAACTGGGGTAAGAAAGTTGACTAAATATTGAGAATAGAGCTAAGATTTTCCCTACACAGGAATTGCTGACTCAATCCTTCAATGATGAACTAAGAAAGAAGAACAGCGGGTTGCTGTACTCCCAAATGGTGGATATAGTGGTGGTTATGTCATGTTATTGTAGGTCGCTTGTACCACTAAATTAGAAGTGAAAGAGAATCAGTGGGGATTTGGCTGGTATTGCTGAAGGCAGCAATGAAATGTCCATCACTTATCACTTTGTGCAGATCCTGCAAGGACCCCATCCATGTAACTGTACAAGAAACTTGGTGTCTTGGATTCCAAGTGGATACACTTTTTGTGGAGAAAATATCCAAGTGGATACACTGTAGAGGGCTATTATTGTTTTGATTGAATTGCCTTTTGAATGTATTTAGATTTTGAAATGAAATAAACAGAGAATTCCTAATCTTCCTAAATACTGCAGCTAACTCTCAAGCATCAGTTATTGCTAAACTTCCTCACAAACGTCCAAGATAAGCTCCAATGCCTCAAAGAAAAAGGGACTGCCTTCAATGGATCCTTCATTCTTCCGAAGAATATTCATCTCTCATCTTCTTCTTCCATGAGATCTTTCCACATCTCATTCTCCAGTGAATCCAACTGGAAATAATTCTTCCTATTATGTGCTTTTTATTTTTGCTATCTACCTCGTTTCTCAAATCTTTCATCACTAACCAGTCAAAACTCCTATTTTCCCAATAATTTTTACATAGTGGAATGAAAATTTTCAATATTGTTATAAGCTACATTGTAAATTTGTTTGCGATTCTATGTATTTGCATGGAGAGACTTCTTTTTTAGGTTCGGCGAAGAAGGAGTACTTCAGCAGTGTTTTAGCAAGAAATCAGATTTTTTATTCAAGATGGAAGGAAGTTAGGAAAGAAAGGCTTGTGTGAAGAAGGGATAGGGAAAAAGATTAGCATGTGAAAAACAACAAGCTCTGGTAGAAGTGGATGGGAAGCTTAACATAAGAATGGTTTTGGTCAATTTTGGAAAACAACCAGCTCTGTACTGCTTTAGACTTTTTTTCTTGATCCAAGGGTCTATTGGAAACCTTATCCCTACCTCTAAGGTAGAGATAAAGTGGCGTACACGCTAACCTACCCCATGTGAAGTTGGAGTGAAACAATAAGGATGAATTTAGTCAAAACTCAAACATAAGAAATAGTCACCACAGAATATGAGGTCATTGCTTCTAAGCATGCAACAGTATCATGATCATTTTCTTTTCTAAAGAAGTTATTGCCTCACATTGATCCCTTCAGCAGTGTCCTGAAATGGGTCCAAAGGGCCATCTTGGACCATCAAATTCAAGTAAGGAAGATATAGTAAGTCTGGGTAACAATAAGAATTTGAAGTCATAAGAGCTGAAACTTACCCAACTATTATATAAGATATCATGTTAAGCTGAATGGGGAAAAAAAAAAAAAAAACTTTACCTCTTTTTCTTTCAATAAAGCAGCATAATTAACTGATAATGCTTTGATTTCAGCCTCAGATTCTTTAAGTCTCTTAATTTCACTTTTGTATTTCTCTATCTGAAACAAAAATGAACAGGACATGCCAAATTAATTATGTGCCGCCTTATGAAATAGAACAAATGAATTTTAAACAACCACAGGTCTGATAAATTGAATTCTGCCACAATGAAATTAGACTCCAATCAAAGTTATCTTTTTGAACGTAAATTGTGTTTGCTTCAGCACTGTCCTTTCTCAACTAGAGTAAAATGTCTTGTCAATCAATTGCATTAACTAATAATGACGTTGAAAGAAAAGGCTATCAAAAACTAAGAAAATTCTGATGAAATAGCATTTAAAGAAAACAGCTATGCATATAAACCAAATTGCAGCTTAAGACGGCACAATCAGCTCTGTGATTATTTCATCTAGCTCATCAGTGTTTTATATTAAACCAGTCTAGGAAGAGACAAACAATCCAGCTTTAGAGCCAATATAAGACAACTACACCGATGAAATAGAGCGTTTTTAATCATTGTAACATTTTGTATGTGTTGTTTCGCATTAATACATCAATATTAGAATCACTAAAGCGACAAAACAATCCAGCTTTAAAGCTAATATAAAATCTAATGAAATTGATTGTTTTCAATCAATAATTAATATTCAGTTATCTAATAATTACAACCCAATAACATAAACAAAGCAGGTAAAAGAATCTTGAAATATGGAGCCTTATTCAACCTCCAAGACATTACCCTTGCCAATGGATCCATTCCAACCAACATAGTATATACCTCTTCTTTCATATAACTAACATGAAAATCATCAACATATCATGAAAGTGTATTGAGGGCATATTTTTAGCAAATACATTCATCTATGGAACTTACGATGCTCTGTCTTGCACACAAATATCAACAAATCAACATTACCTCAATCTTGAATTAGTTATGTTTAACAGTATGAATTCTTTTTTCAACTAATTTTTTTTAAAAAAAAAATAACTGTATGAATCCTCTATGGTCATTTCACATTATTCAGGTAGCACATGCCTAGGTAGAGACATCCTTACAAAATTACATTTATACAAGATCTAAATTACCACAGCTGTTCACCTTCATCCTAACTTGCTCACTAGCTATGTTATGCAAAGCTCACATGGACAGTCTCAGCCAATACAACCAAACTCAAAATTATCAACATTACACAATCTTTATATAAACTACAAAGGTGTCACCTAGCAATCAATGAAGTGGGTTGAGAATCATGAGGTCACAAGTTCAAATCTAAACAAACGTTGGTGCACTCAAGTTGGCTGGACACTGCGGTTTTCAAAAAAAAATCTATAACTTGTTTTGATGGTTGTTACTAGTGTATGTTATTAGTTCAATAAATTGTTTATTTTGATTGTTACTTAAACTTTCTTGTATTGTATCGTTAAATCTATTGTTAGTTAACGATGAAAAATCCCAATTTGTATAATGACCAATTTGATGTGATCGTGTTTTTACCCTTTGTTTCCACATTTTATCTTTACTTTCTTAATAGTAGTATTTTTATAATTCGCCCTAGCTTTTATAGTAGTCCTACCCTGTAGTTTATTCTCCAAATTATTGATATATGTAAATTAGGTAATAATGGAAAATGATACAATCTATCCAATCATTGTACTTGACAAAACAATATAGCAGAAGGCAATACCATACATTATGAAAGATGTACTAACCATGCAAACAGAGTGTAAATAACTCAACCCTTTCCATGTATTACAAGGGTGGAGAGTGTGGTAGACACTCGCCAGTCGCCACAAGTTCGAATCCTAGGTGAACCAAGTCTAGTATTTCAGTAGAGAAGGGCAGAGAAACAGGCCACCGAGTTTACAAGTTGGAAACAACAAATTTCTGGGTTATCAGACAAACACCAAAAAAGAAAGTGGATTTCTTTTCCCCTTTATCCGTCCAACCAAAGTGAAGCTTTCTACAGAATTAGCAAAGTCATCATAATAAACATCAACCTGACAATCAAATCAACTACACCTTAATCCTTAATTAGTTGGGATTGACTATATGAATCCTTCTTTATCCATTGCACTCTAATTAGGTCCATTACATTCTGATACTAAGTAAATAAGATTCTAAAAAATACCTAATTAGTTGGGTCAGCTATATGAATCCTTTTTTATCCATTGCACTCTAATTAGGTCCATTACATTCTGATACCAAGTAATTAGAGATTCTAAAAGAGTACCTCCGGATTGTGAGCAGAATCGAAACCATTGGCAATTGGGGAATGATACGTCGGTGTCTTGGAACGACTGAAACTCCTAGAAATTCTCCGATCAGATGCTGAATTACTATCGGAGCGATCACCTGAATTGTAAATCGAAACCTCTTCATCGTCTTCGTCGTCGTCGTGAATTTCAAGAGCGATCCTATTGAGATTCTCCTTTAAATTCTCAATTGAACTCCACATCTTTCAACCTAAATGCACAAATTTTGGTTCGAACAAGCTCGATAATAATCTGAATGAGAAAGGATTTAGGGGTTGGAGAAATCTCTCTGTTGCAAATTTTAGTGGAACATCAAATGTGGTCTATTTTACATTTATTGGGAGTTTATACGGTAGATCTGGAAAATAAGAAATCACTCTCAAGGTTCTTTATTACGTTTCCATGCGTGCTTTTAATTAATTACGGGTCAGATGCCCCGATGAAAACTTATAGTTTTTCTTTTATTTTCTTTTTTCCACAGGTGTTTGTTGTTCTTAACTTGCACAGTTCATCTTTTTTATATAGGGAAAATTCTCTAATTTATTTATGAATGAGTTATATTTGGAATAATTAAATAAATAATTTAAATATAATTTTTTTTATTAGACATGTTAAAGTGAATAATTAATTTTATTTTAATAAAATTAACATTGCTATATAGTGTCACTTCATTATTATTATCATTTACATATTTCTTCGATTCTTTCATATCCACTAGCAGTCTAGAGTATTTTCCTCCCTTTTTATCAATAATTTTAAAGTACGTTGTACATACCACATGTTTTAAGTTGATCTAATATAAATTATATTTATCCTAAAATTTACAAAATAAAGATCGTATATCGTTAGATTAAGATTATTCAATTTATTAATTTTGAATAAAATTAATATTTAATTATTTAACATTGTGATAAAGTTACGAAGCACTCTTACCAACATGTTAAATATTTTGTGGAAATTATAAAAAAAAAAAAAAAAAAAAGTAGGCAATACAAATTGAATTACTCTTCTTCTTTTTTTTTTCAACCCCACACCACTAGGAGGATTAATGATATTCCCACTTACCTTCTTTTAATATAATTTTAATTTCTAATTTGTCGTTTAAATTCAAGATGGAGATGTTTAACTATTAAAATTAGCCCCACTTTTCAATAATAATATCAATTTATTTTCAATTCTATCACAAAATTATCATATCAAAATAATTAGACGGTGAGTTATGACTCGACCTCAAAAGTTTAATAGTAAGAATATGTATTAATATAACATGATTTTGTAATTTTTGTAAGTATGCTCATACAATGTAGATGTTTTTTATGTTCGACTCTATAGTTCATTGTGATATAACTTGTGTTAAGAATGAGAACATTTCTGTCATTCTAGTATATATTTTATAACAATTTCAAATTTTTTTATCCTTTTATGGACCATGTGCATAACAAGAATTTAGTGTATGGGGCTCGTCCCCCTTTTTTTTGGTCAGGTAGTGTGGTGAGTCCATCCATTAAGAATTATAATAACAAAAAAATTATCTAACTACACGTTCTTATTTATCATATTTACTACAAAAAAATTACCTAACTACACACCCTTATTTACCATGTTTCCTATTATTCTTTACCATTTTAAAATATTTCAAAAATTCCTTTTTTTTCTTCCAAAATCCTACTTCTCGAATACATCACCTTTTCCTCCCTTCTCTCTTTCTTTTTTTTCAAACCTAAAATCTCTCATATTTTCACTTCCTTAATCACAACAGTTTACTACATTCATTATAATTTTTGAATTTCAAATTTGTTCCATCTCCAATCAATCGATTTCAACTTCAGCACTCCACATGACTAGTAAGTAGTTGCTACGCTTAGATTCTTTTTTTTTTTTTGAATTTTTGATTTTGATTATGGGATCTGAAAGTATGTTAATCTTGTTTATAATTTTAGCTTATTATTGTTTTTGGCATTATCAAGTAGATTTTTCTTCTTTTCTTTCGTTGATTTTTTTTTATCTTGCATATTCAGAGTTTTAATACATATACACGATACTCTTTCTTTTAGCATTGAGATTAAAATAGACGATTAAAGTTGAAACTATTATTACACATCGTTCTTTAGTAGATGTTTTGATTTCTAATCTATCTTTATATCTTAATATGTACTTTTCAATGTTATAATATATTATGAAATGTAGCGTGTTTAAATATTATTTTTGATGCATGATCCTAAGTTTTTGAATCATAAATTTTCATATATCATTTGTATGGTTTAATACTAGATATATATACTTTTTCAAATTTAAGTAAAATTGGACATTAGATAAATTCAACTAGTATCGTTTACAAATTTAAAGGTTATTTTTAATATGTAATCATAAGTCAATTGTATCATGTGTATGGTTTTGTACAAGATACATAAATACTGTAAAATCAAGTACAAATTAATATCAAATACACTTAACTAGTATTATTCACAAACATAAAACTATTCTTCATACATAAGAACTATAAAATTATATGTATCATTTGTATGATCCTGTACTTAATACATAACTATTTCAAACATAAGTAAAAGTTTGCAACATATGCATCACAAACCTACGATTATTTTTGGTACGTACTCATAAATTTGTGAATTATAAAATTTTATTAGCATGTGTATGGTTTTGTGAATGATACATAACTGCTATAAATTTAAGCAAATTTAAGTACTAGATACATTCATCCAGTGTCATTCACAAATCTAGGATTATTCTTGGTACATAACTATAGGTTCGTGAATCATAAATTTTTTTTCACAAAAAAAAGAATCATAAAATTTTATGTGGCATTTATATGATTCTGTACTTAATAAATTGCTACAATTTTATCGATAAGTTTGATAATGCAAGATATGTGAGTAAAAAATAATAATTATTTTTTGAGATAGATTGGGAAGAAGAGAATTTAGTAAAATTGAAAAGAAAAAAATTGATGAAAAAAAGAAAAAGAAGAACATTTGTCACAATTTGGATAGATTGGAGAGGAAAAAAAAATTAAACTCATTTTTCTAAAATTTTATGGGAGATTGATATTAATTTAATTTGAGTGATTTGTGTTGATATTTAATTTTTATTTTAAAGGTAACAATCGAGCTGTCCACTGTATCAAAATTAAAATGTACTCGACCGACAAATTTGAAGAATTTTTTGTAAATTAAAAATTTACGTAATTGAGAATTATAGTAAACCTCAAGGGTGAAATTGAAACTTCCTCACATTTACGGGGTTTATATAAAGAGCGAGTACCAGTGTGTGTTTTCATTATCATGGAAGCGTCAAACTCTAGGGTTACGTTGGCGGCGGGGCTAAGCAGTGGCCGTCGTTTATTTTCAATAGCTATAGTTTTAATCTTACTCCTTTTGCTTGAATCACTTGTTACTGCTATGAAGAGAAACGAAGAAATCATCGGATTGTAGTGATGTTCATCTCCGCAAGATGACGTTCCATCTTCTATGGTTCGTATTCCCTGAGCAGATGTTCTTTTCTGTTTACTTCAATCAAACAGCTATACATATTTTCAGTTAAAAAAATTTCCTCTTTAATAATGTCTTTTTTTGTTAAAGAGTAATTTGAAGCTGAAATTTGATACTGATCGAAGGTCCTATGGACGAAGCGCAAACACACAATGCGTATTCGGCCAAGTTTGCTTTCGGATATCGATTTCTGAATCCAGATCTCCGAGCAGGAATCATTCTGGTTCGGACTGCTTCATAATCGGATCTGATTTCTGACATTTGTTTTTTTCGATTTGATTTCTCCTGCAAAAGTATATGAGGTGATTTGAGAGCGAAGGTTCCCAGCGGAGAGGGTAAGACTCTAGAACGAGACCTCTCTAACACTACAAAACAATGCCTTCGCAGATTAAACATTTGCCGAATCGTAGGAAGCTCCAAATTTCTCCATTTTGGTGCTTCTTGAACCCTCGGCTAAATTTGTACTTCCTTTATCTCTATTTTTCAACTTTTCTTTGCCAACTTGCTGTTGAAACTCCAGTCACGGTTTGATGACTGAATCAAATACTGCATTCATCAACGTGAAATTTGACTGAAGAATATGTAAATCCGTGACCTTTTTTTCAGCTTAAAGAAGGGTGATCTCAGTGAAAGGAATCCAGACAGTAATATCACGAAAAAGTTCTCTGGTTCAGTATGGCCCGGCCGCGTCAGGAAAAGAATAGACGAAGCATAACTACTACATTCATGCATGCTATCTTGGCTTAAGCTAAACATAAAACACTAAAATGCAATAAATGATTTTGAATATAAATTTTGAAATCAATCATTCCCTAATTCCAACTGTTAACCCAGTAATTTCAAAAAGAGTTGGTTTTGAAATCCATACCCAATTAATCTAAATAGTGGCTGATGTTTCGTTGGATTGATTGTGTGGAAGATCGTCCCCTATATTGATTAGAATTTTACTAGAAATCTATCCCAACCAGTATGACCGACGTTTGTGAATGTGTTTATCAAATCTTTATGCTGTATTAAATACGGAAAAATGAAGCTGGAGTGAAAATTAAATTGAAGTGCTTTTTGTTAAGAATATTGTATTTTGTGGTGTAAATTATCTTCTAATGAAGCAAGTGACATGAAACAACACACTTTTTATTCATAAATGATAAGTTAATCCCCTTTTAATTAACATCCTCTGAGACACTTCTGTAAGTTTTCAAGATCAAAGTTGCTTTATTTTTGTCACTCGAGATTAGTTTTCTTCACCGGGGATTTTGATCGTACCTTTAGGTTTACATCGATACAGAACTAAAGAGGAGAAATCCCTGCAAAAATAATACAATGTGATTGACAGTATTTAAATAATATCCACATTAAAGAGTGCCAGAGTGGTGAAACTTGAATAAGTTCATACGAAATAGAAAAAAAAAAAAGCTGACGTATTATCAATACAAATATTAAACTATTTCATTAATTATAAAGAAATGCCTATAAATAAGTAATGCATGCATAATATTTTGTCATCATTACAATCCCTTTTATTATTAATCAATATAGTTTGTTCATTATTCATCGACTCATCGTAAACAATTTCTGCAATATAATCTCAACATAACAGGTATGCACATCAAATGATACCATACAATTTTGAGCTAACGAGCAAAAGCAATTTATTAAAGGCAAATACACTAGAAATTTGTCATGTCAAAGGGGACTCAACTGTTTGTATATAAGCCAATAAATTTTTTCTGACCCTAGTTGCACCATATAATTTTTTGGTGTGGGAAATTTGTTTGAACCCCCTTTCATATATCTAACTCTGCCCCCTATAACATATTGACAAAAACCTGACATTGATGATTGTGATTTGTGAGACTTGCAAGGCAGTAATCCATCGATATGGTAGCTACTATAGCAATATCAGCTCCTGCTATCTGATCCCCTTGAGAAGTCCATAAATGGCATGTCTGGTCTCCTAAGCAATGTCTTCCTTGAACAGTTTTGTACTTGAATCAACCTTGTCTCAGGACAAAGTCAGTCCCTCACGTTTGCCCTCGGAGTTCCATTGATCATAGTGAGGGGGAGAAAGAAATCAGGTACGTGTTTTTTTTGCCTGTGTCCTGATATCCTCCAGAAGCATCAAATACACTGTGCTTAAACAAGAAAATCTGCAGAGGCGATGCTTTGGCACTAAATAACCAACCTATAAAAGTGTCATTTAGGCTTTGCCAGGTAGGATGCCCATATATCATCTGCTGGGGGTGGTGGCTGGACCCAGTGACCAGGTATTCGGCTGCATCAACACACAAAGGTTAAGAGCAGGTGTCAGATACACCTGACATTTGTAATATGCAGACGTAACTTGTCATGAAAAATTGGAAAAATTCCATTTTGTTAGTTTAAAGAAAGTGAATCCAAAGAGAAAAGTGATTAAAAGGAGAACATACATCACGCAGAAGACAGTCAAGGGTAAATAGCAATAACATTTTTTTATCAGTGGTCAAATAGAAGTGACTTCACATTTTGAATGCAAAAGGGCATACTTTCAACAATACAAAAGCAGGGAGTGCAAATCACGACTAGGTGCATCAAGCTGGACCTTCAGCCGGATTACTGCATGATTGGATTCTATTACCACAGCTGATTCCAAGAACAAATCCTAATTATACTTTGATTATGACATTCAAATGATTCTTTTATGTGATTTCCCAACCTTAATATTTTTCTTTTAGTGGCTATGAGTTATAAGTGTTAAATCACATGCTTAAATGGACTGCGAAAATCTTAAAATTTGTATGGTGATAATAAGAGCATGATATCTAGGCAAGAATATTGTGATTGATATTTTTTTTTCAAGGAATGATTGATGTAAGCATCGAGAGAATAAAGTCTATTAATGCATGAAGCTAAGCTAGATGTCCATCTGACCAGCAAAGGCAGTCATGAGATATTCCTTTTAACCTGTTTTCCTCGTGTCTGCTGGTTTTTCTTTGTGTGTCAGTGAAAACCTTGGTGAATAAGGAAATGATGAATGCAACTTTTGCTTTTGTGGACTAAACGTAAAGAAATATTAACAGGATTTAGCAAGATATATTTACCTTCCTCCAGGTCTGATGTATGCATCCCATGTTCTTCTTACCTGCATAATAGAAAGAAAGG
>JAPFFP010000001.1:25228982-25254506 GCA_026153255.1 Solanum medicagineum
AGCAAGATATATTTACCTTCCTCCAGGTCTGATGTATGCATCCCATGTTCTTCTTACCTGCATAATAGAAAGAAAGGATTCATGTCACCCAAGCCTTTGAATTGTCAAGTATAATCAACTTTGACATTTCTTCTTGCAAAAACAACTCACAATTAACAGAGAAACGACTAGAATGGGCCTTCAATCACAATGATAAAGAAATGCAAGTCTACTGCAGAGTAAAGAATGAAAAAGACAAAAGCCAAGTTCACCTCTATAAGTGTCCCTAAATCATGATTACTGCCATAGTAATAGTGATAAAATTCCATTGGTAGATTTGCCACAGAATCATGTAAGCTGGCTGAGCCTAGCCCTTCAGATCCAACCTTTTCCAACACATTGACAGGTGCAGGACCTGATTTATCTTTATCCTCGGTCATTTGGTCTTGATTTATTTTATTGCCACCAGTATTAGCATGCAGGTCACCAGACTCTGGTCTTTGACTTTGAATTGTTTTCTTGGATACCTCAGCAGTTGCAATTGCATCCTTAGCAGCAGCTGTATCAGCTGCCGCCTTTGCCTGTCGCTCTTCTTCCTCAACTGCAGCTCTTACTTTTTCTAGAAACTTGTCATCCTCCTCTGGGAGAAAGTGACCTATTCAAGTATAAACAAGATATTAGAAATTAAGACTGAAGAAGGCGGATGTCGTTGGGGCCAAAGGGAATAAGACTGAGAGTAAAAACCAGTGAAAGTGTCTTCTACAAGGGTTTCTACTCTGTCATCCCATAAAGCCAAAAGTTTACAGGTTTACAGAAAACAGCAACTCTCATTTCTCTAGTCTTTGAATACAACAACAACATACCCAGTGGAATCCACTAAGTGGAGTAGGGAGGGTAGAGTGTATGCACACCTTATCACTACTTTGTGGATGAGTCTGTCTGAATATTGATGCTAAAAGATCAGCATATCAAAATAGTTACATACAGAAGACACATTAATTGCATATTTGGGTTGAATTCTCCACAGAACTCATGAAACAAAAGAGGAAGCTGTCAAATGATAAACACATGGTCGCATTAAAAAAAAATTAATCCCAAGGGGGAGACTACTGATTCTTTCACCAAATTCGTTTTCCTATAGAGCATCTCTTAGTTAACGGATAATAAATATTCATTCACTATGAACTGTTTCAACTCCATGCGGGACACTGTGCTTTTACTTAAGCGCAGATTTCAACCACAGATATTAGCGTCCCACTAGAAACAGAGTAAAAATAATAAATTCAAAAGGAAAAGGATCAAACAAGCTAAGATAAACTAAAGGAAACACAAAGACAGATCAACATCATTAGCATATTTACCTTGCTTCTTCAACTTCTGAACCCTGATGGAGCGTAATTCATGCAATTTTTCTACAATCAATGCCAGTTCAAGCTGAAAGCAAAAATAGAAGTGACTCAACATATTTATAGCCAGAAATATAAGGCATACAATATGATATTACTTGGTTGTCATCTCAAATAAACCATAAACCAACTTCACATATCTTGTGGTAGTGAAAAGGAACTTTTTTTCTTTTCTTTTTGGGAGTGCCGTATGGGTTGGTCCAACCAAGAAAGGCAGGAGACTTTTGGGCAGTGCTTGGGTCAAGCTAAGTTACCTAGTGATTGAACAAGCACCCTCACTGCACAGTTTCTATACATTGTCTCCAAGGGTTATGTCTGGTGGAATTTGTTTACTGGAAGAGGACCAGGAGCAAAACTAAACCACATGAAACATTGAACTGGATGATATATGGTGCAAAACCATGTCAAAACTCTCAAAAGTTTCTACAATTCTTAAGAAATTGATAGATTGGTCGTGGAAAAACTTTAGAAACTTCAACAGTCATCTCCAGTTGAATGAATGAGCAACCATTATTCTCACCTCAGATTCTAGTCTCCTTTTCTCCTGTTTTGCCTTTAGCTTTGCTATTTCCTTCATCTTTTCAACCTGCGCATACACCCTAAGTTACTGAGCATTTGTATGCAATTGAATCTTTACTGTGAATATGCACAAACGGAACTGCAGGAACTAAGTTTTCCTAGCTCGGAAACACATTAGCCCAGAAACCCCAGAAACATTTATTAGCAATCAATGACAGCGTAAAATAACATGCATAATCCAATAGAACCCAATACTGGTTGTCTTATTGTATGTAGTGAAGAACTGTTTATCGGGTTATGGGAATCTGCGGAAAACCAGTAGCTATTTGATTACAAAATGATGCAGATGCAGGAGGATTTAACAAAAATGTTGTGACAATAACAAATAACTAATTTGATTACATATAAAACATGGTAGTTGTTATAAGGATCATTTTCTCTTGACTTGACCTGTACTGTGAAATCTACATTGTCCCTATGAACTTTACAATTAATTATATAAGGAAAAAATGCAGAATGGACAACGTTACGCCAAAAGTCCAAGCAGAATGGTTAACTATGAAATTCAGATTTAAGATAAACCATGAAAAAAAGCTTTGCAGATAGTGAAGAGTTGTCCAATGATTGGGTTTGGGATTACCCAACAGATCAATGAGGCTATAGTCTCACCATGGTGGGTAGTCTGTAATAGGGCTGAGGCCAAGTCATGGGTTCTAAAATCCTCATGCAACTGTTGCTCAATGTTACTCAATCAAGGATGGGAACTAAAGATCCTGAGGGAATTGTAATGATTGAGAGATTGGAAAGGATCTCCACTCTTCTAAAAAAGCTTGAAGATATCAGCACATTATAAAACGATCCTAACTTCCTGAGATGGAATGCAAGCAACATAGAATATTCATAGTGAAGTTTTGCTCAGATTTTACTAGCAGCAGTTAGTACTATGCAGTTTCAATATTAATACCTTACGTGTTGCAATATCCTTGGCTATCTCTCTGGCCCTCCATTCATCAGCTTCCATATCAATTTGGTCATATTGCTCTCGCTCCTAAGAAATCAGAATGCTTAAACAAATAACATAAACGCCTAAGAGATTAAAATTCCAAAAATATCCTTTCTTAAAGGGAATGCAGTAAAATGGGAACTATAACACCTTTGCTAGCTTTTCTGCAACGCGCTTCCTCTTCCTCTTTCGCCAAAGTTTGTTCCTTTTGTACTTGTGCATTTTATTTGCTAATCCAACAGTTGCAGATTTTTCTTCCCATGGGGCCATCTCATCTGTGATAACTCTAAAAGGTTCCAACTGAGCTCTCAATTTTGACATTAAAGCATTAGCTGCTTCCAACGACAATGATTCTTGGCTTTCCATATTGATCCCAGAATGCTCCATAAAGTTCACACAACCATCAGTAGAGCCTGCACTAGCCCCATTTTCTGAACCCTCCTCAGAATTTTCTCTCTTGTCTTTCAACCGAATCAACATTTCCAACTCCTTCTTCCTGCTCAAATATTACAAAGTTAAAAAACCGGAAGATAAATAGGAGCACATAAACTATCATTTTCATATAAATAATGCACATACTACTGATTTGAAGTTATAAGCTTTAGTTACATAATATAGCTGGTTACCAACCCCACTTTTTGAACCCCTCTCAGATTTTTTGATGTTTCACTGTAACTAAAAATTTCCACCTCTTTTTGCCTACCAAATTCAGAAACCGAGAAGACCAAGATGCAGACACTTCCAAATTAGTATTTCAACAATGCATATATTGTAGTGTTCCTGAATCAAACTATAGCTCCATCCTCCAAACCTTCCTCAGATTTTATTCCTATTTTCCATCCTAATTAACATTACCAATTCTTAGTACCTGCTCAAAATAATCCAAAGTAAAAAACCCACAAGACCTAAACACGAACACTATAAAGATGCATTTGTCCTCCCTCCTACAAGCATCCGGCATTACAAAAAAGAAATCCACTGAT
Source organism: Solanum medicagineum (assembly GCA_026153255.1). Classification (NCBI taxonomy): domain Eukaryota; kingdom Viridiplantae; phylum Streptophyta; class Magnoliopsida; order Solanales; family Solanaceae; genus Solanum; species Solanum medicagineum. Next base: position 25,232,873 of record JAPFFP010000001.1, read on the forward strand.
GTGACTATCCCTGTTTACAAGGGAAACCACCATTAAGATGGTAACACATCGTGCAACGCGAGGTTCTCCGTTTGCTCAAATAATGCAAATAATAGCACTTCCAAATCTAAGTTTTATCCCCATTTCTAAACTCTCACCATTCTTTCACTTCTGTTACTACCTCTGTAGTGTATATCCTATCCTCCCAGACCCCATTTATGGAATTTCCCTGGACATATTGTTGCTGTTTACTCCCTTTGTTATGTTTTATCTGATACTATTTCCTTTTTAATCTATTCCAAACAAAAACGGCACCTTTCTATTTCTGGATAAACAATTTAACTGACTTCCCAAAACACAGAAAGACCAAAGAGTAATACGTACGAATTGACATTCAATATGTACTATATACTATTTGTTTCATCATTCAAAGTTTTAAGCTTTACGTTACTTACAAAGCTGTTGCAAGATTCACGGTGTCGTGTAAGTTTTTGAGGTGATCAACCACATTGGTGGAGGTACTCCAGAAAGCACTAGACGCTGGTGGAAAAGCCGGTAATGGCGGAGGTAACGGTCTTCCGAGTGGTGGCGGCCCCGGTGGATTCATCGGGTACTACAAATTTATTCCAAGAAATTAAAATCAGCTCAAAATGTTAGAAAATTGAACATAAGGTGGAATCTAATTATAATACCTGCATCTTCGACTGGAAGTGTTAAACCCTAGCCCCTAGGAGTAAGAGGTGTGTCAATCGATGATCTCAATTCTCAGCCCTCAGGTACCAAACTGGTTCTTGCTTGGCGCCTGGTGTGTCTCGGTGCCTCATATAGAAGGGTTACACTTAATAGTTTAAGGATCCATAAATATGGATGGCCGAGTGTTCTAAGGGGCAGACTCAAAGTCTTGGTTTCAAATCCTACTTCTGACATTGTTTTTCTTATTTTTTCTTCTTTTAGTTTCAAATTTCTATAGTTTTCCTATAGTTTTTAGTTTCAAATTCCTATTTCCTTATTTTTTCTTCTTTTTGTTTCAAATTCCTATAAGTTTTTAGTTTCAAATTCCTTTTAAATCAAATTATTTATATTTATATACCTTTTTTACATTTTATACTCTCATACTATTAAAATTTTGCCCCATAATATTAAAATTCACACGTTGACGCTAGGTTGATGTCAACACCTACTTGTACGATATACCAATAGGGCATACATATACCAACATGGTATCACATCATTAAACTCAATCCTATATGATACTGATATGGTATAAATATACTGACAAAATATATAACGAATATATTTTCTACTACATTAGAATTTAATAACTTTTTTATTTGTTTAAAAAAAATTCTATAACCCAATTGAGTATTAATATATCACCAGAATATCACAAATGACTGAGCTTATTTTATATGATACCACTATGGTATATATATACCGCTAGAGTATATTTCATAGTATTTATGCTGACGTCACATGACGTTACCACGTGAAATAAAAAGGGGTAAGTGAGTAGAAAGGTAAATAGTTAAGGTAATGAGTCCATTAAAGATAAAGAGTTTAGATTGAATCTGTTAAGAGTAAATATTTGTGTACCTTTTCATAGTTTTAATACTCGGCTTTTTCTTATTTTTCTTTCTTTTAGTTTCAAATTGTCATTACCTTTTTGTTTCAAATTCCTATAGTTTTAATACTCGGCTTTTTCTTATTTTTCTTTCTTTTAGTTTCACATTCTATAGTTTTAATACTCGGCTTATCATTACTTTGAATTAAAAAGGCAATTGACGGTTCACTTTGCACAACCATAACCATTTGTCATTATGATTACTTCATCTATAAATCTTTTTTTATATAAAAAATAATAATACATTAAAAAAAAAAAGGAAAAGCTTCCATTTTAAAAGATACGTTGTAAATTAATAGCTAAAATCACTTGAATCGTTGTATGAAATTTTAAAATGTCGAAAAAAATCTTTACCTTATTTTACTAAAATGACAGAGGGAAGCTACCTTGTTCATGCACTTCTATTTTATACTCTCTGTGTTCCAAATTAATTAAATTTTGAGGCCTTTTTTAATGATCAAAATAATTGAATTGTTCAAAGTTTAAGATGAATGTTTGATACTTTTTTCATATTTTTCCTTTCATATATTGAAGTTTTATATTTTTTAAGAGATAAATTATACTACATATTTATCACTTCATAAGGACAATAGTTAAAAGTATGGTTTAAATTTTGCCTTTGAATATCTCTTTCTTAATATGTGTGCATTATCTGATAAATTCAATTAAAATGAGATGCTGGAAATACTATTGATTGTTTTTTCTTCTTCCATTTCTACTTCTTTGACCAAATTCCAGTTAAAAATAAGATATCCGATAGTACATACAGTTGGTACGTAAACAAGTGAAAAATACTTGGATGTTTCATCCTTCTTTTCTCCAGTTCCAACTTCTTGGAAGATTGTTCTAGTATAAGGTGGTAATCTGTTGATATCTCTTGATTTTCATTGTTCTCCTGATACTTGACAACAATTTCTGTACACAGTTGGAAAGCTGACACCTCTATCTTTTTTTCCCCATTGGAGATGGACTAGTGTTAAATAGTTACATTTTGAATTTGATGTGACTTGAGCAAGCGTCATTTGGTCCCCAATTGGAAATCTTACAAGTCTTTCCTGTAGTTTTTGTCATCATCTAAATTCTAAACAAAACAGCCATTTCTTTCTTGAATGAATGACTATTATACTCTGCAACTCCGTTCTCCAGCTAGTTCATGATATTATTATTGATGCAACGAATCTAAACACTTCTGGACAAAGCAATATGACCCGACAACTTAAGACATCAAGAAACAGTAATGTCTTTGGTCCCCATAATTTCGAAAACTTAACTAATCATCGATACCAGAAGTTGTTTTTACTAAAAATATGCACTGCTACAGTTAGCTATAATTCCTAGTTGTTCTTAAGATGACAAGCCAACAAGCAAAGATAGTACGTAGGCGTTAATTATATAACACCAACTTCAAGTAGACACGGTTCTTGATTTTAGCGTATTAACCTAGGCGTTGAATGGGATTGGCATAGAGGCTACCATATCAATGCATATTTTACTAACACACTTGAACCAGAGGAGGCTCTTCTCCATTTTCTCCAAGTTTCTATCTTGATAGCTGACACATGACATAAGTTAGATTTAATGGATAAAAATTTAATTAATCAAATACATCTTAAATTAAATCTCAGTAATTAAATCTAACTTATGTCATGTTTTATCCATCAAAATAGGAACTTGCGAAAATGGAGAAGATCTTTGCCACTCAATTTGAAAACTCTCTCGTCCAAAAATTACACTTGAACAACTTTCATGTCGTGTGTCAACAATCCGAAGAACAACCTTATAGTGTTACAAAATAATAGGGTAAAGGGTATAATTATTAAGGCGATCATACCAAATTAATCAGTCGCTACATAAAATTATTTTTCATCATTACATAACAACGATTTAACGATGCCAATATGATAAAATTGAAGTGACCTACTAAAAGTAACAAACATTACAACCTAAATAACAAATCGTAGTGAATTTTTTTTTATAGGTATGGGGAATTATTTATGAAATTATCTTATTTATCATTTTTGTATTTAAAAAAGAAAACAAATCATAGTAAAAATCCTGATACAATTACTCCCTCTGTCCTATTATATGTAAGACTCTTTCCTTTTTGGTGCGTCCAAAAAAGAATGTCATCTTACTCTAATTGGAAATAATTTGGCTTTAGAATTTCCCCTTTAATTTACCCATAATAAAATGAATCTCAACCACACAAAATTCTCAGAATAATTTTAGAGCACAAGTTTCAAAAATTTTATTTTTTTCTTAAACACTGTACCAAGTCAAAAAACGCCACATAAAATGGAACCAAGCTTATTACTATTCTTTATACATTTGTACGTGGAACACAAGGACAATTGCACTTATATGACTAATTACGTATACGAAACCGCTTTGCCTAGAACTTAGAAATGGCCAATGTTTGGCCAAAACATCTTTTATCTTGCTGGAACATATTGAGCACATGGTAATTATACACAAATCAGAATTACTCTGATAAAGTAGATACTTTGAATTCCACCAATGCTTTTCGAAAAAGCAACACAGTTAATTTGATTTAAAGGTGTGGACAATTTTTCATTTTTGACGTTGGATGTATCAAAATCTTTACGAAATATATTTTTTAGAAAAATAAGTTCCTAAAACAATTTAAAAAAATAACTTCATTGGTGAAAGCAGAAAAACAAGTTCCACAAATGATATTCCACATTGATTGTTTCCTCCCCAGTTCTCACCCTCCAACACACTTCATTGTTCTTCACCTCATCCCCACCACCCAACACCCTTACCCCTAATATTTAAAATATTTTTCTTCGTACCAAACACACTTTACGTCACGATAGACAAATTAAATCCATGTTTTAAGGTGCACCATTTGAAGTGAGATGATACTTGAGACAAAGAATAGGATGCTAAAAACATTTAGCGGGGACAAGTAGCTAGGACGTTACGTTGGTCCCCTCCTTAAAATCTCAAAAGAACCAAAATCAATGTTTTTCTTTTCAAATTTCAAATGCCATAAAAAAAGAGCCAAATTTGTGGTGTTTTCCGTTCTTGATTGGAGTGCATAGTTGTATATCTTAAGGATAAGAAAACAAATATTTGTGCATGGAAACAAAAGAGTGATGGGGATAAAATCTTGGATTTTCTCCTAACAAATGCCACTCATGGGGCCCTGTTGTGTCTTGCTTGTTTCCTTTACCAACTTAACATGATTTCTGTCTCAAATGCAGAATTAACTTACTCTTTTAAGAAAGTTTTAGCACTAAATAGAATTTCTTGGGTTCAGTGTCACACTTATGATAGCAACAAAACAGCTAGGAATTACAAGTTCATTTTATATTCGTGGAGGGAGAGAGAGTTTCTAGAAGAACCCTCGACTAAAGTTCAAGTAGTTATGAAAAAGGAAATACGGAAATGAAGGGAATATGCCAACTAATAAGGAAGTCATTAAGTTAACATTCAGAATTCTTGCTGTCTATTGTCAGTGCTATTATAGAATTGGATGAGTTAGGCATATAATTGAGTAATGTGAACACACACCTTTTCTCACCTACAATTATATTCTTGCGGAACTTCTTTTGTATTGTTCTCGTTAACCTTCTTTCTTTTTTAACCTTTTTTGTTAAATCTAATTAACCAAAGTTATTTGATGTAGAGAAAAAAAAATGTCACTTTTGACAAAAATATCCAAGAGAGACCATATTTAATTTATCCCTAAGCATAAGGGCCCTTTTTTGCAATATGTTTTGAAATTGTACTCTATAAATATCATAAAGGCTTACTCCACACGTTTACGACAGACTATACTAGTTTACCATGATTAAGATAAGAATATGTATAAATTAACTATGATTTGGCGACAATAATGTATCACTGGACTGGTGTAAATCTAGACTTGAAGTAGGAGGTTTGATTGAACCATGTTTCATTCTCCAACTTCAAATGAGTTTGAGGGCTTTGGCTTTTTGGTTTCTTTTTTATGAGGTTGGTCATATGGCACCTTTGTGAACCAAATGATTAGTTGGTAGTCATGGAGGTGCTGAGAAATTTTTAAGCAAAATCAGGCATTGAAAATGTGATATCATACTCCATTAGTTCAACCAATAAAAAACTCTAACATGTAATATTATACTTGTAGAAGTGGGCCTGTCACCAAAATCCCTCCCAGCTACTCCACAAAATGGCACAGACCATCTCCAGTAAAGAACAAACAGAGAAAAGGAGGAAAAAAAAAGATACCATGTGAGGGTCATGATGACATTTTACAACCTTATCCCCATACCATAAAAATAGAAAGATTACTCTAAATAGCCGGTGAAAGTATAATACACATATAAGATGTGTATAATCTCTGTATACTGGCTAGAAAAAGTAAGCAGTGATTATAAGTATTCATATTCTTCCATTTCATCTGAGAAGTGATACTTTTATGGAATAGCTGTATCCTCAAGCATATGCTAAATTGGAACCAGAGACTTCAAAATGATAAACTAAGATATAAGATAAGAGAAACCAAATTATTATTAACATGGTCTACACAAAATACGTAGATACTAGCAGTTAAATAAGTCCCAATAGTAGATGTTTTTTTTTTTCACCTCAAAATGTACAAAATATTGAATCTGAGTTATACATGATAGATTATTTGTATGAAGAGACAAAAATCTAAATATACATATGAGAAGAGAATTTGAGGATGAAATTAAACAGCTAGTGTTGCTTCTTCTGGTCAAAAAGATCATGAAGTTCGATATCAGGCTCTGTTGGCATACCAAATGATCTCTTACAGTGTAAAATTGCATCAGAAACTGCGTTCTCCATATCGCGCGAAAGATCAGTAGAATGATCATAGGATGGACTTTTTATAAGGGAACTATAAGCCTGTGGGGAATTAATATTGCTCCAGCTTTTCACCTTTCTCAAACTCTTAACTCTTCTGGTAGTAGTCGTACTAATACTACTTCTTTGATTGTTACCATTTCCAGCCCAATCAACAACAGAATAAGATTTCAATATTTGACGAGGAGGAGATCCCGAATCAGTAGTAGTACTCTTGCAGCTTTGAATTTCACTTACTTTTCTTTGAAAGTCGTCAACTTTTGCAGTACTTTTTCTTGAACTTGATAGCCTTTTGGAATCTGGCCTGATGAATCCGAACCACTTAACCAAGATTTTGCGCGAAAACTTCCTCCATTTCTCAAGAAAATCAGCTTGACTAGCTGTAGAATCAGAAAGTTTAGAGATTGGTGTGGGAGGAGTACTACTTGAGGGTACTGATGAATTTGTGTTGTAAATATTGAAGGCTTCACGAAAAGATTCAATCTTTGATCTATCAAGATATCGAGGCATGATGTGTCCATCAGAGAAGATTTCATCAGCATGAACAGATTCAGAAACAGGATGAACATCAAAGTTGAAGTTTTGGACTTCTTCTAGGAATCTCTTCGAATAAGCGATAAACTTCATATCTTCTTCATCATCATGATCCTCATCACTACTATAAGAAGGTCTAGGGGATTCTGTTAGGCCATCAATGGAAGGTTTTCTGTTCAACAACCAGCTATATGAAAAACTCTCTGTGGCAAGAGGCTGTTGGGAATTTTCCATGGTGAATAGTACTATAATATGTGAAGAAAGAAAAAGGGAAATGAGATGCCTATATAAAGAGGTTACAAGTTATCCGTTGCAACAAATTAAAATGGCACAATACATAAATTGGCTCCGCGAAATTTTAAGTTGGAACTCAAAATTTCAAAGTGCATAAAATAGGCACTCCAACTTGCTCCAAGATAAAAAACAGGCAAGTTGGAGTGCCTATTTGTGCACTTTGAAAGTTTGAGTTCCAACTTAAAATTTCGCTCCAAGTTAAGAGGCCAATTTATGTATTGTGTAAATTAAAATACGCTTACGCTTTCTTATGGATGTATATAAGTTAAATCTTAGGTAATAAATAATAAATGCTTGGCGGAGGATAGAGGGACTCACGTGAGCTTGTTTTACAGTAATTTCAGAAATACAATATTGCATAGATTTAATTTTTTAAAAATTCTTACAGCAACACATGTTCCATTCATATCAAACAAGCAACTAATTTGGACAATTCCTCTCTTTTTGTTTCTTTTTTGATTTTGTTTTTTTTTTTAAATCCTTTTTTCTTTGTTTTTCTGGCTATGTATGCAGCACCTAATATTATCATGCCGTCCAACTAAATATAATATTAATATTTGGAAAAAAGAACAAATGCATAACTTCAAAGAACTGTTAATACAAGATCCTAAATCAAAAATATTTGCACTTAATAAAATCCTAGTGGCAGCTCCACTTTGGAGCTATGAAATTATTTAAGGCAAAATTTGGATTAGTAAAAATGCAATGAGGTATGCTAGTTCTGGAAATATGTTTTAAGTAATATATCACTAAAATTTAATTCGTCGTCTTTGACCAAAATTTTACTCGAGGTCAATTTGATGACATATGATACTCGTTTTCTGTAGGAATGGCAACAGGAAATATTATTTTTTTAAAAAAACTTGCAAGTATTAGCAGACATGTTGAAGCCATTGGCCATGCTTCAGAGAGATATTATTTGGCCCTTTGCATTTTTTAATACAATAAAATTTGCAGCTTCTTACATGCTTCTGGTAGAAAATTGATTGTTTTAAAGTATTATTAGTATTATCTGTCTCTTGACTGTTAGGATTTAAATAGACAAAAGAAAGCAATGAAAGAGAAGTTTAGCAAAAGAGCAATGGAATATTTAAAGACTAAAGATAATGACCCCAGAATGTAGCCAAAAGGTTTCAAATGCAATTAAAGGAAACTATTAAAACTTAGTTAAGGTTGATAGCACAGAGTTAGAAAAAGTCAAGTTCTGGTAGCAGCATTTTAGTACGATTTTGTTTTTAATAGAATCTTTTCCATTCACAAGTTTTGTTCGACGTTTTCAATCACTTCTCACTTAATGGTTTGGTCCGAATTATAATTGGTGCTCAGAATGAAATTGATTCTTGAGTCAATCTTTTCGGTCTTTATTGGCCGAAGATCCTGGCTTTTTGTTCTATTTCTTGTCATATTGATGCTCTATTACACAGACTTTTACTCAATGGCCAAGGATGTGGAATCCCGTAAATAAGACTACAACAATAAATCCAGTGTAATCCTACAAATGAAGTCTGGAGGGTTCGATATATGCAGCCTTACCCCTATAAATATAGGGTAGGACACTATTTTCAATTGACCCGGGCAATCCTCCACCTTTAACACTTGGGACGGGCAATGTGATCGAAGTCACACAGGCAGAGTTAAGGACGAGGAATCCTGTCATTTGTAGGGAAAAATGAAGATGCTTTAAAGAGTTAAATGACCTTCACTTGAAGGAAAATAAGCTCTGGAGTTGCGATGATTTTATCTTTTCCCGGCATACGTTACTGTACTAAAAACTAAAAGAATCTTGAAATTGTAAGAAAAGGAAAAGAAATAAAGGAAAAAGAGAAAAGAACACACAGACAGACCTGGGGTCCCAAGTTTGTTGGGAGAAAAAAAGCAGAATCAGAGGCTAGAAACTGACATAGGAACTAATTTACAAAGGTCCCCCTACTGGTTTGCCCAAAGGAACAGGACTTGTCTGCTGACTATTGCCTATTAGTTAGATGCCAATTTTTTTCCTAAAGATAGAACAACATATGGCAATATCAAGGCCAATGCATCAGTCATCTCAGTCAGACATTTCCCATCATAAAATTCATAATAGTCTTTTCTGGCCAAATAAAAGAAAGTTGTTTATCTTACGTACCATGATTAAGGCCACAATAATCAACACAAGAATGGGAATGTACACATTGAGGAGAATAATAGATTTATGCATATCAAAATGATTCATTGCGATAGAACGGTGCAAACATGCCTTAGATAACCATTGCTCTTCATTCATGACTTAGTTCAAAATTAATGTGGTGTTGTGTTAATTGAAAAGTATGTTGATTGTTTCAAAATTAAAGAAGTTGGTCAAGTTATTATGTATATTTATATCTGTGCTGCTGTATTGAACATGTGAATTACAAGAAATATAAACAAACGTTTCTGCTACTGAAACAATATAGCAGCTCTTCAGTAAAATTACTGTTTTTCCTTCTTAAGTTACTATGATCTATTCCAGACATAACATCCATGAGTATTTTTTTGACGAAACCAATAATTATTATCTGTATCTCAGACTTTTTCTTCTTTCTCCCTCGCTTTGGTGATTGATGTGATGAATTAATAGTACAAGTTACTCAATAATCTGTGAAAATTGAAATCAAAACTTGAAGGTACAGTGAGTTCTCAATTACCTTGTCACTAGTGGCTGAGCAAAGATTTTCATTAAATGGGTTCAAAATATGAAGAAGTAAACATACGAATAAGCCAAAGGGGTTCAACATCTACTATATATACATAAAAAACAATTAATCATATATAAACAATGTGATCTTGCGCCCCGCTTGTCACTTGGGCTGGGCCTCATTGGAAGTCATTGACTATAGGAAACCAAAAAGACATGTCTGATGGCTTGCATAGGATGAAATTAATATCCCACTTCCTGCCCAATTCTCCATCTGGACATTGGTTTAAAGATATTAGCTATGCCTATTTAATTGTGCTGATCAAGTCCATCAGCAGCAGGATAACTTAAATATGGACTAAAAACTCGAAAATCATGACTAGGTTAATGTTTTCCTACCAAAACCTTAGCAAGTTTTTGTCTTAATCTCTCTGTAGAAAATTTTACTCTTTTGTACAAGATATTGTAGAGGTTGTAAGTAGCCTGAACGAGTAAATTTTCATTTCTGGTATTGAGCCTTTCTTATTTCCATCAATCTAGGATGGAGCCAAAGATTGACTATTTTTTGGCTTTGGAGTATGATGGAATAAAGCAAAATGGCTCTTTAAACTATCTGCGCTTCTTTTATTTCTGGTATTGAGCCTGTCTTCTAGATGAAAAGACAAAGTCCTGACCAATAATAAAACAAACTTTGCCTTTGTTTTAACATCACCAAGACTTTGGGATAAGACAAGGGGGGAAAGACAACATAATAGCAAATCCAGAAGCACAAACCAAAGATTATTGCTCTAATTTAAATAAAGTTGATAACTACTTAACCGTGAAGCCACGTTTTACTTAGCATAAGCACAAAGTAGCAGTCTGAGTAAGTAAAATTCCATCCTATAAGAAGCCATGTTCTAATGCTCTCTGAAGCAGAGCAGCTTTATATTTTTTAACTGTAGAAGTCATTTCAACATTTAGCAAAATCATCGAGGAATGGAACTCCAATCCAATATATCAGTTGCATTATTCTCCATAGTAATTCTGGTACTAGCAGCTTCTTGTGATGCTGGTGGAATTGCTATTTACTGGGGTCAGAATGGAGGTGAAGGAACTCTGGCGGAAACCTGTGCCACGAAGAACTATGATTTTGTGAACATAGCTTTTTTGCCAACCTTTGGAAATGGTCAACAACCAATGATAGATCTATCTGGTCATTGTAATCCAAATGTTGGCGAATGTACCAAATTCAGCACAGATATAAAATCCTGTCAAGCGAAAGGAATTAAAGTGATGCTGTCAATTGGAGGCGGAGCTGGGAGCTACTATCTTGCTTCTGCTGATGATGCTAGGCAAGTTGCCACTTATCTTTGGAACAACTTCTTAGGGGGACAATCGACAACACGTCCCCTTGGTGATGCTGTTTTAGATGGAATAGACTTTGATATTGAAGGAGGAACAAATCTGTACTGGGATGTTCTTGCCAAGTCTCTTTCTGCATATAGCAGTATGGGCAAGAAAGTTTACTTAACAGCAGCACCTCAGTGCCCATTCCCTGATGCTTGGATTGGCAACGCCTTAAAAACAGGCCTTTTCGACTATGTTTGGGTTCAATTCTATAATAATCCTCCTTGTCAATACAGTTCTAGTGATATTAGCAATCTTGAAGCTGCATGGGAACAGTGGACAGCAGATATCCCTGCCAAAAAGATTTTCCTAGGCTTGCCAGCCGCTCCAGCAGCCGCTGGCAGTGGATTCATCCCTGCTAATGACCTCACTTCTCAAGTCCTTCCATCAATTAAAAGGTCTTCTAAGTATGGTGGTGTAATGTTGTGGTCAAAATATTACGACGATCAGACCAATTATAGTTCTTCAATCAAGAGTGATGTGTGAAGTTCTGAGCTTTAACTCAGACCTTATTTGTGTTAAAGTATGCTGTGTTAATATAAATATATATGTCATACGATAGCAACTTGTCTGTGTAATTCTGCATGCATTTCATGTATCTAAAGGTAAATACATTGCTACTTCAAGATTCTGCACTCTTCATGGTCCATCAATTAAAAGACGAAAAAAGAAGACAGAAAAGGGAAGAATATTGTTCTCATGTGATACAGTTGCTATAATTAAAAGGTAAAATAACTTAAGAAATTGCCAAAAAATCAGTTCACATGTTTAAATAAACCTCACATGTGACATCTCATAACCCCATCAGAAGGAGGGACATTTTAAACTAAACATTTAAATGTTAAGGGAACTTGGGGTCCAATAGGTGAAAGGAAGAACATCTTTAACCTGAATATTTACAGTAAGAGCAATACGGATCCAATCTATGGGATGAGGGCAAAATTTAAGCCAAATACCCTTTTCCTTATATTGGTTCATTTCTCATATCTATTTCACAGCATATTGACGATGGGGGTTTAAAATTCTTTATGAAATGGATGGACTGATGCACATCCATTAGCGTTTATCTCATGGATTCTGAGGAAAAAGAAAGCATTACAATAATTCATATGTTATGCTTGCATGCATGCTTCAATAGATGTTACAATTCATCCATGGCCAAGACCAACCTTCTTCTGATTTGAAAATGACACATTGTGATAGAACAGCGCAATACATGCCTTATATACTAACAACTAATATTCATTTATGACAGTTCAAGAGGCATCTTGTTCTCACACATAGTGGCATGCTTGTTACCTATCATCACTATTTGAAGTCCACAATTTTGCCATTGCTTCATCATCTTGTTATGTCCTGATGTAAACTCCAGAAACTGCACCACTACAATCTAGCAGACCTCTTACTTATCTCCTACCAATTTTTTGTGCAATTAATGTTATAGTTAACTCTCATCCTCAGTGCTCAGACTTTTTCTTCTTTATCCCACTCTTTGGTAGTTACATTGAGCGTTACTGGAAGATATTGACTATAGGAAACCAAAAATAGATGTTTAATGGCTTGCATATGATAAGTAGAGAGAATTTCAGGACAAGTTAATATCCCTCTTATGTCCATTTCTCCATTCGGACATTGGAAAAAAGACATTAGATATGCCTGTTTAATTGTACTCATCAAGTCCGTTAGCAAGTTACAGTTTAATGAACCTTCTTAGATTTGCCCAACAAAAACTACCTAACCATCTTTAACGATTCATGCCATGAGTTTTTTTACTTTATTCTGTAGAACCAAGTAATATTTCTTATAACTGGAAACAAAGAGAAATCTGTTTTCTTCAGTTCTGAAACTTCTGGTCCATTTCATTAAGGAGCTAGTATTTGGAAGAGGAACAGCGAACAAGGTTCACAGTTTTCTTTCATAGTTTATAAGACTTAATTTTAAAATCTTAAACCGAGTTTTATTAGGTGGGCTAGTTTTATGTAGAAGAAAATGCTTTGCCGTTGTTTCAACATTATAAGACTTTGAGAGAAGACAAGTGGAAAGAGACAACATAATAATCCAGAAGCACAAACAAAAGATCATTCATAGAATTTGAATAAAACTGAGAACTAGTTAACTGCGAGGCCACGTCTTCGTTAGCATAAGCACAAAGTAGCAGTCTGAGAAGGAAAATTTTCATCCAATAAAAGCAATACTCTAGTGCTAATCTACCAGAATTCTAAAGCAGAACAGCTTTAAAGTTTTTCCTATAGAACTCATTTCAACATTTAGAAAAATATGCAAGGAATGGAATTCCAATCCAATAGATCAGTTGCGTTATTCTCCATAATAATTCTAGTACTGACAGCTTCTTGTGATGCTGGTGGAATTGCTATTTACTGGGGTCAGAATGGAGGTGAAGGAACTTTGGCAGAAACCTGTGCCACGAAGAACTATGATTTTGTGAACATAGCTTTTTTGCCGACCTTTGGAAATGGTCAACAACCAATGATAAATCTATCTGGTCATTGTGATCCACATGTTGGCGAATGTACCAAATTAAGCACGGATATAAAATCCTACCAAGGGAAAGGAATTTGATGCTGTCAATCGGAGGTGGCGCTGGAAGCTACTAGCTTGCTTCTGCTGATGATGCTAGGCAAGTTGCCACTTATCTTTGGAACAACTTCTTGGGGGGACAATCGACAACACGTCCACTTGGTGATGCTGTTTTAGATGGAATAGACTTTGATATTGAAGGAGGAACAAATCTGTACTGGGATGTTCTTGCCAAGTCGCTTTCTGCCTATAGCAGCATGGGCAAGAAAATTTACTTAACAGCGGCACCTCAGTGCCCATTCCCTGATGCTTGGATTGGAAACGCCTTAAAAACATGCCCTTTCGACTATGTTTGGGTTCAATTCTATAATAATCCTCCTTGTCAATACAGTTCTGGTGATATTAGCAATTTTGAAGCTGCATGGGAACAATGGACTGCTGATATCCCAGCCAAAAAGATATTCCTTGGATTGCCAGCAGCTCCTGCAGCCGCGGGAAGTGGATTCATCCCAGCTGATGACCTCACTTCCCAAGTTCTTCCTTCAATAAAAAACTCTTCTAAGCATGGTGGTGTGATGCTGTGGTCAAAATACTATGATGACCAGCTATCCCTCAGCCCTTGTTAGTTACCAAGTATGTTTTGGGACTACACATATATAATATCATAGCCAGTGTAATTATTCATGTGAGATATGTACCTAAAGGGAAATACATTGCCAATTAAAGACTCTGCACTCTATATAATCCATCAACATTAAAGAAAGTTCAACGACGACGACGAATATACCCAATGGAATGACAGTTCAATGACAATTTATGGAAAAAAAGACAATAATTATTATAAAAGGTAAAATAAAAATTAGAAATAACATACAGATTATTTTAGACATAAAAAGATAACATTTCTTGAATATATTGTATTTAATATATGTGATTACAAGTCAAATATGAATGCAACATATAACTCTATATTTCTAAATGGGACGTTATTAATATTACCCGGTGAAAAATGTCATACTCCATTATTATTACTTAGTATTCATAAGGTGAAGGTAAAGTCCCATTTAAAAGTGTCATTTATTTCTTGAAGGTTATTTTGGACATTTGTTAAGATATTTGTTGTGAATTTTCTACCTCATCCAAACCTATGTTGCAACTATTTTCAATTATATTTCAGTTATCCAATTGGAAAAATATGATCTCTGCAAATATCCAATTAAATATTTCCAAAATCTATTCTCCGATGGCCACTCTTTTACCGTCGCTCGAAGTTTCATCATTCCCCGCCGGTCGTCTTCCTCTGAGGATTTCTTCTTACTTAAACCCTAGAAATTCGCAGAAGCTCGCTGTTTCTAGGTGTGGAAAATGGGGTGCTAGGGTTAGGGTTTATTCGTATGTGAAGGAGTTGGAGGAATCTCCGCTTTTGAATTCAGAGAATAATTTGGAGTTTTACGCACAGTTCTCTGCTCCTGTGCAGACTAGCACGACATCGTCGACGGAAGTAAACGAGGAAGAGGAGGAGGAGAAGCGGAATTATTATCTGAATACGGGTTATGCTATTCGGACTATCCGAGAGGAGTTTCCCTTCCTCTTCTATAAGGAGCTAACCTTTGATGTCTACAGGTTTGAGATTTTAATCACCCATTTTGGTGTGATAGGAGTTTTTGATAATGATGTTACCTTTCTCTTTCTTTTTAAAATATCCCTGCTTTCTGACCTAACTTAGCTTATTTTAGTTGCGGAAATCTTAGCTACTCTCACGTCAATAGGTTGACAATTATACTTAAAAAAGATTAGTCTAATATGATGAAACATGCGTACTGAATCTGAAATGGACTGGAGTGGAATTGATACATGAGGTCCCTAAAGCTGACCTTAACTATTTTAGAAAACTGATGCTTATGTTGATTGATGCAGCTGCTGATATAATTTTCTTGCTCTAGCAATAACTCTAGAGACGAGAATTAGATTTGGGTGAATCACACGAAGAAGCACAAACTATTTGGAAGTAACACTTTATCCATAGAACTTAAAGATGGTGAGATTGTTTAGTTAAGGGGTCTCTTGCAATTGTTTTGAGGAAAAAACCAGAACAAGGAAAGAAACTTTTTATGGAAAGTGTGGCCAAAAATATTTCAAATGCCAACACTTTTAGATCCAAGTGGCAGAGTCTTAGACAACTATCTGATGGAGGAGCATTTGCAGCAAAGTAGACCAAAAAATGTTCAATGTTAAGTTGCCAAAGTAAAACCAAATAATTTTTTTTTTTTTAATTTAGAAGTAGCACCATAATTTGTGATTCTTCTTATCGGTCCAAGTAGTTATTTTCAAGTTTCAAGAACAAGCATAGGCAAATAGTGAACTAAAATAGGTATATTTTCGCAACCAAAGCTCCCTATGAAATCAAGAGTTTATATGGAACAGAGAGAAGTAAACAGTTAAATTTCCCTTTCTATGCGAGGAGTCCAATGAACTAATGGCTTAGTGCATCTTAACCTTAATTGGTTAAAACTGCCATTTTGATTTTGGAGATAGTTTATTGTGATTTGCTGCAGTTTACTTTCAGTATAAAAAATTGTAGCAGTTGAACTCAGTCCTTTATTACATTAGCCTTAAGGTTTTGGACACCTGAATGGGGTTGCCTAAACTGAGTTCTATTATATGAACCATTGGGAACAATATACCTTGTATACCGGCTTTACTTTGTATATCAATAAGATCATCACTTCATCAAACAAATAATAATAAAGATAAGATTTATAATTGAACCATTTGGGATGTTCTTTGTTTCATAGGGAGGGTCATATAGATTCTAGTTGGATCATGACATAAGTGTTCTTCCCACACAAATTTCAAGCAAACAGATAAGTGTTCTTCCCACACAAATTTCAAGCAAACAGATAAGTGTTCTTCCAACACAAATTTGCAAACAAACAGATCATGGTAGTCTTTCTGCTGGAGATATAGGGAATGGAATTGGTCGTATTGAATAAATTTTCATGTTGTAGGATCATGGTGGGGTGAGCAATAGCTGCTTTGTCAAACCACTGTGGCCTCACATGTCACACTCTGATTCAGTTAACCCACAGAGAACCCACAGAGTGACTTCCTAGCTAAGTTGCGCAGACTCTTCAATTTTGATGTCGTACCCATGTCGGATTCTCCAAAGTACACTATTTTTGGAGAATGTGACACGCACCCATTGATTTTTTGAAGAGTCTGAACAACATAGCTTCCTAGAGCTTGAAGTATCAAAAGGATGATCTCTTTCACATCTTCTATATTTTTTCTCTTGAACTGGCTTGCTCCCCAACTGGCTTGGGTTGAGCAGTTGTTCTCGTCATTGATCGTGAAGGCATAGGCCCTTTTCTAGTAGTTTACTTCAGCAGTTACATACTTAGATGTAATTACAACTTAAGATTATTATTATCTAGATCCTGTAAAAGCAGTCTAGGGAAAGTTGCATTAATTAACCATGGTTAAGTAATAAAGTGTATGTGTAAACACATGTTATGCATTATTGCTTTGGTGTACCCGGTGTGAGTAAGTTCTTACCCTTATTTATTCTTCTCCACCTCCTTGATTCTGCGTGAATTGCACATGAATATAGTTCTGCACTACAACATACCCAGTGAAATTATAGTTATGTACTATGGAACTTAATTTAGTTGTGAATTGATGCAAGTGTAATGACATTGTTGATTGTACCCAGTTGTGACTTCAGTGAAATAATGTTTTAGGTGCTAATGGTGCTCTTTGGCTCTCTGCAGGGATGATATTGTCTTCAAAGATCCAATCAACACGTTTACTGGCATTGATAATTACAAATCAATCTTCTGGGCCCTACGATTCCATGGCAGGATGTTATTTAGGGCCTTGTGGATTGATATTGTTAGTGTTTGGCAGCCTGTGGAAAACATGATAATAGTTCGATGGACTGTCCATGGCATTCCCCGGGTTCCATGGGAGAGCCACGGTAGGTTTGATGGCACTTCAGAGTATAAGCTTGATAAAAATGGGAAGATTTATGAGCACCGGGTTCACAACATTGCTCTGAATGCACCTCCAAAGTTCCATGTACTTGCTGTGCAGGAATTAATTGAATATATCGGCGGTGCCTCAACACCAAAGCCTACTTTCTTTGAAATCTTTTCCCCTACCTCAAGAAACATTGCTCCAGTAATGAACTTTTCATGGCTGAAGCGTCACCTGGGCTCAATTCTAGCCTCCATAAAGAGAAATGAGGAGGAACAATCAGACCACCAAACATAGCAGGTGAAGTGCCAAAAATTTTGGTGATTTTTCGCTCTCGATTCCAAAATTGAATAATCCATACATACAATTATATAATGTACTAATATACTTCTGCAGGCAGAAAAACACATCTGGAGTTTCTGTTTTTCCTTTCTTCAAGAGGGCATCAACTGTATGCTTCATTTGAGCTCCAGCTATTGGCTTGTGTTTGTAATCTCAGAATGTTGTAAATAGTTTTATAGTATATAGCGCACACTATTAATTCTGCTCGTAACAGTAAAATTAGGTGGAGGATATTTTATCCGTTCACATTTACTTGTCCATTATTTCAAAAATAAATTTCACTTTTAAGATATCAAGAAAAGGCAATAATTTTCTTTTTCTGTTTTACCCTCCAGATTAATTGCTTATCACCTAAGTCATTTTCAAAGACTTGCGATTATACATCAGTTAATATAAATATCGTAATAAAATACTCATATTGATCATGAACTTCTAAAGAGGCAGGAAAAATTCAAAGTTGACAAGAAAATGTGAATGAGGAGTAAATATACCTATAGGGCTAACCTCAATACTAATTTATTTACTTCTAGAGTAATCTCAATGTTTGATTATCGAATATGTAACTAGTTATAAGGTGTTTGATAGAATCTATTAGAAAATCTAATACATGTACTAGATATGGCATCACTTAATTCATTGTTTGATTGGATTTTCAGCTTATATATAACTAATACATCTTGTTCAATATTATAGGGCATTAGTGTGTATAAGTAATACATAGCAAATCATGTTTTTAGTAATACAACGATTATAATACATGAATAAGTATAGTTACAAGGGTTATAATACATGAATAAGTATAGTTAAAAGCAGAACTATCTTTTATACACCAAATCATACACTGAATAAGAAATACTTTTATTGTAACTAATTTCAACCTAACTAATACAACATATTCAATCAAACTATCTCGAAAGTAAATGGAATAGGGTAGCATGATTGTTTACATGAAGAGAAAAAAAGGTTAGGTACCATTCTTAACAACAAAGCATTGGCGCTTGACCAAAAATTGGTTTTAATTTCTTTGGTGCTACGGCAGTCTAAAAAGCCATACGAAGAGAAAAAGACAACAAACCAATAATGTCAAAATCCTAAACTATTAATGGCCATATGATTTTGAGCATAATGTAAAACATAATTTACACTCAAATTACTTAGAAATTAAACGTAGATAGATCCCACACCAAGTATGAGTCAATAACTAAAAAGAAAGAATGTATAACAGGGTGTTAAGTCAGTCAAATTACTAGAACACTGCATTCATTCAACACATTCAGAGTCAATTGAATTGAGGTGTATTAAATGTCAAGAAGGTTAGTTGAATGTTGGGGGTGCTTTTAATGCTCCCATAAACCATAGGGGTGCTAATGATAATTCAGTAGTACTCCCTCCGTCCACTTTTAGCTATCAAAACTTTTTTAATTTAATTTTCATTTTTACTTATTATTTTGACAAATCAAGATAGAATAATTTTTTTAATTTATTATTCGCGAGTTAATGCTTTTGAAAAATATAATACGTAAATATGTTTGGAATCCTATCGATAAGGATAAAATGACAAATTTCCTATATAAATAATTATTTTTTTAATAAATATACAACAACAACAACATACCCCGTGGAATCTCACAAGTGGAGTTTGACAAGAGTAAAATGTGTGCAAATCTTATCACTATCTCTTAGAGATAGATAAAATATTTTTGAAAAATCCTTATTTAAAATCAAGCTCTACAAACAAAAAATACTACATATAAAAATAATTATAAATAATAAATAAATAAATTATGTCAAGTCAAAATTTAACGGGTAAAAGGCGTCCAACTAGTTTCATATGGGCATGTTAGCCCTGTGGGGGTCCTCTAAAGCCGAAAATGACATATCTCCCTTTACCTCATAAATTAAAAATATCCTATTGATTCCTTCAACTTAAAAATATAACAGAAATTGTAATACATAGAGTCATAGACCAAGATGGTCCATAAAAAAATTAATTATACATATTAAAATCATATTAAAGTGTTTAAATAAATTTTGATATCAGAAATACTTCAAATACAAAAAAATAATTATTGAACAACTAACTATTTAATGCATAATTGATTGAATTGATAAATATATGAATGTATTTTTGATATAAATATTTATTACTTAATTCGTTCAATTCATCTGCGCAAAACTACTTTCCCTCCTCATTTACTATCAAACTATTTCCTAATTTTATGATATTTGAAGTGCATATTAAATGATTCGTTAATTTGAAAATTTTTAATAGCATGATCGATTTTTTTTTAAGAATTTAATATCTCACTTTATACTTTTCTATCAATTTTCTCTTCTCTATTTTTGAATATTTTTTATTATTTCAATTAACCACAAATATGATTTTAAAAAATTCCTATTTGATAGGACTAATAAATTTATCAACTCAAAAGAAGCAGGAGAGAAATTAATTTCATTTCTTTTTTGGCTCTCTACTCTTTTTTTAGTTGATGATTCCGATCAAAAATTTAATTATTTAATCGAGTTAGTTTAATTTGAATTAATAGTGATAAACACATAAACTTGTAATCAAGCAAATATAAAAGCTACCATCACCGCAAAGAGTAAAATAAAGTTGTCATGTCTATATCACTAGTACATAAACAACTATGATTAATACTTAGGCTAACTACTACAATTAGTAATCAATAATTATTTTTTTTTTCTATTTTAATTATCATGATAAAGTTTAATACAATCCTTAAAAAAAATAATAAAAAATATTATTTGACTAATATATCTCCTATAAGTAATTAATTTTTTAATTATATATGCGTCTCTTAGTTCTAGAATGATTAATACTAAGACAAAATTCGAAAAGTAATTAATTCTCTCTGATAATTATTTTGGGGCAACTATTGTTATTGTACTCCGTTTGTCTCATATTATATGGACACTTTCCATTTTACACGTTATTAAGAAATCATTAATGTATTAGGGAACTGTACTATTTTATCATTTATTTATATTAATATACATTAAATTAAGTAAGAAAAAATCATTGATACACTAATTAACTGCGGGGTAAAATAAAAAATAATAATTAATTCTATCCTAATTTAGTGAATGCTCATATACTCCCCACATCCAACTTTACTTTGACCTGTTGATTTGGTACAAGGATTAAGAATAGTAAATGATCGAATAATTTTACCAAAGTACCTTTTGAATATAATAAATACTATATCTTGAAAAATGTAATGGGAAAATAACTATAATTAATAATAAGGATAAAATTAGAAACTAAGTGTAAAATTATCTCTTGGTTTCATAAAGTAGACAAATATTGTTGGACATTCTAAAATAGTAGAGAGGCTAAGAAAAGATGGACAGAGGGAGTAATATAAGACAAATATTTATAGAAAGATGCTCATATAATATGGGACGAAGATAGTAGCTGACAATTAAAATGGGACGAAAAAAGTATTAAAATA
>JAPFFP010000001.1:25261888-25297515 GCA_026153255.1 Solanum medicagineum
TGCAACTAATTATTGAGATCGGACATTGTTGATTGATTGATTGATTTACAGCTGATTTTGTTGTATTTTCCTCTGTCTTTTCCATTGGTGTGAATAATCTTTAGTTTCTGTTTCTATTATGTTTGCCTGTGAGCAAATGTCCAAATAGATATTTGGAATTTGGGTGTAGTAGATTGGCATTTTTCTTATCATGTTTCCTTAAGCTTTTCGCAAAATACATAATTAAATAATGTCCATCATATAGAGTTACTGCATAATGCCTTTTCCCCTTCATATTTTAATAATTTCAGTTTTGTAGGTAGAATGTGTTTGAGAGTGACGAGATCCTTGCATTATCATTTCTTCATTATTCAGCTGAGTAATGCCTTAAAATTGGAACGTTGATGATTGAAGCTTGAGAATAACAATTTTTTTTTTTTTTTGATAACTGAGAAATCTGTATGTGGCCCGCCCTTTGGACTAACCACAGCGTTCTAAACTCGTCGTATAATGGGCCTGCTCCTGTACCCTTATCCACTTAAATACCAGGCTTCATTTGCATAGTGTGGGGGTTGAAGCTGTGAGAATAACAATAATAATCATGAACATTGTGTTTCCGTTGATTCTTCAGTATCAGTCTTTGATTATCCTGAGTTGCAACCATGTGTTTAGGTTTAGAGAGGAAACCTTCTTAAAACGATTAAAAGAGGGAACAAGAGCTTTCTGGAATCTTGTACTTGCTTGATTATTTATTTCGTTTCTACTGAAATAACATTGATGATTCTATTTTTAAGGGATTCTTCAATTTTACATCCAGAAGGCCTCGGCATCTTCTACAAATTTTGGAGCTTGGTTACAATGTCATGTACAACGATGTTGATATGGTTTGGTTAGCGGATCCATTTCCATATTTGGAAGGAAAGCATGATATATACTTCATGGATGACATGGCTACGGTGAGTGCTGAAGAGGATGCAAATGCTTTAACATTTCCTTGTATAGTTTTGATAAGGCTAATGGTTGAGAAGCTCCTTTTTAGAAAGAATTTGTTGAGAAGCTAAATTAAGAATGTTATGGTGCATGATTGAATGTACTGGCAATTACTTTTTGATTCCTTCAATTTATATTTATTATCTTGACATTGTGGATTGGATTTTAGTGATGAAAAGTCTGCTCTCTTCCTTTCTTTTGAACACCAGGTAAAACCTCTGAATCACTCTCATGGTTTGCCACCTCCAGGGAAGAAGGGTCGGCCTTACATCTGTAGCTGCATGATCTATGCGCGACCCACCAATGGAGCCAAACTAATTATGAAAAAGTGGATTGAGGAAATGCAGATTCAACCATGGACCAGAGCAAAGAAATCTAATGACCAGCCTGCTTTCAACTGGGCATTGAACAAAACTGTTGAACAGGTATGTTGCTTTTTTTTTTTTTTTTCATTTTCTACTTCCACGCTTCAGCACCTGCTGCAAGAAACTTCATTTGTGTTGGAATACCCTGTTGCTTTTTCACTTAATGACTTATAGACGTTGGTTCCTCCATGGGTCATTGAGTGGTTTCGGTAGGACATGTCAAAAATGTCGGGCTTATTTTAGATCCAAAATTAAGCATGATCAGAACTAAAACTAAGATAGTTTTCTCAAGTAGCACTGTTATTCTATGAAGGCCAATGATTTAGGAAGGTATAACCAATCTTTTATGTTTTAACCCCTCCCTTTCTTCTCTTGTCCCTTGTTTTACCTCCCATTTTCTCTTTCTAGTGTGTCTCTGTTAGGCGAATTATTATAGGCTGATTTTTATTTGATTGAGGTTGAAAAAGCAGTTTGAAAATTTGATGTGAGAAAATAATCTGTTCAATGTAGTTGCGTGGATCTCGTTTTGAAGGCAAATTAATTGATTGTGGAGTTGGGCAGCATTTCTGAAATAAATAAACTGCTGTTTACTTGCTGCTATTTCATAATGATTACTATTTTAATACTTCACAAAAAAACGATTACTATTTTTATTATCTGCACCAACTTTGCTTTTCTGTCTTTTCCCAGAAAGCTCACCTCTAGTAATCTTAGTGTCATAATTGTAGTGTAGGTCCAAATAGGTAGTTGGCGATTGCAAGTAACTCTCAGGAACCTTTTGAGCCTTAGTATGCTCGTGCCTATAATAGCCACAGGAGGACTTCATGTGGTGAGCGGTGAGAGTTAGCGAAGTGCCAAAGCCTTATGTGCTACTACTTAGAGCAGCTAAGTTGACTTGAAGCTATGATAGAGGATGTTTCCTCTCGCCTAGGAGCTGAGAGACCTTCGACGGCCGTAGAAGTAATTAAGGAGTGACTCGTTGCTTATGGATCATCAGCATTCTGGCTAAAAAAAGTACATAAGGTTCCTATTTCCATTTATCTGTGAGCTAGTCATACCAAGAGTGATGAAAGTGAAAGAAATGGACTAGCTTTGAACTTATTGTCAGACTTATGCAACTAAAATTACTGGATCAAAATGTTATCCAATTTGGGTTATTTAGATTCTGTTTGGTTAAGAGAAAGAAATATGGTTAGTTTAATTGTGTTTTAGGCCAAACAAGGAATCATTTAGTCCTCTCTTTTTCTATTCTGTTATTTCTGCAGGGCACCCCATTTCAGTGAAAATATAAGTTAGATTGTTCAACTCTCAGTGGAATCAAACTGGAATTAGATGGAATATAAGATAAAGTATAGTGTGATACAGTGCATCACAAAATAGATGTACAAATAAAAGTGGTATATCTAAGACCAGATTATGAAAGTTGTCAGGCCTCTACCCTATGCAAAGTCCACATGAATTTATTTCTCCAGTTATCCTAGTCTTGGAACATAAATATGGCTAGTGTAACCTTCAACAGACGCACTAACATTATCAAAGTCTAGTTTTCCAAAAGGGGAAAAAAAGCTAAATAAAGTAAGACAGAGTATGATAATAGCTCTTTCAGTTGTCCATTTTTTTTTTCTATTTTGTAGGCACAACATATGCAACAGCACTTTCAATTTTTGTTGGGCTGTTTATCTTAGTTTTCCACACTTCTGCATCCTAGACTTGTCTCTATTATTATCTATGTTTCATTTTTCTTTTGGATGCTATTTAGTTACGTTTGATCAGGATAGGCAGTTTACTTGTACATGACGCTGTTGCAGGTTGACATGTATCTGCTTCCGCAGTCAGGATTCCCAACGGGTGGTCTATACTTTCGAAACAAGACTTGGGTGAAGGAAACCAAGGGAATGCATGTTATTATTCATAATAACTATATTGTTGGTTTTGAGAAGAAGACAAAACGTTTCCGTGATTATGGTCTCTGGTTGGTGGATGATTATAGCTCTGAATCCCCGCTTGGCAGAATAGACTAGATAAGAAGAGAGTAAAAAAGACCTAATGATATCATTTTGGCAAACTACGGGAGCAGTAATTCGAGCAGCAGCAGACCCAATGATGTCCTTTGGAAGTTTTAGCAACTGGTGCACATTCATAACCAATATCTCAATCATTTCATTGAGTTGATATTCTGGGTTGCCAAGCGAAGCATGGCGGAATGTTCCTTCCTAAATGCATAGATTTTGTAATTCCACCTTAGATTTATTGAGAACTCTGCTATTGCTTATCGATGTTTGCTTTGTTCTCATATAAAATGAGTCTGCATCAGGGACTCCAAATTGCTCTATTCTTCCCTCTTTTACACTCCAATATTGATTTGTATCTAGTCAGTGTACAAGACGCAGTAACTTTGTGAAATACTGAATGAAATGTTGTGCAATATTGCTCCAATCTGCTATCATTTCAGTGACATGTTTTCCCAAACTAGTGCATTACTGAAATTGGTTTGCAAGCCTGAACATGGATTTCTTTTTTCTTCCCTTTCTCCTCAAGCATTCATTACAATTCACAAGATTCTAAAGAGTGTGATATTTAGCTCATGCATTAAGTCTTCTTTTTTAAAAGTCATATAAATAAAGCGGCAAGAGTAATGATTTTTCTCTTTGGCCTATTAATTAATTTCATGTATTTTTTGAATCAGTTTACGGAAAATATTTTGCTTTCTTTAGACATCTAATTTGTATTTGATGTCAACTGTTATGAACAAAAGATTGAAGTTGATTCTTTAGTTTTTTTAAAAAAAATTAAGTGCGTCTGCCGGGAGTCGAACCCGGGTCTATTGCTTGGAAGGCAATTATCCTAACCGTTGGACTACAGACGCCCCAGTTGTTAACCGGCTGTCCGATAAGCATTTTCTTCAAGAAACAAATACTTCATTCAGATAACCGAGTCCTAATTATAATACTCATTTTATTTAAAGGAAATTTTGGATATAATCACTCAAAAATACTTTAATTATGCTCCATATTATAATTTGGGTAATTACATTTTGTAACTGTAGTTATGGAAGCATTTGTATAATTTTCTTTACGATTCACAATTTTTGTGTAGTGTTTGTATAGTTCTTGTTTACAATTTACAATGTTTTTATATTTCGTTGTGACATGCGCATACAATATTTGTATAACTTGCATAAATTATACAAAACTCAAATTGTAATTACGGCTACATGTTTGTTATAAGCATTGGTTCAAACTATAAATGTATTAGTTAGATAACTAATATATATTTACTTATCCGCGTTAAAATTAATTGTCATAGTAGAGTTGTTGTAATTCTAGTGGTGCTCTTTAATTATGTCAAATAATCTTTTATCACAAGACTAACCAATCAATTATTTTTTAATCAATTCTAGTAGAATACAGAGAGTTTGTTGGAAACAATTTCTTCATCTTTATAAAATAAAGATAAAATTAAAATCTACATATATTAATTCTTTAATTTTTAGATCTTATTTAAGAAAACACACTAAATATATTATTATTATTATTATTATTCTAATAAGATAATATGGCCATATCTCGCAAGATGCTGTCACTGTTGAATCAATGTCGATAATTAATTAATTAGAGATTTTCTTTCATACACTCAATTTGTACTATTACGTGTAGTGTAGTCTACTTGTGTCGGCTCACACTTCACACAACGATTGATTATATATAAAATGTCATATTCCTTACTCTTCTAATATTTTATTATTTTAACTTAGATAGTTGTTCTACTTAAAATTATTTACCTTTAATATCTTTTTTTAAGAATAACAATTTTGTATTTGGTTAATCAGTTTGAAAAAAAAAAAAACACCTTTATCAAAATTGGAGCAATAATTTATGCTAGAGTCGGATTGGCCTATTTAGTACTTTTTCAAAAACCAATAAATATATTTTTGTTTTTTTAAAAATTTAATTAAATAAATATAATATTGATCATCTAAAATAATTATTTAGATAAAATCGTACATACGTAAAATTTCACTATTATTTAAAACAATATTCTTTCTCCTTAGATTCTCAGGCAACGTAAGTCAATTGTCAATTGCTAATTGACATAATTAGGAGTTCGAACAATATTTAATTTAAATTAAAAATTATTATCATTTAAAGTTGAAAAAGTGTATTTTTGAGTTGAAATGAGGAGCCTATTTTTCCTTACAGGTCCCTTTTTATCTGGAATACAGCCAATAAGATGTTGAAATTTCAAGAGAAAAAGAAGGTAATCAAGCATGTATATATGGCTACTAGTGGACCTTCAACATAATCATGACATTGGGAACACTATCAACAAATGAAATGTGAAGTTTCTTTATTTTATTATAAATAAATAAATACTTCCTCTATTCATTTTTATTTGTCACCATTTAATTACATAAATTTTAACCAATATTTTAAAATGTATTTTTCATTATATTAATTAACAAGAATTCCATCTTATAGCATTTTCCGTATAGGTTTCAACCATCTAAATTTTTTAGATTTTAAATATTAAATTTAGCTACTCCAATTTAGCTTTGAAATTTAGTCAAGTTAATCTAAAAAAGCAAAATAATGACAAATAAAAATAAATGAAACAATTATTAAGCTTGACTTTGTGCAATTATGTAATTAGATTCTTCCTCCTTTTGATTCCCAAGCAAAGTAGTATCCACTTAGAAAAGGTCATAAACGGAAGATGGTTAAAAACATAATCGTGCTTCAATAAAAGTAAGGAAAATATTAACCTCACAAAAGAGAAAATAGCCAAATAATCCCCTAATCTATAGTTGAATTTTCAACTACACACTTTATCTTCACGGGAATCCTATCAACCCCCTAAACTATTTTAAGGTGAAGTAAATTACCCCTTAAGTGTTGAGTTGGCATAAACAGTGTATTTCACTCTCTTTTGAGAGAGTGAATTGCCTATTTTTTCTTTTATTTCGTTTTCTTTTTCTTTTTTTCCTTTTTCTTTCTCCTTCTTTCTTATTTTATATATTTATTCAAATATATTTCTCCACCATTATCATTGTTGAAGCTTCATCAATGTAGATCTAGCAAAAAAATTCAGTAATTAGTGTAATTTATGAACAAATAATTCCTCAATAAACATATTTAGAACACACCTAATAAATTAAACCTAGTTTCTAAAGATAACATATTCATTAATCAAAACTTTACTTTAAATAATCTCTCTTCTCTTCTTATTTTTTCCTTTTTACTTCTCTTAAATTAGATCTGAATAATCCCCCCTCCCCCTCAAGTCCACCCCACACTTCATCTTCTTCTTCACATTTTTCATGTACTTTTCTTCACATTCATCTACAAAATTTCTTCATCAATTCTAACTATCAAACTACTTAGTTATCATTTTTCAATTAAGATTCTAAAAGAAAAATTCATTTTCATAAGAATTTTTATTTTTCAACATCAGAACATACTCCTCTCAATTGTGAACTCCAACAAAAATGGGAGGTGATTTCATTCTTTATTAATCACAAATTGAATATCTTTAGAAGCATAATTTTTTTTTTTAATTTCTCTCTCCTTCTCCTTTCTTCACTTTCCAAGTTTACTTCCACTTCCACTCATGCCACTCATTTCCACCACTGTCACAGCGGCGGGGTTTGGTACAGTCGCTACCACCGATGGCATCACATATCAACTAAGCCAACTCAAAAAATCATCTCCAAAGTCACAATAACATTAATTTTCGGGATGAGCAACGACAACAATCATCAATATCGCTGGTGGTAGCAGAAGGGAAAGATCTGTGTTAAGCGTAGCTATGGTGAGATCTCACGAGTTTATGCGTGAATTTAGAGATGGAGATGTCATTAGTTATAATAGAGGTTTTGTAATTGCTACAATTGAAATAAAAAAAAGAAAGAGAAAAGAAGTAGAAAAAATAATTACAAATTTATTGTATTTATTATGTGGCATTGACATGGCAATGACGTGGTATTGATGTGGCGCGCGCGTGTATTACCCCACAAGATACATAACTGGTTATGGCATTTTAAGGTGAAGTTAATTTATAATTTTAAATAGTTCATGGGGTTGATAGGGATCCCGTGAAAATAAAGTGTGTGGTTGAAAATTCGACTATAGGTTGAGGCTCATTTGGCTATTTTCTTTCTCACAAAATTTTAAATATATAGTTAAATTATTGAGAAACGAGAAGAAAAAGAATTTAACAACATCCAACTTATGACCATATATATTTTTGATTTATTACTAGGTACCTATTTTGAAATTTGACTAATTTAAATTCACATTGAAATGTATTATTTTGAGGGTAAAATAACCCTTATCAAATATTAACGATTTTATATAAAAGACAAAATTGATAAATAAACATTTACCGCTCTATCATAATTAGAATAATCTTTTATGGTCCACAAATAATTATATGCTTACTATTACCATGATAGCTATACAAAATAAAAATAAAAGGTTGCATATTTTATTCATGTTAGTGTATTCATACCTAATTAAGACAATTTCGATTTGATTACTCGTACCAGATGTGGAAAGTGTTTTTTTTCCTGGTCAATATTTTGAAAGAGAAAGTCAAACTTATAAATATGTAACATTATCTTGTCACTTCTAACACTCCTTTAATTAACATCTTGATTGTACTAACTAAATGTGCTATTTTAATTGTATGCAAATTAATAGTAAAATATTCCAGATTCTATTAATCATTAAAAAAAAGTACTTTAAAATTCATGGTTGAAATTCTTGCTAATATTTGGTATCAGACCTAATTTGTTTACCTTATCAAATAAAGTTCAACAAAATTTTACTCAATTCAGCATAATGTAAAGTTTCATCGTTTGAAAGACTTTATAATATTCAAATGAAAAAATAAAAATAGTGAAAGATGAACAAAATAAATAAATATAAAAATGATATTGTTGATTCATGATAATCGTTAAAATATAAACGACATATAAAAAGGATGCTACAACTAATAAAATACATTCCATTTTCCAATTATAACAACAATCATTATATTAAATGAGACAAAAAAATTATATATTAAAAAATTATTTTCAAATTTATCAATATATGAACTATTTTTATAAATAATATACATATATATATATATATATATATATATATATATATAGATATAGCCATATATACACACGTACTATCTTCAAAGAAAATAAAGTCCAAAAAAAATTTGAAATCCCAAATAATTATTTTAATGATCTTATAGTTGAGATGTACCTTTCCATCACAATGAACTCATATTGATAGCTTGAGTTTAAACTTTATTAATATTCAAGAAGGACCTAACCCAAATTTCACGTGTTATAGTAAACTTAAGGTAATTTTAAATGAGTGAATGCAGTTTATTTTATTTCATGCCACAACTTCACTCAATTTATGATGAATTTTTACCGTAGTATATATATGTTAATTGCAAAATAAATAGTTAAATGATTTTAATTGGATTTTTATTATCCATAATAATGTAATGTGCATTTTTTTAAATGCATCAGCAGCATTTAATGGGGGTCAATTTTTCACATTTCCTTACCAATTTTTTTTTTCACATTCTAAGAATCTAATTTCTCCAACATCATTCAATATTTATCCAAAAATAATCTAGCAAATATTTTTTTAAAAATTATTCAGGTACACAGAATTAATATTTTGTTCACTTTCATCCCTCTTCGCTTTATTATAAAGACTTTGAAAAAAATAAAAAATGTAAAATGACATTTTCTTTAATAGAATCATTTATAATTATCTTCAAGAATTTCCTTCATAATTATTTTTCTTTAAAAGTAGTCAGAAGAAGTGTATTTTAGTCTATTTCCTAAAGTATATAGATGTAGCAAGAAAATAGGTCATTTTGCCTATGCTTCAATTTCACTTTACGGACAAATAAACCCTTATCCATAGGCAGCGTATCTCATATCGTGTCGAGAAATTCAAAATACCACGTTTTTATCAATTTATCGCCTGTTATTACAAGTCCTTTTGTCCTAAAGTTTTACTCATTTTTCCACTTTTGGTAAAATAAATTTCCTCTAATTTTAATTTGATTTAATAAAAGCCGATACATAGTGTCATTTGAAGCTTCAAATTTTCTAATTTATATAAATATATTCACACTCACCTTTGATTTCTAGTAATTTGTTGCGTGGATTATGCATTATGTTCTTACTATATATTGAATAAATTCGTTCATATATAATACTTAGCAGTAATGGACTCACATAATATTCAAGGGATCATTCGAACTTCTTTCACTGAAAAATCATATAATTTTTATATATATAATAAATATTAAATTTTTTTAATTAATTTGTATATCTAATTTTAAAAATTTTAAACTTTCAGTAGAAAATTCTGATTCGCTATCACGTCAAATGCAAGGACAACGCCACGGTGACGCATGGATCTATCTTCTTAGTCTATTACTTATTGTGCTCTGTTCCTCTTCTTTCTTGCATAAACATAAATACTAGCTATATTCTCTTTCTTTCCTTATTCATTTTTTAATTTATAGTAATTTAATTAATATATGCAGATCTTTTTTTTTATATTGAATTAATGTGAAGCTGCTTTTTTTGAAAAGAAGAAAAATAAGAAGATAAAACTCACAAGCATCTTCTTGATTTCTTTAATGGTAGAAAACAAACGACACTCTGCTAATTCTTCTTTTTGACATCACAGGAAATATATTTTACTAAAAAATAAACAAGAATACTACTAGGTGAAGTGGGTGTTGCTGTGTTCTTTGATTTTTTGGTTGTTTTGCTTGTATGAGTTGGTCTGTGATTTTCTTTTGACGGGATGTAAATGGGGTCTCTTGAAAATGGGGTTTCTTTGAAGAAAGATCAGAACTTGCTTCGTTCTTCATCAGCAACTGGGAGAAATTCATTTAGTCAAAGACAAGTCAGATCGAGATTTGCAAGATTCTTGTTTGTTAAGAAGATCAATTATCTACAATGGATTTGTACTGTGGCTGTCTTTTTCTTCTTTGTTGTTCTCTTCCAGATGCTCTTGCCTGGCTCTGTGATGGAAAAATCTGGCAATTTATCTCTACACAGTGAAGTGGGGTCTGGGGATTTAGCTTTATTGGAAGAGTTGGGGGCTTTGGATTTTGGGGAAGATATAAAGTTTGAACCTTTAAAGCTTCTAGCTAAATTTCATGATGAGGCTGTGGAGGACAATGGAACTGTTGCTTCAAGGACTGTTGTCAGATTTGGTTGTAGAAAACCTAAGCTGGCTTTGGTAAGCGTCAGTGTTCCAGTTCAATTCTTACTTCTGTAAAGTAAATCTTGATTATGCTTGTGTGCTTGGTTAAGTATGTTTTTGTTCCTTTTAAGTAGTTTCTGATTTATTCTGTTTGCTGCATATAGGTATTTGCAAATTTGTTGGTCGATCCATATCAAATTATGATGGCAAATGTTGCAGCTGCATTACGGGAGATCGGCTATGAAATTGAGGTAACTTTGTGTTTTTTTACTTAGTACAGAAGGCTTATGCTCATAAAAATAGAGGCAACTCCAGCTGCTATGAACTTAAACAAGGTTGTGGATGTTTTGCTCGAGATTAGTGGTAGTGATAATACAATTAGGGATGTCAAGATTCTTTGTTCCTCTAGCTTTAGACGTCTAAAGGATATAATAGTCTTCATGTACAACTGGCAATTGATGCGAATACTATTGACTACTGAAATCAACGACAAACATTGACTTGTTTACTGGTTTCATCTTCTGCGGAAGTTGAACTGTAGTATTTGTTTGGGGAATCTTAGTAGCTCAATTGGTTGGCTACCTGAACTTCTACCGTATTGGTGAGGGTTTGATTCCCCACATTGTAATCCCCTCCCCATTTCCCCTTCCTCTACCCCTGATTTTTTTAAAAAAGCTGTAGTGTTTGTTGAATCGCATGAAGAGTACTTCCAGGATTTTCTTGAAATCTTTGGGCCTGGTTTGGGACATTGTTATGCAATCCTACGGAAATAGGTTAAATCTTGTAATCTAAGGGAATCGGAAATGTGATACAATAAGTATCAAAGAAGAAGTGATAAGATTTGTTGTATATATACTTGAAGAGATGATCAAGTATCTGGAGTTGGTAAAAAGGGATTGAAGAAGACTTTGCTAGAACGCTAGAGAAATAAAAGACTGGCAGAATTTGCTAACATCAACTTAGTTTATTCTGTGAAGATGCCTGATAATTGAATTCCAGCGTTTGACGCTTAGTGGTTTAAGAATGGGCAACCCGAAAATGTTCAACTTATGTTATGCACTGTAAAAGATGCTTCGTGCAATACAATGGGACCTATAAATGAGTTCATGTCAATAATGTATGTTCTAAAAAGTTACTGTTTAGTTTCCTTTAAAACAAAATCCAGCTTAAACAAGTAATGAATGTTGCTTGGTTTCTACATCTGCCATGCCCTGCTAGACTATAAGTATCAGTAGCTACGAAAAAAGAATCAAAGTTTTCCCTTCTTACAAGAAATGGTCATTTCTTTGGGCACTCATGACCTTCCAAACATCTGCAGGTGCTCTCACTTGAAGATGGCCCAGTGAGGTCCATTTGGAAAGATGTAGGAGTTCCAGTCATCATCATGAACACCAATGAGCATACAAAGATTTCCTTAGATTGGCTAAAGTATGCATTTGTTTATTATTTTCTAATAATTGAATAACTTTTGATTAATGTTGGTGATTACTGATGGAAGAAAACTTTTTGTCTGTAGCTCAAGAATCATTTTTCTATTTCTTATATAACTTTACGAGGCTTCTTGATATTCTCAGACATATTTTTTTCTACTTTTTCTTAGGTATCTATTTAGAGTACTTGGCATGCTGAGTAGTAGTTCCCTGTGCCTTAGATATTTAAAATGTCTCACCACTGAGAATCCATCTATTACCAAAAATATTGGAGTGAACAGTTTCTGATTATTTTACATGCTCTTTGTAGCTACGATGGCCTACTTGTGAACTCTCTTGAAGCTGTCAATGTCTTGTCTTGGTAAGCACTTCTTTTCTCTTTAGTATCAGATATCTTTCTTAAATGACCTGTTAGTTAGATACTTTTGTGATTTTCCTTCTTTCATTCTTTGCGGAGTATGCAAATTGCTGTTTTACCTGATAGTATCTATGTAACTAATCTGACTCATGATTGTTTGAGATTACCAAGAATATACACAAGAGTGTAAAACTATGAATTCAGACAATAACAATCTGGATTTCTACGCACCTAAGGGTGTGCCTAGTGGTCAAAGAAGTGGTTGAGAGAGGTGGCAGGTATCCCATGGAATTAGTCGAGGTGTGCAAACGTTGATCTGGACACCACGGTCATCAAATAAAAGATCTGGATTTTTACTTACTAGGAGTGGATTTTCTCAAGCTTTAGGCTAGATCCTATTAATATATGGTGATGCTAGACTGTATAACCATGCATTTTAGAAATGGTGTGGGTGTTTATTGGTCTATAATAATATACTATTATATCTTCCTTGCTTTGATTTTAAAAAAGAACTATCATGTCTTGTTCCTGAAAAATTGGTAATTTTTTGAGTTCCAGACAAAAAGGTCACTTAATAGGATCATGTTCTTATAAGTATTGTCAATCTTTTGCTCATCTCTTTTTCAAAGCATTTGTATTTATGTTGCACTTTCTGAACAATGATGATAAGAAGTATGATGTGTCTCATTTTCTTTTCGCTTTGCTCTCTTTTCTGGTGCCTCTTTCTATGATATTTGTGACAGTGTAATGCAGGAGCCTTTCAAGAATGTACCTCTGGTATGGACTATTAATGAACTTACACTTGCTTCTCGTTTGAAGCACTATATTTCAAGTGGGCAGAATGATTTTGTGGACAACTGGAGAAAAGTCTTTACTCGTGCCAACGTTGTGGTCTTCCCAAACTACATCCTGCCGGTACTGTTCTTTAACAAAAGATATCTCTCTCCTTTGTCTTGATATGAGTCTAGTTTCCATGCATGTCAAAATACTGAAAAATCTGGGTGAGACGATTTGCACCCATTTTCTGTGTTGCTATTCTGTCATTCACATAGAGCTGTCTTGGTAGAGGTCGTCTCACAGACTGAACGCATCATATTGCCTCCCAAGAGTAGCTTAACATGCATCTAAGAGTATGGTCTAGTGGTCAATAAAGTGGGAGGAGAACCATGAAATCTCAAATTCGAGTTCAATGAGCAAAAGACACTAGGTGATTTTTTCCTTCTGCCTAAGACTTGGTGGGTAGAGTTGTTCGGTTCTCGGGTTGGTGGATGGTAGCAGGAGCACGTTGAAATAGTCGAGGTCTGGGCAAGCTGGCCCAGACAATATTGTCATCAAAAAAAGGAAAATGATGGTCCTTCCCACCCAATTTATGTGAAGATATTTGACTGGGCATGGTGTTTAAGAATGAATAGATACTTACCTGGCTATAAATCATCTCACTAAGGATAAAACAGATAGTTTTAAGTCAAATTCTTACTCAGTATAGAAGGGTGTCATACTTTTTGTTACAAACTAAAAAAGAAAGAGAGTCACAAAATTGTGATGGAAGTAGTAATCAGTTATTAGATATCCTTAATTTCTGCCTAGCTGAATCATCTTTTCTAAGCAAGTACAATTTGTATGTTCTTGTCATCAACGATTAAAATTATTCTCCTGATGATATGGGTGAGTTATTCATACTCCCTTTTGCATTCTCATACTTGTTATTGAGGAATCAGTATTATCTGTATGCTGATTACGAGTCGTACACTATTTAGATAGGTTATTCAGCGTGCGATGCTGGAAACTACTTTGTCATTCCGGGTTCTCCTAAAGAAGCGTGGGAAGTTGATACCTTCATGGCTGCATCCAGTGATAATTCACAAGCTAAGATGGGCTATGCACCTGAAGACTTTGTTATTGTGGTTGTGGGGAGTCAGCTTTTATATAAAGGCCTCTGGCTAGAACAAGCCCTTGTTTTACAAGCTTTATTACCTGTGTTTCCTGAATTAACAAATGATGGCAATTCAAATTCCCGTTTCAAGATTGTTGTAATGACAGAAAGTGCAAATACCAACTACAGTGTGGCTGTGGAGGTAAAGGATTTTTTTTCTTTTTCTTGAGTAATTTGTGTCCTTTTCTTGGTCTGTACTGTAGCAATTTGAATGTCTTTACAGTATTTTTTGTTCTTCTCATATGTACTTTAGTAACTTGGCAGTGTGATTTCCATAGGCTATTGCGCGGAACTTAGGATATCCTGAGGGAATGGTAAAGCACATTGCTCCTGCTGAAGATACAGAGAGAACTTTGAGTGTGGCTGACCTTGTTATATATGCATCTTTCCGTGAGGAGCAATCTTTTCCAACCACTTTGCTAAAGGCAATGTGCTTTGGGAAACCTACAGTAGCTCCAGATCTACCAATGATAAAGAAATATGTAGGTATCTTAACTCATTAAATGTTCTGTGGATATCAAATTTTTGCGTAGGTTGTCAGTACATCTTATTCGATGTGGTTGAGAACGTGTATTACTACTAGCAAGTTATTTTTTAGTCTTCTTTGGATCTATTTTTGATTTCATCCATCATCATGACACACTTAGCTCAACTACAAGAACTCATCCCGTGCATGGAGAAGTATTTGAAGATGATCACCTAAAGAAATCTTTCCATTCTGATAACTTTGTTTTATAAAGATAGAACAACTGATTTAGCTATATAAATGCTTACACTTATTCTTTTGGCAGACTGGCAATGGTTAGTATTTGATATTCTTTAACAAACTCATGGCTTATCCTTGGCCTAATTCCGACTTTAGTTTCTCTTGTATCATACACAGGACTTTCATGTTTAATTTGTCTTTATCAGACCCAATTCCCAAAGCATTTGATTGAACATATCTCATGCACTGAACACTAAGATTGTAATCCTTATCCTTTGTCATTTATCTCACCCTGTGCTTGCCAGGCAACAATTGACAATCACTACGTCCTCACTGACTTAAAAGCATAATGATTTGTTTTCCACTTTTAAAGCAAGGGACTACATATTTTACTCTATTATCAGGTTGATAATAGGATGGTTTTTGACTTTTAAAGCAAGACTGATTGTTTTCACACTATTATTAGATCGATGACAGGGTGAACGGCTATCTTTTTCCCAAAGAAAATGTCAACGTTTTAGCACAGATCATGTTGCAAGTAGTATCAAATGGTGAACTATCACTTCCAGCCCGCAAGGCTGCTTCAGTTGGACAACATACTGCAAGGAACCTTATGGTTTCAGAAAGTGTGGAAGGGTATGCTCTGTTATTGGAGAACATTCTCCGATTTCCATCCGAAGTTGCATATCCCAAAGCTGTCACTGAAATTCCTGGAAAAACAAAAGCAGAATGGCAATGGCAACTTTTTGAAGCAATTGAGACAAAATATTCTCAGAACAACAGTTTGAAGACCTCAAGATATTTGGATGAGCTTGAAAGGCAATGGGATCCGACCCAAAGAGAGGATTCTGCAGCTGTAGTGGAAAAGAATGAGGACTTTTTGTATAGCATTTGGGAGGATCACAGAAACAGTGAGATAGCTAATAAGAGAAAGCGAAGAGAAGACGAGGAGGTAATTGATTCTAGACATGCCGTTGTGTCCTTTACTTCTGTTTGATCTCCCTTAAATACTTGGCTTTGTGACTGGTTATTTTCTACCAACAAAGCAAAAGGGGTTGTTTTGTAACTGAAAGTTCTGGAGATTAATGTTACTTTTATCTTTTTGCATCTAAATCGATACAGTTGAAGGGAAGAACTGATCAATCTCGTGGAACATGGGAGGAAGTATACAGAAGTGCCAAAAGGGCTGATCGGTCTAGGAATGATTTGCGTGAAAGGGATGAAGGGGAGCTTGAAAGAACTGGTCAGCCATTGTGCATTTATGAGCCATATTTTGGAGAAGGGACTTGGCCCTTCTTGCATAGTACATCACTTTATCGTGGCCTTGGACTTGTGAGTTATCTTGCTTTCAAATTGCTTCACATTTCTCTATATCTTGCTTGACAGGATATGTACGAAAGCAAAAAGTTTTGGTTCTCTCCTTTGTTTTTATTTATTAATGGGCCATATGCAAAGGACCTGAAATTTTGTGCTACTGAAAGAATGCTGAATTGAAGATTAGCAATAGTTTTTATATGCTTCTTAAAATATGACATTTTTGTAAAGTGTGTCACCATATTACTTTATATATCTGATGGTTTTCTTTTTCCTTCCCTTCTGTTAATGCCTCAGTTGTAAATCTTTTCAAAAATTGAATTGATAATTTTTTATGTGAGGATTGTTTCTTTGACTTATCAGTTCATAACTATATCTCCTTTGAAATTGGATACCAACCTGAGTAAGAGAGAAAATATCATTTGATTTGCAAAATGATATGGTATACTACTATCCCTGATTGGTGGAAGTTGGCTATTATTTTCATCTAGATGTATTCAGTTATGATCTTTCGATGTGAATTTAAAAACTTTTGATAGTCCGATTCGTTCTCTCTTTGAAGTTGGTAAATTTTAAAAAAGTAAATTCATCAGTCTTATGCGTGTCTCAATTGGCTCATTTGCAGTCAAGCAAAGGGCGACGGCTCGGTCATGATGATATAGATGCTCCTTCTCGGCTTTCACTTCTAAATAACCCTTACTATAGAGACGTTCTTGGTGAATATGGAGCTTTTTTTGCTGTTGCTAACAGGATTGATAGGATACACAAAAATACCTGGATAGGCTTTCAGTCTTGGAGAGCAACAGCAAGACAGGTACATAGTATTCATTGATATTTCTACTTTCATTTTTTGTCAGGCAACTTGTTCTTTTGTTAGCGTGGTAAAAGATGATAGCATATCCACAGAACTCAGAAGAGAGTAGTATACAGGCTCTTGGCCCTTTAGTTTACATGTGGCTCAAATGCCTTGATGCAATAGGTTGTGTTAAGTATGATTTCACTGTATACTGTCTAGATTTCTCTCACTTTGTCAGCACTAATGAATTGCCTTTTCTACGGACAAGTTTTGGCGGCCATCATCTCCAGTTACCTTCTTGATGCCAAGTAGCTATGGGAATGTTGGTTCACCTGTCATGACCCATTCCTTGCAGTCTTTATCAAGAATAACTCTTATAAATTTTATTTCAGAGATTTCAACCTCTGCGCTCAATAGATTCATTAAATAAGCTGTTCAAAGTCCAAACATCCTGAAAACAACTTCAAACCTTTTGAAACAGTAGTATATACCTAGAGTAAAGAGGCACAATCAACATATCACTGTTCAAATGTGGATTCATTCAATCATGTCTTAGAAAAGTAAAGGTCCAGATCATCATTAACGGATGCATCTAAGTCATATTTGTTAAAGATTGTACAACATTGATCGAGGGAATGAGCTGTTTTCTCCTTATATTATCTTGGTCCTCTTGGACAATCCTCACCTTCATTAGCTAGTTTTTAGGGCTGAGGTAAGCGACGGTCCATTTTCTTAATAATAGATACAATGCATCTTATATCATCACCTATGCCTCATCTATGTTGCTCAGACTCTTCAAAAGTGTTGGCGGATGCATGTCGGATTCGTCAAAAATAGTGTATTTTCGGAGAATCCGACACGGGTGCGGCATTGAAAGTGAAGAGTCAGCACAACTTAGTGCCTCATGGGTCTAAGAGAATAGGATTTGTTCAAGTTAGACTGTGCATATAAACCTAAATATGCCTATCAAAAAGTATTAGTTCAATCAGAGGTTTGGTCTAATGAGTGTGACTTGTCAGCTGTCAAGTAAATGAGTGCTAATTGATACTCAAATTTACTGCTCCAGCTGAAGCTTGTCAAGATTTTAATGGCTAGAGGTTCTTCAGTTCTGCCTTGAACAACTAGGAGTTAACTTGCCGGCCCATTTTTGAATATCTTTTTAGTTGTATGGTCTTGCTTGACAATTGAATTAAGTTATTTGATGTATTAAGTGCAAATCACATTACTGTGCCCATCGGGTTTTATTTTGATTTACAATTTATACAAACGTTGTTGCTTAAACAGCACTCATTGTCCAAGACTGCTGAAAAGTCGCTACTTGATGCTATTGAAGCACGAAGGCATGGTGACACACTCTACTTTTGGGCTCGTATGGATGTGGATCCAAGGAACCCACTCAAACAAGATTTCTGGTCATTTTGTGATGCTCTTAATGCTGGAAATTGCCAGTAAGAGTGCCTACATTATTTAATTTATTTTCCCATTAGACTGCCTACATTATTTAATTTATTTTCCCATATTGCAACCCCCCCTGCTTCAAAAAAAAAGCACTTTAATTCGAAACTGTTGGGAATGTATTGCCTAATATCTTTCATGTCATTTAATTGAAGGTTTGCTTTCTCTGAGGCACTCAAAAAGATGTATGGCTTAAAGCAGAATTTGAGCTCTCTTCCTCCCATGCCTGTGGATGGAGGCACATGGTCTGTCATGCACAGTTGGGTTTTGCCTACCAAGTCCTTTGTAGAATTCGTGATGTTTTCAAGGTTTGAACACTTCATGTCTCTGCAAAGCATAGTTGAATCCTGATATTGGGCCCCTGAATTGCTTTTGTCACTGAACAATTCTTAATATGACATCTTCTTTTGCAGGATGTTTGTCGATGCACTCGATTCTCAATTTTACGAAGATCACCATCGAAGTGGCCATTGTTATCTTAGTTTGACCAAGGTACTGATGCTAATTTGGGAGGCACACAACATTAAAATGTGAAAAAATGCGCTTTTTGATGTTTAATTCATGCATCCACGCGTGATAAAGAAATTTACTTACTAAGCTCATGGTTCTAAGACCTGATTGTTAAATTACTAGCAGAATGATCGAGCTAAAAGAGTTATATGTCTAATAACTAAAGAAGTATCAAAATAGAACTAGCATTAATAGAAATATCATCTTTGACATTGTTAAGGACTTAGCTTGTAACCCCATCAAATTTTTCTGACATGTTCTCAGGACAAACATTGTTATTCAAGAGTCCTTGAGATGCTTGTAAATGTTTGGGCTTACCATAGTGCAAGAAGAATGATGTATGTGGACCCACAGACAGGCTTGATGGAAGAACAACATAGATTAAAAAGCCGTAGAGGCAAAATGTGGGTGAAGTGGTTCCAATTTAACACACTGAAGAGCATGGATGAGGAACTGGCTGAGGAGGCAGATGCTGACCGGCAAAAAAAGAGGTGGTTGTGGCCGTCAACTGGTGAAGTTTTCTGGCAAGGTATCTATGAAAAAGAAAGAAATTTGAAAAACAAAGAGAAAGAGAAAAGGCGGCAACAGAGTAAGGATAAAATTAAAAGGATTAAGAATCGAACTCATCAAAAGGCATTAGGAAAATATGTCAAGCCTCCTCCTGAAGAATTGGAAATATCAAACACAATGACAACGACAACAGCAACAGCAAGGCTTATGAGGTAGTATTAGTCTACAGGTAGTCTGTCCAGAAGTCAAATAGTCTAATTTGGTTAATATATATTCTTTTCAAAATCCCTACCATTTTTTCATTTTTGTTCAGAGGGATGCTATAGGTTTTTATGATGTGTATTAGAGGGTATTGATCATAGATGCATCCTTCTGATATTGTCGCCAAGCATGTATCTTGTTAGTGCTTTTTTTTCTCCATTTTTTTCTTTCTCCTTTTGAAAATTCTCTTATAAGAGAGGAAGCATTTGTAAGCTAACAGTTACATGCTGAGCTTCAGCAATTGTACGTGTTGTAACTTGAGAAAACTCTATACCTTTCTGCTAAGTGAAATTACATTGGTTACACTAGATGCAGCTTAAATCTACAGTAATTGCTGTAAAATTAGTCGTGATTGCTATATTGTAAGTATCTGAGGAGTTAGTATTTCGGCAGCTTGTGGTTATTTGCTTTCAAGTTTTCTGTTGTTTTAGCAGTCAATATTGAACTTT
The DNA here is from genome assembly GCA_026153255.1 of Solanum medicagineum. Taxonomy (NCBI): domain Eukaryota; kingdom Viridiplantae; phylum Streptophyta; class Magnoliopsida; order Solanales; family Solanaceae; genus Solanum; species Solanum medicagineum. Next base: position 25,282,184 of record JAPFFP010000001.1, read on the forward strand.
ATTAACAACTGCTACGCCACACAGAAGCTCAAACTAACATTAACAGGGCTTCTGTTTTGTCTACAAGCGGTACGAAGTATCACTTTTCATAACCATTCAGGTTCAATTTTCCCTATAAAAAGCATGTACCTTTGCTGCATTATTTCAGCAAAGTCCAATTAGAAAATGGCAACCAAGACTTCATTTTTTCTACATTATGTTTCTGTACTGTTGATTTTAGTGCAAGTGGTGAGGTCTGAAGCAGGAGGAATTGCTATATACTGGGGACAGAACGGCAATGAAGGGACACTGGCCGAGACTTGTGCTACAGGGAACTATGACTTCGTGAACATAGCATTTCTCTCAACATTTGGAGATGGTAGAAATGCGATGATCAATCTAGCAGGCCATTGTGATCCATACACTCCAAATGGATGTGTTAACGTGAGCTCTGATATAAAATCTTGTCAATCTAAAGGAATCAAAGTTATGCTATCGATCGGGGGAGGAGCGGGAGCATACTCAATTGCCTCCCCTGAAGATGCTTATCAAGTTGCTTCATATCTCTGGAACAACTTTTTAGGTGGAAAATCAACCTCTCGTCCTCTAGGAGACGCAATTTTGGATGGAATTGACTTTGATTTAGAGAGTGGTGAAGGACCATATTGGGGTGATCTTGCTAAGAATCTTGCAAGATATAATAATAGAGGAAACAAGAAAGTGTACTTAACTGCAGCCCCACAGTGTCCATTTCCTGATGCTTGTGTTGGAGGGGCTTTACAAACAGGGGTTTTTGACTATGTTTGGGTACAATTTTATAACAATCCTCCATGTCAATACAATCAAGAAAATGTGACTAGTTTTCAAGATTCATGGAAACAGTGGATTTCATCAATTCCTGCAAAGAAAATATTTCTTGGATTGCCTGCTGCTCCTGATGCAGCTGGAAGTGGATTTATTCCAGTTAGTGATTTGATTTCTCAAGTGCTACCAACTATAAAGGGTTCTGCCAAGTATGGAGGGGTTATGTTGTGGTCCAAGTATTATGATGATCAAACTGGTTATAGTTCCTCCATTAAAAGCCATGTCTAAATATTTTACTGTTCTCTTTAAAGTGGTACTAATATTTTGTTCCAACTTATGTGATGCACTTTGATTAAATATTGTGTTTTAGCGCAATCAGGAAAAATAAATTTAATAAGTGGTATTCATATTGACTGTGTTCTTAACTCTCTAACACACCTCATAAGCTCCATCCTCCCCCCACGCCCCTCCCTCGGCCTCTATAGTATTTTTAAATTATATACAAATATTTTAAAATAATATATTTAACTTACGTATCTAACACAAGATAATATATAAGAAATTCACTTATGTTTTTTGAAAAAAACTCTCATGCGAAAAACATTTTCCTTAATACAAAACACACTTTAAAAAAAAAACTAATATAAATTTGTTGTATAAATAATATATGTGGCTAAAGTAACTCATTAATGATAAAATCAAAGTTTAAAGAAAAATTATTTTGAATAACTAATTAACTATTGTTTATATATATCCAGACCAAAAGAAGTGCCTTAATTAAAGATCATATCACAAAAATTAATATGAAAATTTTAAAAGAAAGCTGAGGATGGAAATATCTAGAGGTAACAGGAAACTCTCGATAATTCTAACTAAACCTTATAAACCGGTGGTTGCCGTATAACTCAAAACAAACAACCAATTAAATACTGCCAACTCATCTAACAGCCACGCGGCATTTCACTAACTCAGCGGAACATGGGGATAATCTGTTTCCCATTGTATAAGATTTCTCTCAACTAAAAAATTAATATTACGTGGCAAGAATGGATTGAAAATTACCAACGTTGGCGCGCGAAACATCTCGAAAGACGTAGAACTTGTGTACCCCAACCTCATTTCACCATATAAATACGAAAATAACTCGGCAAATCTATCAGATTCAAAGAAAGATTAGATTTTCAAAGCCGTTATATAAAGAGAGAAGCAAAGTTCGAGTTCTAAAGTTGGGTTGGTGGATCGATTTGTGCCGGAAATTGAATCATTTGGATTTGTGGAACCGACTGGACGGAGCTTTCATTCCTCCTTCACCGTAAGTTTACCTTAAATATTTTTTAGAATTGGTTTCTTTTCGACTGTTCTGTGTATTAAAATTATTGTTATGGTGGACTCCTTGGATTTGATTTTTGGAGTTCATTTAACTGTTTTGAGTTTAGAGGATAAGAACAGCAGTTTTTCAATCAAAGGAGAAAAAGTTGTTGGATTGTGCTTAAAGGGTGTTTGATATTATGCCTAAATAGAATTAGACTATTTAACTTTTGGAGAATTGTCAATCTTAGCAATTGTTCTGTAATAATTGCATTGAGAGTTATCTCAGATTGTCTAGAGTGATGGAGATGATTTGAGAACTGTTTTAGATCTTCCCACAACTGCTAATTTTATGCAGAGCTGTTGCTATTTTAATTTTTTTAAAATCTAGTCGAATTGCCTGTATTCCCTGTAACACTTTCCTGTCTTATTTTGAGGATCTGCTTAAGTTTGTGTTCTTTTTCTCCATAGGTAATATCCTTATATAGTTGTAAGAGAAGCGTAATTTGGACCTGCATTTGAACCAAGCTATACAGATGTATCCCATGAATAGGTTCATGGACTCACATCCTTGTCAAAGGAACCAAGTACCTTACAATCCTCATTATTATACCCACTTCGAGTCGAATCCTCATCATCATATGAACATTGATCCGACTATGTCTCCTTTACCTTATGAATCTTGTCCTTGTGGTGGCAGCTATGGGCATCCTTATCCAACCCAGTGTCACAGTTGCTGTATCCATAACAATTCCCTGAGCCAGTGTACCTTCAGACCTCCATATGCGTACCCTCCACCACCTATCTACAGCAACTGTAGTTATCCTACATATCCCATGATGTATCCTACTCAATATGTTCCTCCTCCACATTTTAATATGGAGCAGCTACGATACGAATATGAAAAGAATATGGATAGAGATCATCACTGCTGTGGTTGTCCAAATCATCAATGTAGCAGTAAGAAAGGAGGGACCAATGTCAAAATAGAAGAACATGACCAGGATAAAAAAAACGGAACTAATGAGTCATTGGTTCCTTTTGGGTTCAAGAATTGTCCTTATCCAGTTGTGTGCTTACCACCTGATGACATGAAGAATAGGGAGCGTATGAAGCCGAATGGATCCAATTGTAAGGAGCAGGAAGAGAATCCGCAAGTTGTGAAGCCGTTTGGCGATTTCAGGCCCTTACAGCAACCAAATGTCTGGAATGTATGGCCTTCTCATCATGGGAACAACTCGGAATCACCAAAGCAGAGGGTTGATTTTTCCGGAAAGCAGCAGCACGATGATGCGTTCAGGAAGCAGTTTCCATTTCCAATAATCTGGATGCCTTACAAACCTGAGGAAGATAAAGAGGAGGTTAGTAAGGAGAGCAAGTCTGGCGTCATTGCTGAGAAGGAGCCAACCTCCCCTCCAAAGTTAACAAAACCAATGTTACATGAATCTGGAGACAAGAAAAGCACTTCTAAAGAAAATGAAGTGAATGGCGGAAGTGATATCCGTGGAAAGGGGCTGAATAAAGAGTCTGTTGTGAAAACCATTCCTGTAAAACAAGTGGAGCAGAGTGAGGTTTTGGATGGGAGAAAAGAGGAAGCTGACCAGAGGCATGATAGTGATGCTAAACAGAAGAAAACCACTCAAGAAGGTGGTAAAAGCCAATCCTCTTCTCCTACAAAGTCATCCAAGTTGCCTCCTGTTTGTCTGAGGGTTGATCCCCTGCCTAGGAAGAAAAGCAGTAATGGCAATTCTAGATCTCCTAGTCCTCCTGGTGGGAAAGGGAAATTGGTAGAATCTCGCAGTGACAGCTCCAGACCTCCCATCTTATCGAAGGAGAAGGAGCATGTTCAACTAGACAAATCTTCAACGACAAGCACGCCAGAAAAAAACATAGAAGTGGAGCCAAGAAAAAGCAAAACAAAAGTTGTTGAGGTTGCCCAAGAGAAAACTGTAGAAGATAAACTTCAGGATCAAACTACTGTTTTCCCTGATCTGAAACACCAGGCAAGGAGCCAAACTGGTCAGGGTAACACTAGTAAAGCTGCCAATGAGCCTAAAGATCAACCTGATAGAGTAGCTGCAAAAGCTAAGCCCAGCAATGAAGGACATCAGAGAGGTCAGGACAGAGAATCAGCGAATGGAGATGTGGATGGAGGCAATGAGATGAAACAAGGAAAGAGGAGTCAACTGTCCGATGATAAGGCAGCTACCATGATTCAGTCAACATTCCGAGGTTTCAACGTGCGGAGATGGGAGCCTCTGAAGAAATTAAAGCAGATAGCCAAAATAGAGGAGCAGTTGAATGAGATTAAAAAACGTATTCAAGAGTTGGAGAGCTCAGCTGACGATGGAGTCAACAACAAACAGAGAGCTATTATCACAGAAGTCATAATGGGTCTTCTACTGAAGCTCGACACTATTCAGGTACGTGGATGACTTTTATTACAGAAACCATCACTAGAAATGCGATCCGTGCATAGCATGAGTAGTTAAAGTGAGTAAATGATTGGAAATTTGAGTTACTTCACACAATAGCATTGTGTATATATATCTCAGGACAGTACAATTCAAAATACATCCATTTCCGTGGGAGTCTTTTGTTTTATTGTTCTTATTTCCCAACTCAGCTAAGATGAAAGCGGTTATTGGTAATGTACAAGTCAACTTGATTATAGCGCTTCTTTACTCCATGATTCATTTTGAGTCATGGTGTTTGTTTAAGGGTGACCTACTTCCTAAATCAGTTGAGGTTTGAGGATTTCGATGTACCTGTCACCTAAGTTTTTTGTTGGTGATTTATGTCTGATTTGATTTGAGTTTTTGGTTATAATGTCTGTTTTCTGTTGAAGTAATTAAAATCTATTTTCTATTTTTTTACCAGGGGTTGCTTGCAACTGTTCGGGAGTACAGGAAATCTGTAGCAAAGGAGCTTGTTAGCCTGCAGGAGAAGCTGGATCTTCTAAATTGTAAGAAGCAATCGGCAGAAAGTGAACAAACTTTAACTGCTAAATCTAGTGAGGATACATGCACGACGGTGGAAGACGATGTTTCCTTGCAGGATGGCCTCGAGGTGCAAAAATTGGAACAGGATGCTGATTTAGCTAAGGGGGATGAAGGAATAAAGTTTGATGCCGAAGGACCCTCAGGAGAGCAGCCTCTTTGTGCGACAGAGATGCTACCCAACTCTCATGATGTAGGCAATGCAGAGGTTCTTGTGGGAAAAGAAGAAAACAAGGAAGTTGAGGAGGTAATGGAGGACATTTTGGGTGACAGTGCAGTGAAGATGGGAGATGGAGCATCAGTTAAACCTTTGTTTGAATCTAAAATTGATGATAAGTTACTAGATGAGGATGCAGTAGTAGTTGAGAAATTAGAAGAGCATGGAGAAGATGTACAATCTTTGCCAAAAGATACTCCAGTTTCGGAAGAATTACCAGCGAATTTTGGTTCAGAGGTCAGAGGTTGTGACTTTAAGGAGAAGGGCGGGGGTATGAATGAACTGGAAGAACTCCCTCTAGGAGTCCTTGATGAAGAGACCAATTTTGAACGTTCAGCTGAAATAAGAAAAGAGCCAGTCCTCCCATATGACAAAGGAGACCTTACTGCACTAATACCTGGAGGAGACTCTAATACAGCAACTCTAGAGCACAACCACTTGGAAGCATTGGGTAAAACACCAGTCATTTTGGGGTCCGAGGAAAATGCAGAAATTCTGGAAACAGATGCAGCTCTACCGATTGACATTCCCAAACGAGAGGAAGAAGATGCAAGACCACTAATTGAAGATGCAAACACTGATATGGATGATAAGGTTGGTATGGAGAAGACTGAAAAGGAGCTTCAACAAGGCAGTAGTGCATCAGATGATTTTTCAGTACAATCACAGGAAGACACCATCACCACAAAGCAGCCTACAGATATTACCAATGCGGAGGAATCAGAAACAGCCGGGGCTCTGCAGGAGAAAATGCAAAATGCATTAAACAGAGATCTCGAAATTCTTGATTCAGGAAAAACAGAACCTCAACTATCCATTGTTACCAATGACGAAGCTCAGGAGCACCACATTCAGGATAAGCAGAAAGTTGGGGATGAAAATAAGGAGGTGCAAAGTGAGGAATTAGCTCACAATGATGCTGTCGTCTCTGAACCTGATAATGAAGGCATAGAGCATGATGTGGAGGTTGAGCAGAGGCATATGGAGGAGAACTTTGAGATGCAAGGGAAAGAACCAGTGCCTAATGATAATGCAGCATTTGTGACTAAGGAACCAGGGGACAGTAGTAAAGCTATGGCTGCTCAGACATCAGAAGCGGCAAGTACTGAGACAGAGCTGTCAGGAGAGAAAGAGCTTGGTGAAGCAGAGGCCACCACATATCCATTGACATGCAATGCTGTAGAAGGCAATTCTGCTGATGCTTCTCAATCTTTTGATTCAATGCCTCCCGAAGTACAAGAGCTTAAAGAATGGAAGGAAGTGGACGTGTCACCATCATCACCTACTGCTAGCCAAGTATCCTGTAATAGTGATGCGCTGTCCGAGAGCGACAGAAAGCTGATAGAGGAGAACGAAAAATTAAGGGAGATGATGGAGAAACTAATCAGATCAGGGAATGAACAATTGAATGCCATATCCAGTCTTTCCGGAAGAGTTAAGGACCTGGAGAAGAGATTGTCCAGGAAGAAAAAGCTCAAGTTGAAACGAAATAAGCTACCAACAGCTGGATCAACCTGTGTAAAGCCATCTAATGACTCACTTCAAGGCAGAGCTGTGGGGTTGGCAATGTAAAGAATAAAAGCTTGGTGATTCCTTTTGATGGAATGGTAGTTTGGTTCATGTGGTCTCTTTGAGTTCCATTGTATATGCTATGTATAAGTAAAAAGTCTCTTTCTGATCAAGTATTTGTCCCTTCTGGTTTTTCTTCTTGTGCAATATGAGGCGTGATAGTTATTATTTACAAAATGTTTGCTTACTATATACTCAGCTATATTCTCTTTTTCATGTTTTGAATTCCGCATTTAAATGGTTTATAGATGGTTACCCTTTTCAATCAGTAATTGCCTGTTATGAATTACAAAAAGAAGTAAAGCAATGTATATAAGAACTACTACTCACATGAAAATGGTCATTAATTGCAAGATAATCACTAAGATATAGTACTCTCTACAACTGTAGAAACTGAAACGAGAAATAAACAAATTTTGAGATTCATTAGCTTTGGTCCAAATTTTGTATACTTCCAGACTCAATCAGTGATGCGTAGAATCAACGTGATGCTCTATCTCAGTAAACTCTACAATTGTAGAAATTGAAATGAGAAATAAACAAATTGTGAGATTCACTAGCTTTTAGTCCAAATTTTGTATACTTCCGAACTCAATCAGTGATGCGTAGAATCATCGTGATGCTCTGTAATAGGTGCAAAACATGCAACACATGCACTGGGACCACTCTTTGTTTCTTCCATCATAAAATCTTTATACTTCATCCCAAATCTCTTCCAGTTAAAGTCACCAACCATTGATGGATTTATCCCCAATTCAATCTCCACGTTCAACTTTCCCTTCGAGATCCTGTTATCACCAAGACTCCGCCATATCTTCAAACTCTCCGAAACCCTAAAATTCGAACCAAACGACGGATAATCCTCGTCACCGTTACCATCACCATCATTATCACTATCACTATCCGATTTGTACTCTGTATCAGTATCATATACAGCATTTTCCTCTCCTTCGCTTTCGGAATCCAATCGGTACTCAGCAACGCCTAATAAAGAGTCTCGTGATAAAAACGTACCAGATTTAAAAATTTCTAAACGAACGCTAGAGCTTACATTGATCGGAACGACGAAAACAAACTTTTCGCTCCATTGTTGCTTGGTACACATCTTAATCTTACTTGTTTTGAGTTGATTTTCTTTGTGTGTCGAGACTTTCACGTAGAATTTGCCCTTCGTTTTCACATCAAATTGAGCAGATTTTACTTCTACAGTAAGCAATTTGTACTTTGCTTGCCTTGATGAGGAATACGGCATGGTAGCAAAAATATGAACACACGCAGCAGAGAAGAAGAAGAAAAAAAAACTATTAAAACTAGTGTAGAAAGTGAAGGAAATTGGTAAGGATTCGTAATCTCCTTTAGTGGAGGGACACAATGACCATATTTGTAACGGAATTAGTTGATGGACAGGATACGCAATTTCATGGTTGATTGAGTTTTTTTCCTTTAATATTTCCTTAATATTTTAGGTTTTCTTTTCGTGTTTTAACTAAGATAAGATTAAAGTTTTTTCATTATATTATTTTTCTCTTGTTTAACAACAAGATGAAATCGTCTTAGCATATCTAAGAGAATATGGAACCCAATTAGAAGTCTTGTCCAAAACGCTATTTAGTTAATTATGTAAAACTTTTTCCGGAAAGATTTATGGAAGAAAAAAGAAGTGTGTCATATGAGTAAATTTAACAAGTAGGTATTTATATTTATAATATAAAACATTTCAACCTTATGACGTCTGTGTGTTTTAGAACATTCTCATTGAGCCGTAAAAATAGAATTAGCCTATGGAGCTGGCTTAACCTCACCCGTCATTGGAGTAGGATTGAATATGATTTTTCAAGCTCATTAGAACTAGGGTTGTAAGCCCCGTCTAACCAAGTCCTTCGCCGTTGAGGTAAGCCCGACCCCTCATGGTACCAAACGTGCGAGAATTTAAAATATGAAGTATGAAAGTACGAAATAACTACTTATAAATAATTTTTAAAATTATTTATATAAAATTTAATATTTGTATAACTCACCTCTAAACCCACCCAGAAACCATCCCTTTTTAGTTTTGCATGTATTTTGTAGGGAGAGATTTATGTTAAACTGGAATTAGATTGAGAGAGAATGGAATCAAGCAGTCATTCACAAACCGGCCCAGCCCATTACCAATCTCGAGCCCAACAATCAAGCGAACAGTTTCCAGGGTATATATGTAATTCCATAGAAAGAAAACCCTTCGCCGGCGGGCGGGGAGGAGAGATTGCGGGAAAATCCTCCTCCTCTCTCTCTCTCTCTGTCGCTCGAAGTCCTTAGCCCACAATTCTCTCTCTGGAACCATCAATTGAATCAAGAAAATTTCAACTGCTATCAATTTCCAATCGTACATCAACATGCATTATTATTAGCACACAGAGAAACAGAATCTGAAGAGAAACAAGAAGAAGCTAAGCTCCCCCCATGGAAGAGGGAACTCAAATTCTGGAGATCAACTTGATCTCTGCTCAATCCCTCAAAACCCCAGTCGCTAACTTGCGTCGTATGCAAACTTACGTCATACTCTGGGTTGATTCATCAACCAAGCTTCGTACTAAGATCGATCATCTCGGCGGCGAAAACCCTACCTGGAATGATAAATTTCTCTTCCGTGTTTCACCGAAATTCATGTCCAGTGAAACCTCCGGTGTCTCCGTTGAAATCTACGCCGTCGGTTACATCAAAGATTTTCTCATCGGTACTGTGCGTTTACTCATAAGTAGCTGTCATAAAGGAGTCGCGAATCATGGAATTAGTAATGCAACTCCGGCTTTCAGAGCTGTACAAGTTAGGCGGCCTTCTGGAAGATTCCATGGAGTTTTGAACATTGCTGCTGCGGTGTATAGTAGTACTGATTTTTCGTTGTTGAATGGCTCATCTGCCATCTGCTTCCGTGACTTGATGGAAGAGAAAGAGAATGGTCGATGCCAGCAGCGACGTCTTAGCCGAGGAGGATCGAAGCGGAGCGAGCCACCATCTTCAGGCGGCGATTCATACGATTTCTCCGACGGCACTGATTCGACAACTTCTTCCTCCTCCTCGTCGGCGGTGTCAACGGTGGCGTTAAAAGATTACAACTCTGTACCAACAGTTGCAGAAATGGCGGGAAAGAAAGATTTGAAATCGCACGGTGGAGGTTTGCTGTGTGGACTCTTGATGCAGAAGAAGATTCCATTCTGTCCGTTCGATCAGAATTCAGGGTTCTGGACTGAATCCTTTGAGAAGGAACCATAGTAAACGGTCCAGATTCTTCTTATACAAATCAACAGTGATGATCAACTCCACCAGAAACTTCTTTCATTTGCAACAATTTTCAAAAAAATAAAAATCCACCCTTCAAGTCTCCTTAATTGCAGATTTCACCCATTCATTTGCTTTCATTGCTATTTTTTGGTTACTTCTGATCAGCAATTTACATTTTGTGATGTAATCTAGTTTGTAATATCTTGTTCTTGATTCTGCATTGAATCAAACTGCTACTTTGTGTTCCATTATCTTGGACTCAGAAGCTTATGATCATATAGTATAATTCAGTTGCGTATATTGGAAAATGTTTTGAAGTAAATTTGACTCCTATTTAAACCACAACTTGTAATATTAAAAGATATTATTAAATCTATGTTAAATCCATCTTATGGTTAATAAGGTCAAATAATTTACTTTCTTTCATCTTTCCCTTTGGTTAGACAGAAAATTATTGATTTTTAATGAGTATTTATGGTCATTAGCTAAAAGTTTACATCGAGTATAGCTCTTCATTCACCTGTTGCACTTTACGTATGGCTGTTATACTTTAGATATCATTTTATTATAGAGGGGTTTCCCCATTTTATCATTTTCTGTTGCATATATTTATGAGTCTGTTCCACTGTGCTTGGATTTTAGCTGTTGCATCATTAGATTGGACGTTTTGGTAAAGAGGGATCTGACTATGATTTCAGGTGTTCAGGTTCTTAGGAGTTCTCTTGGAATTCTTTTGTGTAACCAGGTTTCGGTTAGACCCATTTTCTTTCTCCCTCTTCCCTCTAATGAGGGTAGAGCTGGTGGTTGGCTGGCTCTGCTGATGGTTAGAGATGTTGATGCTGGGCCAATACATGCAAGATTTTAGTCAGGTCTTGCCTGATGTATATTAGAATGTTCTGGTGATTTTGATTACGTGATTGTACGTGTTTGACAAAGCTGTAACTAGTCTTTGGTGGTTTTGATTTGATATCTCTAATTGATCGTGTACATAAACATCTCTGCTTGGTTGGAATGAGGCAGGTGGACAACTCAAGTTCTTTTCTTCTGCCAGTTGTCTTATCTGATCTGGTGGGCTACAATTTTTCCCTAGGCGCAGGTTTCTGCTCCTTGATTGCGTCTGTTGGAAACCCGGGCAGTTACATGATAGGGAATATGGATTCTTTCGCATTTTTCGAGGGTTCTTCTATATGCAACTAGTTTTGTGGATATATTTATCTGATAACCAGTATCATCAAAAATGGGGTAGGTGTGGATTTGTTGGTGCAGTTGTACTCGTAAGCTTTCTATTTTGCTACATAGGTAATGATATGAGCAGATCTTTTTTAACTAAGTAAATCTGATCTCTAGTACCTGTCGCAGATCATGTTTTCTTGCATTTTCTCCTCTGGAGCACTATTCAGTAGAAGTTTCTGTTGTCTTCTGCGGTTTGGCTCATCCAAAATCACGAAGATGTCTCCCGCCCAAATCTTCTGGTTTTCTTCATCTATAATTGCCCGTGAACTTTAATTGGAATATAGGTACTGAATGGTAGAAATTTTATGTGTTAGCTATCATTAGTAAGTATTAGTTGCACAGTGATGTGTTAGCCACCCAACTAATTAGGTGGATTCATGCACCAAACATGAGAAGGTGTTAAGGAGTTTCTAATAAGCAATCTGTTAATAGTCATTTACAGTGGTTATAGTCATCTACAGTAAGTTTTAATGATATGTTTGACTCGTGTTTTTAAAGCATTTGTTTATTTGCTGACCTGGATCTGTTGCCCGTAAAGCACTGCAGATGTGAGTACTATTTTGTAGCTGAGGTATTGGCAGCTTGAAGTAGCTGGGATGCTTTGGCTTCAGTTTGTCGTGTTATTTCTTTTCTAAAAATGGCCATTGAGTGGGTTGTATCTGTTTTATGCAAGTTCCAAGTGTCAAAATTTGCCAGATAATTTGAGCAGGGTATTTCTCTTCTTTAAGATCCAGTTGTCCAATTTTGCCAGATAACTCTGGATGGGGGTACATCTCTTCCCTCTTAAGCTTGTCTAAATTTGCCAGTCAAGAGTTATCAGCTCAGAGATGTTGCTTTGGATCAACTATCACCCCAGCTTTTGTTCCTCTCTCTCTCAAGTTCTTGTAGTTACTTGGGTAGTGCTAGGATTGAAGGACGGACTTTTGTTACCTAAAATGCACATGCAGTTCCCTATAAGCGGTGTGGGATTCCACTGGGTATGTTGTTGTTGTAGTTCCCTATAAGTGATTTTGTTCTTCAAAAGTGGTGAGAAATTGGAGGATGGTTCAATGGGTATGCGCTTATCTAATGTGCTTTCTCCTATGATGTGTAGAAATTGTTAACCAATGTGCATCTTCCAGTTTATGGAGGAGGAAAAGGCATCGTGATCGAGTTCAACTATGAGTACACACTGAGTAAGAACTGAATGTTCTCTAAACTGGACAATTCTAGATATTCTATGTTTTTAGTTGTGTTGAAGGTGCTGTGAAATTGTGAATTTCACGAATCAACTTCTGCATGGTATGAAATGTAGAGTTGCAAGATAGAATTGTTTTTCCTGTGCTGGTCAAACCTTCCATTGCACAATTACCCCTTAGCCAATCTCATAAAAATTCTAGGTGGAGCTATGACATTTTTACCTTTCAGCTGCTACGCATCTCTGAAGTATCATCTTGTCATTTGAAGTCATGTTTTGCACTAGCCAGGGCCCAAAAGGTCTCCAGCGGGACATCATATATGGGAGAATTTCGGCTTTGACGTGTAATTTTCTCCTCCATTTCTTCCAGTAATGAATGCTACCTAGAGGTCAGTGGCGAAGTGCCAAGTCTACCTCTATAGCAATAAAATAGCCAGGTGCAATCCCAAGTGGGGTAAGGGAAATATGTATGTAGACTTTATTTCTGTCTTTGTGGGGTAGAAAGGCTATTTCTTGATAGACATTCGGCTTAGATAAAGGAAGGTAAGGAGACAAAGCAACAGAACAAATACCAATATAAGAAAGCAAGTATAACTATTTATACCTAAATCAGACTTTACTTGTCGTACATGTACCTTACTGCTTGATTTTTATGTCTTTTTATCTAGCTTTCCTTTTTAAGATCATGTCCTTGGTCAACTGAACTTGTATAGTGTCTAGTAGTCATCTCCTTCGAGTTCAACCTACCTCTATTTTTAGTTCCTTCTATGGCCAACATCTTGATTGTGTTGGAGTAAAATGCATTTTTGTGAATATTTTTTAAAGTTCTACATGATCTTGCATTGGCTGGACATCAATGCTGGTTCTCCTTGTGGTTTCTTTTGTAGTAGTGTTGGTTTATTTGTTGTTACATTTTGTGTTTAGGTGATCCTTGTAACTCCACCTGTTTAACCAGCCGGTCCCAAGCCAAGACAAAGGAAGAGGGAAGATGTTGAAGTATGCCATTAAATTTATCTGTTTTTAAAAAAAAAAAAAAAATTATAGAAATGCTTCTGGAGTTGCCTTCGAGTGTGTTTCTCGTTATTAGTTTGGAGCAATTCAAATGGTACATGTGCTCCCTAGTCAGCAGTGTTCTCTTTATCTCATGGCATCTGTGATTAAAAATCACTTACCAGGAATTTACATGAAATGTCAGGAGATGCCTTAGGGGCTTATCAACCTGAGTTTCAGTTGTCACTTAACATGCAATTGGTTAGTAGAAATTGTGTTGCTTAATTTCTTGCTTCAGTGAGAAAATAATTCCCAATATTTTTGATGAGTCGAGGCATTGCAGCTGTTGCGATTTATTTGTGATCTACCTTAAGATGGAAATACTGTCCTCTTATTGTTCTTTATAGATGGTTTCCAACTCAATATTCAATTTTAGATTCATGTTAAGCCTGACAGTGTATGCATGTATGTGCCATGCAACAGATGGATAGCTTGTTCAGTGTGCTTCTCTTTTTACGTAGTAGTTGCATGTCTATCCAGGAATCATGTATGTGCCTGCAACACATGGATGTATTTGTTCAATAATCATTAGTGTGCTTCTTAGTTGATATAATATATGTATGACCTTAAATGTTAATATCACCCATTGAAAGCTGGTACTCTTTTCAACAGTCTGCATTTTGCATGTGTGGTTGTTCATGGACGCTGCAGGCAGTGTTTGGCTGATAGGTAAACAGTGTTATAGCTGTGAGGTGCAACACTGGGCGCAAGAGTGCAGCAGGTAATTTAAGCACCTCTTTAAGTTTGAGATGAAGTATTCTTTTGGTCTTTAAAGGTCGATTGGAAAGCGTTGAAACTTTAATTTTCTCAGGAAGGTATATAAAATTATTTGACATCTTGATTATTCTTCAGCTAAAGTGGTTGGTGAATTTGCTTCTTTCTTTTCTTGCTTCCGTCATGAAGTTGTCCATTTTCGTGAAGTTCTTTTTCTAATATATTTATCTAATTCATCCAAACAGCTTGTTTTGGATGGATCCTTATGTCTTTTACACCACATGAAAGAGGATTTTGTATGTGCAGTAAGTGTTATCTCTGTGAATATTCACAGAAATCATTACGCTTGGCTTTCACACATTTGTTAATTATGTGAAATTCATTAAGCGGTAACTATATTTTTAAGCTTTGAGGGATCGTTTTTTGCTTTATTTGTGATGATCATTTGTTTTTCATTCTAGTCGTTTGGTTGCATATCTAGTATTTTCTGCTTTCTGTTTTTTGGGATGATACTTTTGAGATGAAAGTCTTTCGGAAACAGCCTCTCTATCTTTGTGAGGTAGTGATAAGGTCTGCATATATTTTATCCTTCCAGACCTCACTTGTGGGATTTCACTGGTTTGATGTTGTTGCATTAAGGGTGTGTTTGGTATGGAGGAAAATATTTTTCAGAAATTTTTTTTCTTTTTCTCATGTTTGGGTGGCTTAAATGTTTTGAAAAATATTTTTTAAATCAACTTATTTTCCTCAAATTTAAGGAAAATGACTTCCTTTCAAAAGTTAAGGAAAACATTTTCTAAAACTCTTATTCAATTTCAAATTGATTTTTTTATCTCATCCATATTATAATTCCCTCTTCGAATTTTTTTAAATAAAATAAGATTAAAAATTATTTTTGATAAAAAAATTACATTTTGAAATTTTTATTTTTTTCACCTATTTCTATTCCGACTCACTCAATTACCCCCCATCCCACCCCCCTCCCCCTTCCCCCAAAAAATTAAAAATATATTTTTACAAA
>JAPFFP010000001.1:25303194-25317636 GCA_026153255.1 Solanum medicagineum
AATATTGATGAACCCCCGCCCCCCCCTCCCCATCTAACAAAGAAAAAGTTGCACCCATGTATAAACAAAGCTAGATCCTCCCATGGGATTGTGATAAAAGGGGAATGGTAAGGCCAAGATCTCAATTACCTATTAGGCACTAAAAATAATGTATGATTATATACTCACGAATAGGTTTATTTGTTCATTATATTAAAATACTTTTTTATATTTATTTGATTATTTAGCATATTAAAAGAAAGATAATTACTCATATATTTTTTAATTTAACATGAAATTTGAGAAAATAAGAAAAAATTGAAATTTGTTGTATTAAGCTTAAGCTAAAGCTATATAGAAAGTAACAAAATATTCTTAATCTTGTGAGATCTTAAGCATATTGTGTGAAGAAATTAAAATAAAAAGAATCAAATAACTTGAAATATTATGAAATATCATAAAAATATGTAACTTCTATATCTGATAAATAAAAATGAACATATAATAGAGTATTATGCATGGAATAAAATTTGATGGAATTGACAAGACATTGGAGCCCTCAATTGATGCAAGATTCGACTAATGTATATAAAGTCGAATGGCTGATATTTATTAGAGTGGTTAAAAGGTCTACCAGGTTAATAATATTTTAACTGTTTGTTCTAGATCTGTAATCATACATTTAATATTCATCTTTACAAGTGTCTCAAACACAAAATTGCATGTCTTAATGTCTTTCTTTCACTTAATTATGTCACTTGGTTAGCATAAAAAGACAAATCAATAGAATAGTTTTCAAAGTCTAATTTAAATATAAAGTATTGAAAGTGAGACATGAGTCATTTAAAGTCTCGGCTAGAAAGAGGTGTTATTCATGTTACAAATTTATGAGTAGGGTGCCCACTACTCACTGCTGCTATTTTCAGTCTCCTCACGGATCATTTGGTCCGAGGGATTAGGTGGATTATATCAATTTAATAAAAATAGAAAATTATATAATTAGGTAAATATATAATATGTATTTATATTATATTAGTATAGTTTAAAAAAATACAATATTTAGCTATAGTTAAGATTTTGTTGCTATTTTCTCTGTCTTCTCTCTCTATCGTTTCTTGTCAGATATACAATTGTATATATATACCACCTTCATATATACAATTATATGACTGATATGCGTAGTCAATTCGAGATATATATATATATATATAATATGCCTATCGCTCACCTCTCTTCTCTCTCCTCTCTCTCCCAATCTCGCATGCCATATATATAAATATGTACGTATATAACTTATACATATATAATTATTTGATAGATATACACATATAATTTGACAAATATATATACACAATTCGTCTCTCTTCTCCCACTCTCGATCTCGTTCGCCCTCTCCTCCCCTATAGGTTATATAGCTGGAATTATGTTGTGTAATTATATAAAATATAATTATTTGACCATATTAAGTTTCACGTCTAGGCGATTTATGAAAATTTCCCTTTAAAATTTGGTTTTAAATTTATTTTATGTATATTTAATTGGAAATATTAATTAAAATTAGAATCAAATATATGTAATTCAAATAGTTTATCGCATACAAAAAATAAGTTATCTAGATTATAATCTTGATTTTAGTTCTGAATATTTTTAAACTAAACAACCTGTAGTTCTTTAATTAAAAAGATAACGGTTTTATTCTTTCTTCATAATTGTCATATAGGGATGGCTTGACCACGTCAAAAAAGACAAGCATCTTAGGCTTCTAAATTTAAGTTATAGATTTTTTTTTTTAGAAAAAACACTAAGTGCATATTATTTACAATAAAAAATATTTATTTCATATCAAAAGAAAGTATTATAAAAATAAATTTGACACATATGAAATATGATTATATAATTTATTAAAAAAATTATCGAATAAAATCCTAAAAAAATACATCTCAGCTAGAATTCTAACACTCCATTAATTAAATTATTAATAGCTTCTTCCCGATTAAGAAATATATTATATTCTTTTGGTTCATGATATTCCCATATCAATAATTTTTTGTAAATATTCTTTTTCGATGAGATTATTATATTATTTGTTGTTGCTTCAATTTTATTCGCTTGTTCTTTGTATGATTTCTCTATTATTATACTCCTTTCATCTCATATTAATTAGTCATTAATCTTTTTATATGCATATTAAAAAATCATAAATAAAAAGATAATTTTACTAATTCACTCTTTAAAAAAAAACTTCTTGAGACTTCTACAGACAAATGTGAACAATATTACTTGTGAGGTTGATAAAGAAAATCTTTGATTATTTTTTTTTCAATTTAGTAAGGTGAATAATTAATATGAAAGAATTATTTTAAAAGATGATTAACTAATTTAAAATAGATTCTCGATTTAAATAAAATATATTTTCAAATCTTATTTATGAGATTAAATTGTGTATATTATGAGTTTTGTAATAATTTCTGCCGACTACTAGTTTTGCCTCATATTATGTGGAAAAAAGAAACCATTTTTTCCCGCTACACTCCAACAAAAAAAAAAAACATAAAATAACTTACAGAAATATTTAATAGTATGTATCTGACCATATTTTTGGTCTCAACAGAGATTAACGTACAATATAATGGACCACGTATTCTGATTTCTGCAAGCTCAATGTTCTATTCCTCTTTTTTGTTTTTTCCCCATGGAGGTTTCCTCACGAACTTTAATATTAGAAAATATTAAATAATTTTATAAAAATATTTTTTTAATTTAAATTAATTTGTCTTGCTTTTTCTTTTAGTTGATAAAGTTATTTTCCTTTTTGATAATTTCTAACTTTCAACATGACATATTAACATGTATTTTGATATATTTTTAATTTAAGATAATAAATTTTAAAAGTCTTCTAATTAAATTATTTTTTTATAAACGGAGGGGTACTAAAATACACGACGAAAGGAAACGTAGCATTGCGTGGACATTAGGTTGCGTGAAATAAATTATTACTAGTGAACTTTAATCGTGTCATTTATAGTTTTATAATTATTAAATTTAATTAAGAGATGAAAATTTCATCTTCTTAAATGACCTTTCAAGAACAGGCCCACCGGCTTTGGCTATTATCTAGTAGTTTATATTTTAATTATACAGTAGTTTATAGTTTAATTAAAGTTAATTGTTATTATTATGCCTGCAGATCCACAAGCCAGTAAACAGAAAAAGGCAACAGAAAGGAGATTATTGTTAATTAGCAGCAGTTGTTCTCATGTTGTACATGTCTTTATCACGGAATTTAAATACTTATTAACAATAATATAATTAATAATAAATATTTAATTGTTTAACTTGAAAGGATATTAAAATCGAATACTAGGCTGACATGCATCATCCCTCTCCCGTCCCCTATGATGGGGTCAAAATAGGTCATCTCAATTTACATTTTAAAATTAACTTAATCACAATAATAAAAAATAAAGTGGCGTAAACTTTTTAGAGGACAAAATAGCACGAAGTGTAAAATATTATTAGTCCAATAAGAAATGTTTAATATAATCAATTTTTTTTTTTGTTTGCTACGATAAATATGACACTCACGTATTATAATAATAATAATAATAGTAATAATAATTTTATTAACGTCCCAATTTCAAACAAGTTAGAAGTCAATCTTGCATATTACCCTTTTGTAACAGCACGCAGCTGTGTGTGGATATGTAATCTGAGCTGAATAATGAATAGCTCGAGTTCTGCACCACATTTAATTTCGTTCATAATATCATAGCAAAATTCATCTTATTCTTAATTTTTTCAATATTATTAGACTTTCATATTATATTTTCCACAACTTATAAAATATTGTTTAGTCCTGAATACACGAGGTGTTGAAAGGTCCAAATCGAATGGTAAAGAAAGGGAAGATTTCTCGATATCTCGAAAAGGAATTGAATTAATTAATTTAGTGTTTATATGTTTCTTTACTAAGGGTTTCGAGCGATGTAATTTTAAATAAATAAATAAGTACTTCGTCTATCTAATTTTATTTGTCTCTTATTGACTTGACACAAAGATTAAGAAGTAGTGAATGATAGGGTAATTTGCTAAAATTACCATTTAAATATAATAATACAGTGTCTTGAAAAATATGATAGGAAAATGCTTATAATTAATGACAAGGGCAAATTAGGAGTTAAGTGTAAAATTATCACTTGATTTCATAAACTGGACAAATATTGTTAGACATCCCAAAATAGTATAAGGGCCAAGTAAAGATGGACGGAGGGAGTACTTTATTCGTCCAAAAATAGTTGTTCATTGTTGATTTGATATGGAGATTATTTCTATCATTTATTGTTTCTTAATCTCCATATCAAATCAACAATGAACAACTATTTTTGAACGAATAAAGTACTCCCTCCATCCATCTTTATTAGTCCAATATATTATTTTGGGATGTCCAACAATACTTGTTCAGTTTATAAAATCACGAGATAACTTTATACCCCCTTCGTCCAGCTTTATTTGTCTTTGTTGACTTAATGCATGAATTAAAAAGTAATAAATGATATGAGTAATTTTATCAAATCACATTTTAAATATAATAAATACAATCTCTTAAAAGGTTTATAGTATCTAAAAAAAATATCTCTTACTAAATCCAAAGATAATTGATTTTATAGCCTTAATGACTGATATTTATTTTTCATCCCTTAAATAGCTATCGATGAGCTATTAATCCTTTTTATTACTAATGTTTATAACATATTTTCCTCTTCATTATTGCCATTAATCTTCTATGTCCATTGGAGCTTTAATGACAATTGATTCTACTTGAATATAGTCATTATATTGTTTTGTTATAAATTGACTTTTGGATGTTCCAAGATGGGAGCCTCCTGCCCATTTTCATTGCCTATATATATTTTGATTTGGTGAGAGATGAGAGAAAGGAAAATCTTTTATTCTCTTTTCAATATTTTTTTCGTCTTATTTTAATTGTCATGTATATTTTTTAAAAATTAATTTAATTATTTTCTTTGTCTCATTTTAATCGTCAGATATACTAAAAATAATTGCACCAAAATAGTTATTACTTTAGATGATCCAAAGAAAATTAATTAATTTTTTTTCAACTTATGCTTAGCATTAAGTATTCTAGAGAGGTACACATATGAATAAAAGTTTAATCACTTATAAGGGATATTATTAGAAAAACAATACTTCTAATTGTGTTTTTAAGGGTTTTGTCAAATTTTATCATGACAACTAAAATGATACGGAAAGAGTAATTTTTAAAGTTAAATTAGATTAAATTAACGTGATGTTTTAAATAAAAATTTAGATATTCAAAAACTATAAGAAAAGTATTATTGATTGCAACTTTTTTCATATTAATATGATGAAAAAATATATCTTAAGATGTTAGTCAAAGTTTATATAATTTAATTTGACTTTAAAAATGAAAACTATGACTACTAAAAAAAAGATGGAAGAATTACTTTTATGTGTTGGATTTTCTTTTTATTCAATCTTTGTTAAATTCTGATTTCAAATTTTATATTAAAAGAAAGCTTATTGAATCTCGTGGGATACGACCATATGGGTGAAATGTTTAATGACAATGTTTTTCGAAATGTCTCAAGCTTTGGTAAATTCTGTATAAGTGTTCTCGGGAAGTATTTTTCGTAAGATTTCCAACAATATGCATATTTTAAAAAATCATAAATTATATTTATATAGTAAAGTTAACATGTTGTTAATACATAAAATATATTTTTATACATACAAGGTTATTCGATTCGATTCGGAAATTTTACAAAGTCTTTTTTATAAATTAAAAAGGCCATATTAATTATTTAAAACGATTTATATTTCAATAAAACTTTACAATTTTATATAAATCAAGTTGATACAACTAAATTCGATCGACGGTTCCGCTAAGTAGGGTAAAATCAAGTTACAGGCACCAACGATACTTGTATAATCATTTACCACATCTAGCTTTCTCTTCCTTTTTTATTTTTTAAACCTCTTAAGATTTTTGTGTACTTTAGCACTAATATATTTGGGTCTCAACAATCATAATTTACAAACTATTGAGCTATATTTTCTCCTACTACTACTAACTTTTTCAGGGGTATGGAGGTACAATACAGCTGTCCCAATTTCATTCGTTAAAAAATTACATTATATAATTAAATTTAAAAGTGTGTATATATATTAGATGTTGGATTTTCTTTGCTTTCTTCTTCTGTTTACCATTTAAATTTCTAAATTGTTTGATATTCTCTTTGTTCCGAATTAACTTAATTTTTATGTTTTTTTAATATTCAAAATAGTTGAATTGTTTAAAGTTTAAGATGAATATTAAAAACTTTCTTCATATTTATCCGTTTGCTTATTAAAATTTTATATTTTTTAAGAGATAAATTATATTTATGACTTTAAAAAGAATAATACTGAAAAATAATTTAAATTTTATCTTTGAATATTTTCTTTATACATAAAAGGACATTCAATGTAGAGCAAATTCCAAGAAAATTCACTTGGGCTGCTTTGTGAATCATTTGTATACAAGATCATCTTCCAGTTATCATAGAAATTACTCTAATTAAATTATAACGTGGGTCGAAATATTCTCAACGTAATGCCTTTGACACGTCTAAAGTTCAAATCACTATACCAATACATACAAAAATTAATGTTAAAGAAAAAAAAATTAAATGAAAATTTCTAACTAGTTCAATCTTTACTACATTTATATTGTTAATAAATGGATTAGAGGTTTATTCGTAGTTTTTAAGATTATATTAACATACATGAAAATGAAATATAAATTAAAAAAAGAGTTAGTAAATTATGTTACGTACGATTGTATAATTTGAACAAAAGATGGTAGGGGTCACTTTGTGCAAAAGGGTGCGTGTATTCAAATTTAATCAGATTTCTATATAAATATTAAACACGGAATAGAAATAAAGAATAGTTAGAAATATAGCAATTTCTTGTTTCTTGCATATAATACTACGTTCTTGAATAAACGTTACTATATAATTGAATGCAACCAAACGAAAGCACTATATTTTAAAAAAGCAAAATAAATACTTAAGAAAAAGAAAGAGAAAACACGTATCATAAAAGAAGTGAGAATTTGAAGATGTGACAAAAGAGTAAAGGGATATTAATTAGGTAAAGTAAAGCTATTGGAGGAAATCCCTATGACAAACCAATAAAATAAAATAAAATAATTTAAAAAAAAAAAAACAGAACCCACAATTTCTACAAAAGCAAATCAGAGAAGAAAAGAAGATTTTGCTTAATTAGTGGGACATACACACTATCCTTTATATGCGTAGGTAGTAAAGTATATTCCATAAATATGTTGCAAGTAAATATGAATGAGGAAAATAAGCTAATATATAATTTACTAAATTAATGCAAACAAACAGGAAAATTCATAGTGGAAATATTTTAAAATATATGTCGTTATGTGATTAGTGTGTGGAAAATATATTTAAATAGCGTCTTGATTAAAAAATTTGAGTACTGAAAGATAATAATTTAAATATTAACTAAAGCAAGTAATATAAAATTAAAATTAATGAAATGACTTTCATTCAAAAGTGAAAAAAATTATTTTGTTTTCCTCATATAGTGTATCTTTTGATGCTTTGTATTCTTAAAATTGTATTAAATTGAATTATCAAGCGACCCTTAATTTTGTCCTATCATTGCATGACAATCTCAAATTTATTTCTAAATGCATGAAATATTATAGGTTTTACTTTTTTCTGTATTTTATAAAATTATTTTTATAGGAGAGATTTTAAAAGGTATAACGAATTTAGTATAAACTTTAAAGATTGTACTTTTAAACCTTAAATTCTAAATTTGACTTTTATTATTATAAGCATGTCTATATTTATCTTTGATTTAATCAAATTTATATAAAAAATTAGGTAGATCTATGTGTTAAAATACAATAGAAAAAGTGTTAAAATTTATTCGTATATTTTTTAATTATGATTTAAGCTTATCTTACATTATATTTCAACTTGAAGTTTTTTTTGGAAAGTAGCAATTTGCATCCTATAAAAATATAAATATTATCAAAATATACAAAGATTACAAAAAAATATTTGCTAGAAATTAGGGAGTATTTTTCTTTCAGCCCTTCGCCCTTAAAAATTAACACATAGAAATAAGGGAAGAAAATAAAATAATAGGGAAAAGGATGATAGAAAATGGGATAAAATCAAAAGTTATTATGATACAATAAGAAGCATAAATTTTGGATATAAAATCACTTTTAATTGAGCTCTCAAAATGATTTTTTTTTCTATGAATGCAAATTAATCAAATTTAAATTGAATAAAATTGGGTGAAAAATAAATTGATATGATGAGTAAGACAGCATTATATCCTTTTAAAGTGTTTTCTGGATTGTGGCCAAAATCCCAATGTTTTTTTCTTCCCCCATTAAAACCCCAACAAATTTCTTTAAAAACACCTCTCCCCTTCCCCCAGTTTTACCCCTCTTCTCCTTCTCTCTATGCCCTATTAAATACCGCCTTTCTTTGTCACTCCACTGCCGGTAGTTGTTTTTTTAGGCTACAAAACACAAGCAGGAAGAGGGACATCAAGAAAATCCCCTTTCCTCTGCTTCTCTCTCTCTATAGATGTGTTTTGTGCTGTAAAAATCCAATCTTTACCATTTTCTTTACGATTTGAGGGATAATCTTGGATACCCATTTCGTTTCTTTGCTGTTGGATGTTGTTTCTGTCTGAAAGAAAGGGTGTTTTATTAGTGTTCATTGTAGTTTTTCTTACTGTTTTGCTGGTAAATCTTGAGGATTCTCAGCAATCTGACTGGACTCATTAGTTTGAGAGCTGGTGAAGGGAGGTTTCTTAGCAAAGGTATAGTTTTTTATTTCATTCATTTCAAGGAAATTTGGTTTCTTCAAAAACAGATTTTTGAGATCTATTTATTTGAGAACTTGCTTCCTTCTTGTATTTCCATGGCCAAAGTTTTCTATTGGTTTGTTCTGTGCAGTTTGCTTGGTTTGTGGTTTGTTCTGAGTCCTCTTCTTCCCCATGGGATAACATATTCTTGTTCGTTATTTAGTATTTGCTGACAAAACCAGGCTTCATTTCTGGATTAGCCAAATCCATTGTTGTATATTTTGGGGATATTGTATCTTCTTTTCACATTTTGTGTCTCTCTTCATTAAATGCGTTTTAACTTCTAGTGGTGAAATACTGGAGGTGGGATTTTCCCTTTTGCTTGTAGGTAATAGGACAAGATTGTTGATCTGTGTATTGCTTGTGCTTTTTGATTTAGAAATAGTATTCTTCATTTATTTATCTGTTTCTTTGCCCTTGAATCCCATATCATCCTTATATATAAGTGTGTACAAGTGTCATGAAGTATTAGAACCAAAATAAAAGATCTCTTGGTTGTGGTGAAGATTCTTTCTCTAATATTATTGGTTGGCAATCTTACTAGTATTAGTCTTCTGTTACTTTTGAGTGAAATGTTGCTTCTCCATGTCATTGCTTTTGATTGATGTTTCTTCTGTTAACTGTGGCATAGTCAAAGTACAACATCATTATTGACCTTTCATAAAAACAGCTTCATTGAATTGAATTTATTGATGCTGCTCAATATGCTTTATTGAGCAATAGTATCTTGCATTGTACAACCTGGCCTATAGCCATCTAGGTCTTGTGACATTTTTTTATTTAGCTTTCTCACAAATGCTTTTGCTCACAAATATGTTCATTTTCATGCTTTAGTTACTCCTCTTTGGGAGCTCCTACCTTTTTGCTGCCTTGGTGGCTCTAATCCACAACCTTAATGTTGGTGGTGGAGGGTTTTTACCACTTGAGCAACCCCCTCTCGTCATTCTTTAGGTTTTGATGTCAGATGATCTTGTAATCCTCTGATCTAATGTTAGTTTATTTGATCACTTACTTATACTAAAATACCCGTGATTTAGTGAATGATCGAGGCTAATTTTGTGTTATCTACATCTCACTCAATTTTACTTTTGTTTTTTGCCTGTAGGCTTTGGTCCCTTTCCATCATCATGGAAGGGGAAACCTCTTGGGTCAGTCATTGCCCTGATTATGTTGCACCAGACATGGCTGAGTTTGATTCCTTTTCAGAGCTTAATGATGAAGATAATAGAGAAGCTTCCTCAGTTCATGTGGATTTGATACTGCCCGATGATTTATTGGAACGAATATTGGCCTATCTTCCCGTTGCTAGCATTTTTAGGGCAAGTTGTGTGTGTAAAAGATGGTATGAGATAGTGAATTCAACAAGGTTCTTGTGGAACTTCTCTCAGGTGCTGTCTCAAAAACCGTGGTACTTTATGTTCACAAGCTCAGAGGAACCAGTTGGTTATGCCTATGATCCTTCCCTTCGAAAATGGTATGGTATTGAACTCCCTGGCATTCAGACATCCAATTGGTTCATTGCTTCTTCATGTGGATTAGTTTGTGTCATGGACAATGACAGTAGAAGCGAGCTATATGTTTGTAACCCAATAACCAAATGCTGCAAGATCCTTAAGGAGCCTCCTGGTGTCAAGTTTTCTGATTACAGTGCATTGGCAATCTGTGTAAACATGAAAACTTCTTGTTACAAAGTCGCCATTGTTAAATCTAAGCAAGTACCAGGCAACTTCTATCAGTGGGATCTCTCAATCCACATATACGATTCTGGAACGATGATGTGGTTTACCCCTTTGTCTGAGGTTCTAACAGGCTGGAGAGGCGGGGATGAAAGTGTCATCTGTGATGGTGTTTTGTATTTCTTGATCTATGCAACTGGAGGTGGTAGTCCAGAAAGTCGTCACGGTCTGATCACTTACAACCTCTCAAGTAGATCATCACATGATTTATTAATAAAGTCTTTCATTCCTGTGCCATGTTCTCTAACGTGCGGTCGATTAATGAACCTCAAGGAGAAGTTAGTAATGGTGGGAGGGATTGGGAAACAAGATCGTCCTGACATAATTAAGGGGATTGGCATATGGGTACTTAAGGGGAAGGAATGGCAAGAAATTGCCCGCATGCCGCATAAGTATTTTCAAGGTTTTGGGGAATTTGATGATGTTTTTGCCAGCGGTGGTACAGATGATCTCATATACATTCAGAGTTATGGAGCTCCTGCCCTTCTTGTTTATGATGTGAACCAGAAACAGTGGAGGTGGTCACAGAAATGTCCTGTGACAAAGAGGTTTCCCCTTCAGCTCTTTACTGGTTTCTGCTTTGAGCCAAGGCTTGAGATGGTTCCCTGAGACTCTGCACTTCAATTGATGTGATTGAGGCACCTTAGAATCCTCTCTTGATTTCCTTTCATGTCTTTTGAGTTTGTACTCTTTTTGTTCTTTTCTTCCCTATCTCCTCTCAATGCAAAGATTTCGGTGTTCTTGAAAGGTTTATACAACATGTACCAGTCAATGAGGCTGCTAATTTATGAAATGAGAATATTATTAAATTTTTTTGGACTATCTATGTTTATGTTGCTTGGACTTTTCAGAATTGTTGCTGTACTCATAATGGATCCCTTGCAAAATGCGCTACTTTTGTATGATCCAATGCACACTCGTCTTGACATTTTTGAAGAGTGAGCAACATAGGTTATTTGTTACATTTCTTTATCTTTGGTTTCTGTGTTTGCACAAGCTAGAGTTGTCTTTCCCAAGACAGGGACAAGTTGTCTTTGCAAATCACAAAGTCAAAACTGGAAGATGGGCTATTTTAACTTGTGACCTCATACTCTGCTCTTTTGCAGTAGTTTTTAGGCCAAAAATTTCCCTTCTTTTTCCATCTTTCCTCAATGAATCCTCAATTGGGCAGCACATGATTGGCTTGTTTATGGACCTTTATGACCTTTAGGCTTGGGACCACAGCTAGTTACCAAATTTGAGTTGATGAATCATGAAAGTTGGTAGCATGCCTTCCACATGGTAATGGAATAAGTGAGCTGTTGTCAAAAACCAGCAGTGATTCAAGATTTCAACATCTCCACAACTAAGTTTTCCATTGGCTAATGGCATACTCAAATCTGTTTTGTTAGGTCATACTCATGCCCATGCCTTGAGTGTGTTTTTGAGTTTGGTACATCACTTGTTTCTTGTTTCTACACCAAGAAAATGAAAGGCAAGATTGTGAAAGCCCCCTTTACAAGACACTGATGGTTTGGTTGCAAAAGTGATGATGGCAAATGACCTAATTGCATGGAACATGTAAATTTTACAAGGTATGAGACGAGGGTTCACATGAAATAACCTCTCTGCCTCTATGAGGTAGTACAAACTCCATTTGTGGGATTCCACCGGGTATGTTGTTGTTGGGTGGTAGCAGGTACTCGGTATTATAATCAAATCTCGCATGAACACAACTGAAATTTTAAAAATCTTTGTATTGTAACATTTACTAGTTTATGCTAACACACAAATCGAAATAATGTTTAAGCTCCTTATTCAGCCAAACTTTAATACTAAAATTTCGATGAGAAGACTAAAATTTCATATTGTTGCAACTTGCATGCGTTTAGATTAATTACGTAATATTGTAATCTTGTGTTAAAACAAAAATGGGAATTTCCTAGTTTTTTGTCTTCTTCACACCAAACAATTACACAAATTCCGAGGAGATATGTCGTATTGTGCGCTGAAGTTTGGAACACAGACAATATAATAGTATAAAAGAAAATATTATTATTACTTATATACATATTAACATATATGTATACATATACACATGTTTGAAAAATTACTCCAATACATGTACAAAGAGATGAAGCTGGCATTTCTGATTTTCTTTTTTTGGGGGGTAATGAAAAAAAAGTATCTTTTTTCTTTTAATCTTTTATTATTGCCTCTGTTTTTCACCACTGGAATCCATTTTAATCTGCCTGAAAGTTGAAGCAATAGTAGTTTTATTTATGATGAAAGTTCGTCTAGACCATGGAAAAATTATCTCAACTTCCGTTTGATTACATATTTTGACGTCAAAATTTGAAATCTTGAGACTTGAAATTCTGATTTTTAGTCATATTTTAGACCAGTATTTTATTTGGAAAATATTAAAATTTCATGAGCGGTGATTTCTAGATATGCGAACTTGCAATTTAGGCACAAAATAAAATCAAATGTCAATAAACTATCTTTTATCTCAAAATAAGTGTTATTTTAGCAAAAAAAAGTTTTTCCAAAATAGGTGTAACCCAAAAAATAAAGATAAAAATTTATATATTTTTTAAATTACATTTTTATACTCTACTTCTACTATTAAATAAAAATATGTAATAAACTATATATTATATTTATTGATTTGTTATTTGAATATGATTTTCTGCTAATGGGAGGAGTATCGTATAGACCTCCTATTTTCTTTAAAATTGAGCAACGAAATCATACATTCACACGTGGATAACATTTATCTCTTGAAATGATAAAAACAAAATAAAAATGACAAATAACATTAAAAAAGACATCAAAATGAAAAAAAAAAAACCCCACATAAATCGCTTTTTTCCCTTTCTTTTTTGGTAAAATAACATAAGTAAACAAATATTTACTAGTAAAGTAATTAGCATAATTATAGTTTCACAAACTTATAATTCGCTATTACAATTTAATGAATCAATGCACAAAATTTGTATAATTAAGCTATCAATTATCTAAATTCAAAATTTATATAATTCGGTTCCTGATTGTATAAACTCAGAATGACAAAATTTGTATATGCTTACCCTAAGTTTGTATATAATTATCATGTCTATACATTGGTTAGTATAGGATCTGAAAAATTCCTAAATGTTATAAATATAGAATTTGTTTATACTTACCATGGTTGTATATTGAAAGTGAATTATATAAATAAAAATATCCATAGCAAATGAAACTGCGTTATAAAATATAATTAAGCAAACTATAGCTAAAGAACATAATTAAGATATTTATTAGTAACTATTTATGAAAATTCCTCCTCTTTTTTAGTTGTACTTTATCATTTGTGTTTTCTTCATCATTGTTTTTGTGGGCTTGGGCTTGAAATTATCTTCTCCCCAATTGAGCCCAAACTTTTGAGCCTTTCTGGAAACAATAAGCAATCCTAAAGAAAGGGAGTAATGGTAACAAACAACAATTTGAAAATAACCGAACCTGTAATAAAATTGATCTTTTGAAACCTTAAAAATATATTAGTGTTGCTTGCAATATTATATATTTGTCCTTATTTCTTCTTTTACTTCCAATTCCCTCCATTTAAAGGCACCTAAAAGGTATCTTTCACGTCCAAATAAGAAAGATTTTTTTGTCCATCACAATCTAGCTTACTCCTTCCACGCTGCATAAATATTCTTTACCACATTATATATTTATTATTTTCCATCAATCTCGGATGGAGCCAAAGATTGACTATTTTTTGGCCTTGGAGTATGATGGAATAAAGCAAAAT
>JAPFFP010000001.1:25322758-25364697 GCA_026153255.1 Solanum medicagineum
TAGGCTGCGTACATCCGACCCCCCCACCCCGCAATGAGCGGGAGCCTTTTGAGGCACTGGGGTATGTTGTTGTTGTTATTATATATTTATTATTTTCCTTTCTCAAAGAGTCTTCTCTTAGGTTTCTTTCCAGTCGTACCAATAGTTGGTTATAAGATTTTTGGAAAATAAAATTCTTAGCCTCTCAAAATGGAAAAAGAAACAATAATAATAACGTAAAATGATAATCAACCTTTTTTTGGGGCAATACTTTGGGGCATATATAAAGATGGGCCCAGAGTTAGTTGGACTAGCAATATTGAGGCCCATTAAGTATGGGCCCACCAAGCATATGTACTTATCTTTTAGCTGTTTACATGGAAGTTGAAAATGTCGTAATTTAGTTGGACCACTTTTGCTAATTCATTTGTGGTCCATCAACTTTGTCTTTTTCTCTTTTTCTATGTTCCCCAGACATTCCTCTTTTCACAATGGTTTCTGGCACCATTTCTCATGGTTTAGTTATAGAGGTATATATAATTAGCAGCTTAAGTTGTTAAATACAGTACATTTTTATTTACTTGAAAAGGTTTCTAGCATTCCCTTGTTGGGACTGGCGCATACCCTCACTCCAAATCCTGTATTAGTATGATATTGTTCGCTTTGGACTAAGCACTCATGAATTTATTTTTGAACGTCTCCAAAAATGCCTCATACTAATGGAGTTGTGTTCAACCTTATTAGTTGATCATTTGCTCTTTCCACAACCAATAACCCCAACGTCTCTCACGTGCATTTGGTTGTGCAACGCAAGTTCAAGACCATAGTCTACTGTGATACTATAATTGATGTGTAATTTTTGCTCCTCATCAATTGTGTAAGGGTTTTCAAACGAATATATACATACCGCCAACCTTCCTCTCATCCCTAGCTGGCCTGCCATAATTCTGGCAAAACTCGAATGTTAACCAATCATATCTTCATGCTAAAGCACTCTCTTAAGTATTCAAGGAGATTTAGGCTCAGTGTAACAATATTTTCACTCATCTAATAATAATCGTATTGATTTATCTCCTCCAAATATAATAGCTTGACAACACGGTATGATTTGAACAAAATCTAAATAAGCAATCAACTCATCACTCCACTGACCTTTCTTCAATAAATTAAATTCTCTTTTTCAACACTAGCCACACTTTTTCATGCATTTACTATATCGTTTTAATGTCCCACACCATCACAAGATAAAGATGACTATTATTTATAGGTACTAAAATTGTTCCTTGAAATAAACTGAAAAATAATGGAACATGAATTGGTGTGATTTAGTATGTAAGTAACGATACAAGACATGAGATAGTCGTTATAGCGTATCACAGTAGACTTCTAGTTTTGAATTTGTGATAGTCTATTTTGAATGTTAACATTAAACTTATAGTTTTGAAGAAATAAAAATCTGTATAATTGTGTGGAAAAATATAATTCAATGATGCAACAATTTGACAATTTCCTTCCATTAAATTTTTTCCCTCACAAACAACACATGATTGGGTAGAATGAGAGATACAACTTTATTTGACGATATTAGGTATTGGAACTAATTATAATTAATTAATTGTATTAGTTGTATAGTTTATTACTTGGATTATTTTTATTGGTTGGGAAATTATCCCACATCATTGAGGCACATAATAACATAGGGAGGAGTGTAGGATATAAATATATGTATTATTATTGTACATTATTATAATTCAATACATTCATATATTTTTTCTTTTACCAAAGCTGAGAACAGGGTTTTTGCCCTAATTCCCAATTCGTCTTCTTGTTCGACCGGCGATCTCGTGGAAATTTCTTAAAGATCATTGATTATAAAATATTAAATGATCTTATTACATTCAAATGAAGCAGCATGCGCATGTAATCAATTATCACTTGACAAAAGAAAAGTTAAATACTCTTTTTTAAAAAATATTTTGGAATATTAACTTGGGTAGAATCTTCCAACATAGGATCCTTTTGGGCACGATTTTAGCCTAAAGATTCCTTCTTTCTGTCTACTAAATGCTACCATGGAAGAAAGGAGAGGTTTCGTAGGGTTGAGTTAGGGTAAAAATTTATTGCGCTTGATATTATTAAATTATAAAATTAATGATATTATACATTAATTAATTAGAATTTAGTGATTAAATTAATATAAATATGGAATGCCGGAATTTTTACTGCGAATCAAATGGGGGGCAAGAATGATGTAGATCACACCAGATCTAGAAGTCATACATATACATAGCCTATGGACCACATAACCCTTTCCCTTTCCCTTTAAATTTGGACTTTTCTGCCAAAACTTTTGGCTTTTCTTTGTATTTGCCAGTTTGGTTAAATCCTTAACGTTTAAATTTTAAATATAAAAAATTATTAATAGAGTACGTTCTTCTCGAACAAGACCCTATACAATTTTAATGTAAATATCGAACCTCATAGCATAGAAGGATCGAGACCTTTTGACTAAGTTGCCTAGCAGAGTAGCTGTTGCTTTGCATGCGTCTGTGTCTGATTCTTGGTCCTTTGCTACTGATGAGTGTAACTTGTACGTGTCACACTCACCCATAATCCTCATGATTAAAAGCCCAAGCTAAACGTTACCCTTTTAATATTTCCCAAATATACGCAGAGAGAGCATCAACTTGACTGCATTAAACATTAAAGTTGACGAAAAGGAGAATTGAGAAAAGATCAGAGACTGCTAACAGATATGGAGAGAGAGATAAGATTAGTGACATGGAGCAGACAAAAGGTTTTTTACTGGGACATACTGTAAATATGTGAGCTCACAAGAACTTCTTTGTCCGAGTGTGTGTGAGAGATACAGAGGCAAAGACAAAGGGGTGGTGAAAAAAGGTAGAAGTCTAAAGTACAGAGACATGGGGAGGTGGACAAAATCAAACAGTTTGAATTTTTTTTGTTGAAAAAGAGGACTTTTTGAGTAAGACAACCGCAAAGAATTTGAATTTATTTGGTAGACAGATGGAGAGAGAGGAAAAGAAAAAGCAAGAAGAAGAAGAGTTGTTGGTAGTAAAGTTGAAACAAGGTGTTTTGGTGGGGAAAAGAGGGAATAGTTGTACTACTCCTTCACCTACATGGAAAATTGGGTTGGCTCAATCTGATGGTTCTCTGCTTCAAGATTTGCCCTTTTCTTCCAATTCTGCTTCACTATCTGTCAGAAAACTTGGTGCAAATCTCTGGGAACTTCAACCGCAAGTGAAAAAGGTTGTCAAGATGAGTAAGCTTGGCCCTCTACCTCAAAATCACAAAGACAAATCTAAGCTTCCCAGCCAAGCTGCTGACCCACCAGATAGCCCACCACAGCAGGTCAAGTACAAAAAACTTATCTTTTTTAAGTCCAAATTGCACATTGTATACATTATTATAAAGACAGTTTTGTTGGTTCAACTGAATGTGTTCCTTTTTGCTCAAAACTGTGTATACTTCGAGTTTACTGACTCTAGAATCTGGATTCGCCTTGATGTTCAGACCATGCCAGATAGGTTAGACAAACAGAACATATATATTGGTAGCATCTATTTAATATAATTGTTAGTTGTCGGTAAGGCTGCGCACAATAGAGTCGGGCCCTTCACTGGACCCTGCGCATTTTACTGCACCTGGTTTGCACAGTTAGTTGCCACTGACATAGAATTGCTTTACAGAAACCCTTTAATCCTCAAATCAGTTGTGTAGGAGGTTGTGTTAATCTTTCGAATGCTTAGTTCCTAGTATGCCAAATTTATTGGAGTCAAAAGAATGTCTGTTTGGTTCATTTCTGCTATATTATAAAGGGACTTATCAAACTAAATTGTATCCAGAAGGCATTAACCTGATTAGTCGTGATTCTTTTTCGATGTTGCAGCCAACAAGCACCAGTAGTTTAGGGAGGGATATTGCTGCATCACTTAGACAACATCATCATCATTTAATTGCGAAGAATGGGGGTTCTCAGTCGCTTGAATCACCGGCAAGTTATTGTAGCTCAATGGAGGTAACTTTTCCTTTTTTAAGTAAAGTAGTTTCAGGAATGTATCTGTACGTCGTAAGGAACAATTGGTATTGTCCTTTCTAACTACGTATGCTTGTTTTCATGGCTCAGTTATTCTCTTTTACTCACTTCCCCTCCCAGCCCCTTTCTCGGATTTACAGATTTTACTGTCAAAATGGTGACTAACTGAAAGTTTCATGGATTTATACATGTTTAAGCTAATTGAAGTATGATGCCTTCAGTAACGCATGATGGTTTCTATATGACTAGGGGATTATGTAAATTTTTGGCTTTTGATTTTAGACGTGGGCCATGGCTAGATATCAGTATTCTTTCAGAAATATGTGCTACAGTCATCTGATTTCAAAACAATGTTCTGGTGAATATAGTCGGGATACTGTATGTTGCCGACAATGTTTCACTCAACTAATAGTTATTATATCGGAAAGTCACTTTCTTTGTTGAAGAAAATTAAAATCTTGAAGAAATGTAATTTTCTGAGATTGAGAAATCAATCCTGGCCTGTCTTGAAATGAGAAGATTATTACCTGCCCCTGTCAACTTGTTTAAACGCATTCAAGTCCGTCTTGCACATGCTATATTTGATTACTTCAGAATATTTCATGACAACCAATTTCAGTGGTTTAATAATGTCTAAGTTCCTTCTGTTCCCTGACATACAGATGGCTCCTTATAAACCTGTTGAGACTCCCACCAGTTCAAAGGACCTTAAAGGTAGAAGTGGAAAGTCAAGCTACAGCCTGAAAACATCAGCAGAGTTACTTAAGATACTTAACAGGATTTGGAGCCTTGAAGAACAACACGCGTCAAACATGTCGTTGGTGAAAGCATTGAGAAAAGAAGTTGATCACTCCCAAAGACGTGTTAAGGAACTACAAGCAGAAAAGAAAAGAGACAAAGAAGAAATAAATGAGTTGATGATGCTAATAGATGAGTACAGAATTGGAAGAAAGAACAACAAGCATAACAGAGCCGAGGAGGCAGTCAAGACGTTGACGGATGAACTACGAGATGAAAGAAAGTTGAGGAAACATTCGGAAAATATTCACCGTAAGCTTGCTCGAGAGCTTGCTGAAGTGAAATCTTCTTTCTCTACTGCTTTAAAAGAACTTGAAAGAGAACGGGAGGCACGGATTATGCTAGAAGAATTATGTGATGAGTTTTCCTATGGAATTAAGGAGTACGAAGAAGAAGTTCGATTCTTGAAAAGCAAAGTGAGGAAGGATCAAGTATTGACCGAAGAGAAGGATAGATTGATCATCCATATTTCTGAAGCCTGGTTAGATGAAAGAATGCAAATGAAGCAAGCCCAAAGACTGCTTGATCCTGCAGAAAAGAAAACAACTGTAGACAAGCTGAGGTCCGAAATACAAACCTTCCTTAAAGCTAGACAATCTAGTGAGTACGGGAATAATGTCTTAAACATGAAAGGAGCAAAAGAGAGTAGCTTACACCGGCATTCTTTGGAATCCTTTCACTTGAACAATCCTGCAAGTGCCCCCAGAGCAGAGAAGGAAGATGACGATTCATTCGACGACGTTATACGTGCTTCTGAATCAAATAGAGATTTAAGTGGAAAGCATGATGGCATCAATCAACATGAGGAATTTACTCCAAACATCCATGTCGGAAAAATGAGAGAATCTAATCCACCACAGACAAAGATTGAAACTCAAGTTTCGAAGGATCCTGATGTGACTAGCTCAAGAATCCAGCCTGAAGAGAAAATTTTCGAGGCAATGGTGGTTAAAGAGACTCCTGTTGAAGGTAATGATTCATGTGTGATTAAAAAACATGTCACGAAACAAAGAAAATTCCAGAAGAGAAAGAATAACTTAGTGAAAACT
The DNA here is from genome assembly GCA_026153255.1 of Solanum medicagineum. Classification (NCBI taxonomy): domain Eukaryota; kingdom Viridiplantae; phylum Streptophyta; class Magnoliopsida; order Solanales; family Solanaceae; genus Solanum; species Solanum medicagineum. Next base: position 25,328,642 of record JAPFFP010000001.1, read on the forward strand.
GGAAGGTCTTTGCTGGATAACTTGCTTAAAGATCATTCAGTGCCTTATGAAGCTAAGACACTTCCAGATGACGATAAGCACATGGCAGAGTCTTTTGATCCAACGACATTTACTGGCCCTACCAGTCCGGTGCAGAAGTGGACATCAAAAGTAACAGCAGCGGATCGTGAGGTGATTGAATCTTCTTCAAATCTACCACTAGGTGTAAAAGAGAATACACTGAAGGCAAAGCTGCTAGAAGCAAGACTCGAAAACCAGCAAGTGCAGCCAAGAGCTATAAAAGGTTTATCTGAGGTTTCTTGAACTGTAAAATGTCAAAAGGTGTTTATGAGTTGCTAATGCTGGTTTTGTGACGCAAAAATTTTGGTACAGGAGGTTTCAGTCACTACCTTGGCGATTGAGGTTTCGATTACTACCTTGTAATCCCCTCCCCGATTTCTCCTCCCCTTGCTCCTGTTTTCGAGAAAAAAAAAGAATAGTTATTCCTGCTCTGGACACTTGTAACAGGAATTGAAACATCTCATCTGTTGTGTTAACAGAACAGCATTCCAATCAGACACTTAAATGTACTATTAGAAAATTTACTATTATTAATACTGCATCAAATCAAACGTTATTCTTATACAGTCCTATCAAAATTTAACTTGTATTTGGTGCTTTTGAACCAGTCTGGTACAATGGAGGACCTTTGACAAGTTCAATGGAGAAACACAATGAATAGCTTTCCTACTTTTCTAATGGTCCAAACTAAACCTACCTTTGAACCAAAAGTGTGGGGAGTTCGGCCTATTTTCTCTTTTTATTATCTTGCATATTTTAAATAAAGGAAAAAACTAAAATATGCCATCAAACCTTAACAAAAGGTTTTGCTGAGGCTCATCATGCTATTATTTTCTAATATTGATTTTGTAAAATTACCTTTTACACATAACATGTTTTAATTCGGCCACAATTTTTTTTTAAAAAAAAGAAAATCCAAATAAATTTTTTTTTTCTTAATTTTATTTGGATTTTAAAAATTGTGGTCGAATTAAAATATATCATGTTTAAAAGGTGGTTTTGCAAAACTACTGTTAGAAAATAATGGCATGGATGAGCTTTTTCCTTAACAATAATAACATATTTGATTCGGCCACGTCTTTTTTTTAAAAAAAGAATTAAATAAAATTAAGAAAAAAATCTACAAAATTAAGAATTTTTTTAATTCTAAATAAGAAAAAAATCCACAAAAATAAGAATTTATTTAAAAACAAATTCTAAATAAAATTAAGAAAAGAAATCCATAAAATTAAAAAAAAATTCTTAATTTTATTTAGAAGTTGTGTTTTTTTAAAAGAGAATGACGTGATCGAATTAAAACATGCTATGTGTAGAAAGTGATTTTGCAAACCATCGATAAAAAATAATAGCATGAATGAGCCTTTTCTTATACATCAATGACATATTTTAATCACATCTTTTAACGAATGACGTAAATAAACATTTTATTAAAGTTTGATGACATATTTGAGTCTTTTCCCTTTAAATAATTTATCCATAAACCATGGCTGATAAAATAATACTAACTGTTTAAATTAATTAATAACTCAATTGCCAAAGTGATTAAACACGTGGAGACTTAAAAAGGAGGAGCTAGCTGTCTTATAGGCTGAAAAACGAATAGATATTTTCCGGCAACAAATTAATAGGCACATATAAAGCGTGTTTGTTCATGTAACGTCTATTAGTAAAGTGTTTGATTATTATAATTAATTGGAGTAATATATATCTTTATATTTATTTATTCACATGTATATTATCTAAAATTTCCCAGCATTTAAAAAAATTACATTTTCTACTTTATATTTTTTAATATATATATATATATCAGGATGTTAAATGATGTATTTAAAATCAAAAAGATTTATCAGAATATTGAGGGATGTAAATTAAATGACTTGTAGGGATATAATAAAAATATATTGAAGAGCGGTGATTAGACAAAACATGACACAATTTTATATTATTGAGGACGTGATCTTAGGCAGAAAGAAGTGAATGTTATGTATAAGAGTAGAGGCTATGCACACATATTAAAAAATATATTTAAAAATAAAATTTTAATTATATTTTCTTACATTAATCTTATAAATAATTTTATTAGTAAATTAGTCTAATTTTTTAGAAAATATAAAATTTCATTAACAAAGATTACAAATACAAAGAGAATTTCAAATATCTATTTATAATTTTGAATAAATTTTTTTTAAAAAAATTAAGTTAATATGAAAATAGAAGGAATAATTTATTTAGACAAACTTAAAATTTGATGATTCATAAAACCCACTTGCTTCTACTTTAATTCCAACCTTTATGGCTGACCCAAACTGAACCCCCGCGCCCCCTCATCACCCAAACATCTCAGAGACAATTACAAAGAAAATTCCGCCGGGGTTTTACAGAGAAAGAGACACTTTACGGTTGAGTTTACAGCCATGAAGGATCAGAATTTGGATCTTTTCGACCCGAGAACGGCTGTTATGGACCCGGAATATTCTCCTAGCCGTACCAGGGACCCGGATTTTGGCTTTGCCTTCAACGACAGCAACTTCTCCGATCGTCTCCTGCAGATCGAGATTTTGGCCGACTCGTCCGATACAGATAGTTTTCACTCTCAGAGTCTAGCTGATTGGGCTCGCAATCGCAAACGCCGTAGAGAAGATATCAAGAAGGAAATGGGTTTGTACCTTTTGCTCCTTTTCCTCTCTATATTTAGCTTTGTAATCAGGCGTTTAAGCTCTGTTGCTTGAGTTTCTACCTAATTTATGAACTAGGTACCTATTTAAGCTTCAGTTGCTTTCATTTTCTGACTATTTTATGTTACTGAGGATTTTGAGATTGAAAAATGGTGGAACTTCTTTTTGGATAAGGACGATCTCCAGAGTGAAAGGGAAGTTTTGTGTATGGAGATTTGAACAGTGGGTTTTAACTCATTTTGGGATTGTGGACTAGTGGTTTCGCTTGAGAGATACAGAAGAAGAAATGAAAGAAAGAAAAAAACCAATTTGCTTCCTTTGGTTATGTAGGAGTAATAATTTGGGAACTTGAAATTATTGTGTTAATTTGGTCCAGTTTGGACATATCTTTGAAGTTGAAGTTGAGAAGTTGCTGATTAAATTGATGTTAGAGAAGAAGTTTGTGAAAGTTTAAGTTGTATTTGGATTTCCTATAAGTAATAAGTAGCATTTCAACAGTTGCAAATTCTAAAATGAATTTCAGTATCTGCTGGCTTGTACATAGATATTGGCAAATGCTGAAGTTCAAGTGAAATTCATGTACAAGTTCAAACTTTAACTTCCAAATACTCATTTTCAACTTCAACTTTGAATACTCTTTTTTCTGCTTCAACCAAATTACTACCTTTTTCAAAAAAAAAATTGGGTGGCGTGGAAAATGTGTAATTGGAAATGTAAGACTTGAAAAACTTCACCCCATACAAATTTCCAAACCATAAGCTCAAGTTCAAGTTCAAGTTCAAATTTTGTTCAAATTCACTTGCAAGTGAAATCCACTAAACAAATGCCACCAATTATTTGTTCTGGGTTGTGGTTCCGCAAGAAGAGAAATGAGACGAAGGAGTCTTGCTTGCTTTTTGTCATCCATGTTCAATAGAATGATTTAACTGAATTAAAATGATCTTTGAACTCTTCACATGTTTGCCTGCACGTGTAACTGGTCCTAGGTTGAAGGAGTAAGGTTGCAATAGGTTGACAGTATTGTCTAACTGTAATAAATAATCTGAATCAACGAAAGGAAGAACAGATTGGATAGAGGAATATCCGACCCTTTCTAATTTGGGATTGAGGTATAAATGTGTTTTTTTTATAAATGATCTTTGATTCCACTAGACAACATCATATAGTGCCCAATGCTCTTGTTCTTATATTGAAATGGTCTAGTTGACATATGATTTTTGTTGTTGTAAAACATGATATGGATGATGTTTTAACAAATTTGTGTTTACTTCTTTCATTCTAAAAAAAGATGTTTTAACAAATTCTGTTTTTCCATTTGAAAAAGATGCTGTTAAATGTTTATTACATGTTTTCTTGTTATTTTATTGACTTAGCTCAGTTGGTTGACTACCTGAACTTCCACCTTGTTGGTAAGAGGACGACTCCCCACATTGTAATCCCCCTTCCCATTTCCCCTTCCAAAAAAAAAAAAGACGTTATGCGTTTTGGTAGACTTCTGATCTTTATTATGCTGGCATGGGTTTTTCTTGTTTCTGATGATAACCAGATATGTGCCACTTGTTTGCAGCTCTGGATATCACTGCTTGTCCTGAAGAACAGGTTATAAATTGTAACCCAATTGATACTGAGGATGTTGAGAACGGAAATCAAGATGAATCAATTGTTGCAATGATCGAAGAACCACACTCAGGTGTTCTAACCAAATTTAGTCCTACATTTCTTTTACTGTTTCTATTCTTTAATAAACAATGAGGTTTGTTGAATTTTCATGTATGTTGTCAAAATAGTTGCTACTTCAATGCTACTCCGCTGAATTAAAACATAAAGATAAAAGAACGAAATATAACAGACATATTTAAGTCAGAGATATGAAGGACACTTTGCTATGAGTCAGTAGCTGATCTCTTTGGAACCATGACCCTTCTTCGCTCTTTATATTTGATTTGAACGTGGATGCTTATAAAAGAATTTACGTGTGGATATCTTGTTTTGAAGTATTATACCAAGCATACTGTAAACAAATTCTAATCGAGTGGTTATGTTATGTAAAGAAAATTTCCCTTGCAATGGATGGATATATGTAAAAAGGAAAGGAACCATACTTAAAGAGAAGCACGTCTTTACTGACCTTTTATTTCTGCTATATGTTGCAGAACGGGGTAGCGGCATTTCGTTGTCTGTGTATTTTGTAATATACTGTTGCATTGTCCTTCACTTTCTTACCGCTATCTAGCTTCAATGCGTATCTTATTACGGTATCATATGACATGTTTCTCTAGTTATTCCTGGTGTTCATAACTTGTATTTTGTTTCCCACAATTACTTCAAAGTACCATGAAAAAGATAATGAAGCCATGCTGAGTTGTGCCTGCAGGAGATGAAGCTGCTAATGCTGATGATTCATCTTGGAACTTTGATTCTCCCAGAGTTGTTAAAGTCAAAACCTTACATATCAGCTCCCCCATTTTAGCAGCAAAGAGCCCTTTCTTTTACAAGGTAAACATTTGTTAATGCAAGCCGAATGTGCACTGTTTTGAGTTTATATGTGAATAATTAACAGATCTCGCTTGTAATTTATGTAGCTCTTCTCCAATGGGATGAGGGAGTCTGAGCAAAGGCAAGTAACTCTAAGAGTTAATGCTTCAGGTATGCAGAAATTTAAGACGCATATTATATCATATCACTGAAGTCTTATAGGTTGCTACTTTGAACTGGGCTTCACTGTGTGAGCAAAGCTTTGTGCTTCCCTTTTTATGAGAAACTTGCAAAGCACAAAGAATATTCTCTGAGTTTATGTTCATTGTTATGTCTGCATCTAGTGCTAGTGATTTGACAATTATCGGACAAATATTGTCACGTTAGAGAAGCTGTAGGAATTGTTATCAATTTCATGGGAAATAAGTATTCTTTTTTCATTCTCATGGAGCAGAGGAAGCTGCACTGATGGAGCTCCTGAATTTTATGTATAGCAATACATTGACCACTAATACAGCACCTGCTTTGCTGGATATACTTCTGGCTGCCGACAAGTTTGAAGTTGCTTCTTGCATGCGGCATTGTAGCCGGCTACTGCGAAATTTACCTATGACTCCAGAGTCCGCTTTGCTGTATTTGGAGCTTCCCTCTAGCGTCCTGATGGCTGAAGCAGTTCAGCCATTGACAGATGCCGCTGAACAATTTCTAGCTGCAAGATACAAAGATATTACCAAGTTTGTTCCATTAAACTCTTTTCACGCTATTTCTTCTTGGTTCTGTTTATTTTATGTTCTAACTTCTAATGCAGCTGTATGTTTGTCATATAATGATATTCAGTGTCCATAGCATACTTTGGTGCGATACATTGATGATATATTTATGTCTTCTAGGAAACATAACTTTTTTTTTTTAATGTGTCTTCCTTGAAGACCTTTCTTATCCAGTGCCAGAAATTTTTCTTGGAATTCTTCTCTACATTATGTCACTCAAAATTGCATTATTATTTGTGTCCATGTACTGCTGATTTTGGTGAGCTTTCATTAGCTGTCACACTTGTCTCTGCTTGATAATGAGCTTTTGGACAGGTTTCAGGAAGAGGTAATGAAGTTGCCTCTTGCTGGAGTAGAGGCTATTTTGTCCAGTGATGACCTCCAGGTAGCATCAGAGGATGCAGTGTATGACTTTGTGTTGAAGTGGACAAGGACTCATTATCCACAATTAGAGGAACGGCGAGAAATCCTTGGTTCACGACTTGGCCGTTGCATCCGTTTTCCTTTCATGAGCTGTAGAAAGCTTCGGAAGGTTCTGGCATGTAATGACTTTGATCATGAGTTTGCATCCAAGCTTGTGCTTGAGGCTCTCTTTTATAAAGCTGAGGCTCCTCATCGTCAGCGAACCCAAGCTGCAGAAGAATCATCCTCTAGTCGTCGTTTTGTGGAGCGTGCTTACAAGTATCGGCCTGTCAAGGTGGTTGATTTTGAACTTCCACGGCAACAATGTTTAGTCTACCTGGATCTCAAGCGGGAGGAATGTGCTAACCTCTTTCCTTCAGGAAGAGTGTATTCTCAAGCATTTCACTTAGGGGGACAAGGTTTTTTCCTGTCTGCACATTGCAACATGGATCAGCAAAGCTCTTTCCACTGTTTTGGTCTCTTTCTGGGGATGCAGGAAAAGGGTTCAGTGACTTTCGCTGTTGATTATGAATTTGCAGCAAGAACAAAACCAGGGGAGGACTATGTCAGCAAGTACAAAGGTAACTACACTTTCACGGGGGGCAAGGCAGTTGGTTACCGCAATCTATTTGCCATACCATGGACCTCTTTCATTGCCGAGGACAGTCCATATTTTATTAATGGTGTGCTCCATCTCAGGGCTGAACTTACTATCAGGAGTTGATTCCTTTGTCAATGGACAGTGTTGGATGAGTTCAACACTCGATGTTTCTTGGTTTGATAAAAGCATGTAATAGAAGGTTCAGACATGGCACTAACCGCCAAAGGCTAGGTATTGAAATATTTTGAACTATATCACTTTTATCATGCTCTGAAGAGAAATGGAAAAGGATGTAAATGGAATTGATGAGTGAAAAATGTATCTTTTTTAACGTTGAAAAAAAAAGAGTTCTTGTGAACTGTTCCAACCACTTAATCTAAAAAGAGTGATTTTAGATACACTCTAAAAATTGATAAATACCATGAAAAATGACAAATGAGTTATTGGATGTTAAAAATGAAATATTTGGAAATCTATTGAAATAGGTTATGCTTTTGCAATAATAGTGGAACATTACTGCAAAAGAATTTTATTCTCTGAAGTTATCTTGCTAGCAGAAAATAACAGGGAAAGAAAAGAATTTCTTATTGTAGAACAAAAAACAATTGAGCGTACGCAAACTAATACAACTACAATGATTTGAGTGGGACGTTAATTACAGTTTTGTCCCTAAATATCAAGGCCCATTAGGTAACCGCCAAAGGGTAAAATAGTCGTAAGAACCGACTCTTCTAGTGGAAAACGACAACATGAATTTATATAAAGAGGAAAACCAAAATTACTAAAATCACTTTTTATGTTCTGACAAGAAAAAAAATTGAAGCTCTATTCAGTCTTCGTCTCTAGGGTTCAAATTAGGGTTAAGGTATCCATCCATCAAAGCAAACCCTAGCAAGCAATCATGCCGAAGAATAAGGGAAAGGGAGGAAAGAACAGGAAGAGGGGAAAGAACGAAGCTGATGATGAAAAGAGAGAGCTTGTCTTCAAGGAAGATGGACAGGAATATGCTCAAGTTCTTCGTATGCTTGGTAATGGCCGATGTGAAGCTATGTGTATCGATGGTACTAAACGTCTTTGTCACATACGTGGTAAGATGCATAAGAAAGTCTGGATCGCCGCCGGTGATATCATTCTTGTCGGTCTCCGTGATTATCAGGCAAGATCCGGTTTTTTTTTTCGATTTAATTTGCAGCTGTTGAAGAAATTAATTGCTTGGAATTTGTTTCATCGACTCTGTTATAAGAAATTAAATTTTTCTTTCTTTTATTCTCACATCCTTTTTTCCTATTAAAAATTGAGATTTGGACCAGAATTGAGAATGAATACAGAGGTTCAACTAGTTCAGGATTGAGATGAAATCATTGATTGATTTATTGAAAAATGTTATTTTGCTTTTCCCTTGCCGTCTTTGTCTGCTGTGTTTTATGTGTGTCTTATCTTTTGTGAGAGTTATGAGGTTTCTTCCTAAAGATAAAAGGAATAGATTATTCTTATTTCTGTTCGTGCCTCTGATTGTAAAATTTTGATAACCTTGTTGATAGCGCATGATATGCATTATTGCGATTTGTGTATTTGGCCAAGCTAATTTAGTTCCACAATCTTTGCTTAAAGTCTCTCTAAGGGTCCTTGGTCTACACCAGGTATGTTGTTGATGTTGTAATCCTTTTTGCTTAAAGGACAGGTATGGTACTTCTATTTGATTACTGAGGTGTCACAAGAGTACAAAAGTAAAATCTTCATCTTTATTTGTACTATATTTAGTTAATTGAGTGTCATATAAAGTATAAATATGAAGTCTTGATATTCACTTTTTGAGCTCAAATGATGAATTCTGGTTGTTCCACTTGATTTGATGTAGATGCAGTTCTAGATAAAATAGAGGATCAGCAGAATCTCTAATTACCCTTTATTGCACTAGGTTACTGCAAGTATTTATAGATCTTTGATTGATTACTTGTCAAAAGGAAAACCTTTCGGGATGGCCCAGTGGTTTGGGCTTGGGCTTTCATGTTGGAGGTCTCAAGTTCGAAACGCCGTCGCCAGCAAAAACAAGGGGTTTGCCTTCTGGGTTCAAGCTCTGCCTGGTGCGGGTTACCTCTTCTATGTGGTTTTGTGAACCATTGCATAGGAATGGGGGTTTACCCTGTGTGCACCCAAAGGGTAGCGGTTGTGTATATGGGAGGGTCTTTTCTGTGATGATACTTGGGCGCAATAGTGACAACATTGGGTTGCTTCTTTATGTTCTCTCAGCTCTTATAGAATGTGAATTTGGCTTCTGTAACTTTAGTTACTCTAAAGTTTTCCTGTTTGGGTTTTTGCCAGGATGACAAGGCTGATGTAATTCTAAAGTATATGCCAGATGAAGCAAGGTTGTTGAAGGCATACGGAGAGTTGCCAGAGAACACTAGGCTCAATGAGGGTATTGCTAATTTGGATGAAGAAGATGAGAATGCTGGTGATGATTACATTGAGTTTGAAGACGAAGACATCGACAAGATCTAAGTGGTTGTCACTGGGGTTTCTATTGGGCTACAAATATTTCTTTGGTGTTTGAGTTTTTAATACCAGAAAAAAGAGAGATACAACTCTATATGTACCTAAGCTTTGTGCACTAGTATTTCTGTATGAATATTTATGCTTTGATGAAACAGATGCAATAATAGCTACCCATTGTCTATTTTACTCGTGCAACTTGAGATTTATAAGATGTTAGTGAACACCGAACCTGTTCCTGAAGGTTACAAACTGTAATTTAGTGGTGTCTCTCAGAGTTTGCTTTTTGAGTAATATGTATGAAGGCTTGTTGCTATGACTAAGACATGGAATCAGGTCATTGTAGTGGAATGGTGCTGGATCTCTCTTACTGCCTTTGATTTATGGATGATGAACGTTAAAAAGAAGCTTAAATATTTCAGTCTGCATGTCTGAGTTTCTACGCTTCCTAATTATTTTGTTCTTGGTCGTAGTTGCCATGCTGGAAAAGAGCCCACTCAGTTAAAATTAGCCTGTCACACTTACTCTGTGGTTTCATTTGAAGTTTCCATGACCACTGTTACATATATTCCAATGTTGGACTTGCGATTTTGGTCCCAACAACTTCCCAGAATTGATGTTGAATAGCTGAATTCGGAATCTATGGACTTCAATTTTGTGTACAACTTTTCTTGCTTCACTTACCGATTTCCACTTCCGGGTCTTCGGAAAACTCTTCGCGACTCTCGACTTTACAGGAGATTCGCCTAAGAATTGAAAAGGCGAATGAACATTAACATTTTATTCTTCAGATACTCTTATCATTTATAAAATTCAATCAAACTACTTTCTCACTATTGAAAGTACGAAAACTTTATATTCAGGAAAAAAAAAAGAAGAAAGAGCTTCTTAACCAAGTTATCCTGTATGAATTGATGGCAGCGTCCAGATTGAAAGGGAAAAAGGACTCTTTGCTTTTCACGAGTAAAGCAACCTGATCCAGAAATATACCAATACAAACCTAGCGCAAGGAACACATACATATTCTGGCATAAAGACACAAGGCAAACCACAGAGGCAAAAAAAAGCCAGTTTAACCAAAACAAAGTGAATTGTTGCAAGGCTTTTTGTCCGAGTTTTCAAGGCTTATCCAACTTCTTGCTTTCCACAGCCCTCTTGCTGCTAATCACCAACAAACCTTGCAAGCTCTGAAAAACGCTTTCTAACTGCATTTGAAATCAAATTACTAAGTCAATGCATATAACAGTGGCTACTGCCCTATCACAATTAGAAAAATAATTGCACAAAGATGAAAGGGATTTAAAAGGAGGCGAAGAAGCTGTTAAGCTCATCAATGCATAACCTCAATGATAGAGGTGTCTTTAACATCTAAAACATAAAGGTTACAACAAAACATAATGGAATAGCATGACCGGCAATCTGTCTATGACAATATAAGAAAGAAATGACGAGTTCAACCAAAAAAAAAAAGGATTTCTATCCTTGGACAAATAATCTTATACAGTAGTCATCATGCTTGTCAGAATATTAAAGTCAGTACAGGCATGTAGTGAGATATGGTCAAATACAAGGAGAAAATTCATTGTCGCTGTGATATTAAGTTTGTACTAGTTTGTGCAGTAGCTTCGGTGTCATTACTCATTATTACTAACTGGATCTCAATTTTATCCAGAATTTATCCATCTAGGGCTTTTTTTTGTTTTTGAACCAAGGATTGTACCATCTAGGTTGCACATCCATCTTCACAACAACATGGTGAAGACCAGCACCAAATTCAATACATGATGATCATTAATATGGTTAACAACAAAGCGATCAAGAAATAGAATTTTTCCAAGTCCAGTATAGTGCCAGAGTCACTCATTAACCCAGCAATCATGTTGGTTACAGATTTTTTTTATGACAAGGAAAACCTACAACCGCTACCCTTTTGGATGCGCACAAGGTAAAAACCCATGGAATAGGTCGCAAACCACACAAGAGAGGTACCCCGCTCTAGGCAAGTCCGGCGCGGCGAGCTCAACCAAGAAAATAAAAAATATATATGGGGTCATGGAATCATTTTCCTGATTAGCCTCAAGGAAATGATTTACCGTGAAGGTGGGAACATAACTTACATTGCTCAAGGGCATAGTCATTTTCTGTTACAAGTATCTCAGTTCTTCTACCATATGAGTTGCTCTCAGCCATGCTACTCCAGATATCAAATAAATACTTTACCCAAACCCAATCACATCTACCACTACTGTTATATGTGATGCATCTCTACACTCAACCAAACATTCAACTAATGAACAAATAGTTTTCTAAGAAAATTCAGACTAGAAATATCTTCTATGGGACATTACACATCATAAAAAAACATAGTAAATTCAGAAAGACATTTTGTCTCACTAAATCCGAAGGGAAGACCAACCACCACCACATCCCATAGCGCAAAAAAGGTTTTTTCGGATAAACGAATCATACAAAGAGGAAAAGATAATCCTACACGGCAGTGTATTCTTGAACATATAGCATGCTTGCTTTCAAGAAATCTGTAAAACAGCAAGCAGTCTCTCAATTGACAATGTCTATGAATATATAGCACCTTTGCTTTACAGAACTAGAGCCTAGATAATCTAAACGACAGCGAGCCAAAGTCCTAATAATTTTACTAAAGGGTAAAGAAGAATCAAACAGTAATTTTTCTTAGTACTAAACCTAGCACTTACCTTTAAGTTCCAGCTCATAAAACACTTGGATCAAAAAACCAAATTTCAAAGGTACAAATTCAAGAGGCAAAGCAAGATCAAAATCAATCAACTACAATTGAATATCAAACTAGTCCGGATATCTATAACAACTCCTCCAAGTCCACCCTAATGTATTTGGTCCTATTTCTTCCTGTCGGTCCTACTTCATGCTAATGCTAGTAAAAATTGTCTTTTTATCACAAATTTGGGGTTCTCAATATTCAAAAGTGAGGTAGCATTACAATATTACCTTACCCTCAGATCATCTAAGCTTCTCCTTTGCAGAACTCTTCTTAGCTGCCTCCATAACCTTCTCAATATAACCTTCAATAGACGGTGTCAAAGTAGCCATAAACCGATTCACAGGAAATGGTGTCAAATCAGGAACTAATGCAGCAGCTTTCAAATTCTCTGGTAATGCTTCAATCGCCTCTTTCTTCAACCTCAACAATGTCGTTTCAGCAGCCCGCCTTTGCCTATGCTTGTGCATTAAAACCCTACTGTACTCCTTCGCCAGCCTCCTTCCATCCTCAACTGTCAATTCATACTTGGGAAGCTTCTCTACATCAACAAGCCCAAGCGAAATCAAATCCAAACCCGGTGGACCAACTGGCCATGGATTCGCAAACTCCTTCTTCACCATATTCATCTTTTTTAGTTCTTCATCTTTAGCTTTGCTAATTAAACCCATCTTCTCCCTTTCAGCTTCTCTGGCTTTTTCTTTCGGTTTCAATGATCTCACTGGCGCAGTAGAAGACAAACATTCTTCAACCATTTCGTCGAATTCGCTTTTCCTCCTTGGTGGTTCTTTCTTTCCAACATCTGCGCCTTTCTTGGTTGTAAGTTTAGATCTTTTCAATGGCTGCCCCGCTTTCAATTTACCTTTCCCCTTTGCTGTTCGACTGACGAAGCATTTCTGCACGAATTGGTGGCCTAGGGTTTCGATTGATGAGGTCAAGGGTTTGGATTTAGCGATTTCTGTTAATCGCATCATGTTGATTTCACTGCGTAATGAATCTGGCTCTGCAATGGAAAAACCTAACTGTTATCACACTGATGAAAGTGACGATGTAATTGGAAACCCGTCAAAAACCCTTAATGGACCGGGGCAAGTATAAAAATTAAGAAACTAAAAGGGCTTCTTTCGAATTATCACATTATTCCGTCCCCCTTCTAATTTTACTATTAACCCCTTGTTTGGATGTTGTTACTGGTTGTATTATAATGTATTATTAGGGATTTACTATTAACCCCTTGTTTGGATGGTTGTTACTGATTGTATTATAATGTATTATTAGGGATGGTAATATTTATTTTGATTGTTACTTAGATTTTATTATAGTGTATCATTTAAATCCATTATTAGGCAGCGACAAAAATACTCATTTTATGTAATGACTGATTTGGAGTGATTGTATCGTTATTTTAATAATATCTTCTCATTTTTTTTACTTTATTTATTAGTTAATAATCTTAAGTTATCATTTATCATATATTTTCATGGTATTTATTACATACCCTACAATTTCTTGTAGATTTATCATCTAAATTATAGATGTATGATATAATGTAACAACGGAGAACAATACAATATATTATTCAAGGAAGCAATACCGTACAACCCTCCCAAGTTGCTGTGCTTTATCAGTCTTCATGCATTGCTATAACAACTTTACAAACAAAAAACAATCGGTTGCATCAAAGATTCATGATACTACTATATATATTTTATAAGCACAATGAACCGTAAGGTAAATACAGAATTTTATTTGAAGATGTTGCTCTGATAAAAGGGACATTACATCAAATTCTACTCTACTTCACACGAGCGTATGGCTCATTGTACAGAATTAATTGGTCCTGGCATTTATTCACTTCCTGCGATCTTCTTCTTCAACTGCTCGATATCTTCAGCCAATTCTTTTCTACTTGACTGTCAGCAAGAAAAAGAAAAATCCAAATCACTAGTAAGTACAATTAACCATCTCCAGAACCAAATTATGTGCTTTTTACATGCAAGCCTGTATATAGAAAAGCGATTAGATTTTCTCAGCTGAGTATGTTTCCTCATGGAGTTATCCAAAAGCTTTACTCAGTTGTCAAAGGGCCTGCAACACTGTCTACACATGCTTCATCTCATGGTAAAAGATGCACTGCCGACCAGAAGGTAAAAAAAATCTGTAGTTGTTACCCACATTGATGATAAAAGTAGATTTTTCAGATAATAGAATTGAGATGTGGATAACGTTGCAGCAGATAGTTTAAAGGATCTTTGGTTTTTGGTGTGGAGGAAGGAATATCGCGGGGGTTATTTATTGACTAAAGGATATCCATAAAGTGCTCCTTGACCAATTAGTAATTACCATGGTCATAACGATTAGTTCACAACTATGCAAAAGAAAACAAGGTAAAGCACAGCCTCGCAAATTCAGGCTATTAATCTGTTGTAGCTAATACAGCCAATCTCCAAGTCCCGGTGGATGTTTAATAAACCACACCCCATAGGAGGAAAATAATTTAATGGAATGCTGATATTGAAAAACAGGCTCTGCACTGCCTGGTTGGTGCTTGAGTTCAATACATAAAATGATAATGTGAGTAGCTACACATAAAAAAATCTTACCTTGAAGAGAAGGTAGCGGTAGACAAACCAACCAGTATATCCAAGACCTACCAACTCCATGATTTTGGGGAGCTGTACAAAGAGGAAGAAAGATTAGCTAATCTAGATAGGTGAATGGAAACCACAAAAGAAAATCTAAAAAGAAACACACAATCTCGCTTCACTTTACAGAAATTAAACAAACTATAGTATCACATTGATCAACCTACCAAAGGAACTGAGTTGATAGCACCAACGACAATTGAAGACAGCCAAACTGCAACAATTGCCCCGCCTCCATAAATTATAACTGTAGATTTGTTGTCAAGGGCATCCCACTGTAAGCCGTTAACCAGAAAAACTCTTAGTGTTAGCACCGAAATGTCATTTATAACACAACAAGAACTACAGAATAGAAGACAAATATACCAATATAACAGGTTCGGCAATAAAATATTTTACATGAATGAGCAACTTACACTAGTTTGGACTATGTACAGAACAATACTATTTTTTCTTTATAACCTTTAAGCTACTAATACAGCCGAGGGTGAGAGTGCATATCAAATGACTGAAGTGAGTGCAATAGAGAAGATCTAAGTTGGCAAGTGCCCAGTTTACCTTTTCTTTTAGATCAGACAACAATTCACTAGTATCAACAGCACCAGATTCTTCTGATGAAGAAGAGGCATTGACCTGGAATAGGGAAGACCTCTTGGTCTCTGTAAGAATATTAACATAAGATGATGAGCACAGCCACATGAATAAGTATTAACAACAGTCTACAGTATATAGCAAGCAGCGCACTTAATGGTTATGCTTAGTAGTTTATGTCACGTTTAACTTTAAAGTAATTATATAAAAATCAGTAAAGTGTATCACTTTCTATTTTTGAGAAGCAGCAAAGCTGCTCACTTTCATCTGATCTAGACCTTTTCTGCACCAAATTCTTATGACTACACTAAAATAGAGTCCCAGCTTTTAGGAAGGGACTTGCAGTATTCTTGGAAATAACAAGATAATACCCATGAGATATTCCCCTCTCATTACTCGTTAGACCTCTAAGAAAATATCATTTTAAAATAAAGACAATGTTATGCCATGTCACCCTCTATCTTAAAACATCCAGTTGAGAGGCATCAACACAGTATACAAGGTTCACTTACAATTGAAGTGTGACAACTTGTAGATATATCTCATAGATACCCCTCATCTTTTACAAAAAGCATGACAAAACTTTGAAGCTATGAATCCAATTGCAAGCAACAAATAAAATCTACACATAAGTTTATTAAAAAATGGGTTAATGTCAGATTACTTCATCAAAAGGAGTCCAAAAACATGTAACAATAGTAGGTGTAGGTTCCATTCAAAGCAATCACAACATGTAACATTCATAATTCTACTGAATGTGGAACACAAATATAAAAGAAATGGCTAGTTCAAATTGACAATCATCAACTGTAGATATCATTTTCCTTTTTCTTTCAAAAGATTCTTGTGTTTGGGTCAGCTCGTCGCACCACAATTAATCCAGAATACAGCTTGGTATGGGTCACAAGCACAAGTGTCTGGACAAATCTGGTCAAAGTGCCCACAAGTATTTGAGTAGATGGACTCACACTGAGTGTAGCTCTATCTGAACCTTTGAATCCACTTGTTACTCCTACTCCAGCCTTTCTTAGGGACAATAATCTAAAAATAAGGAGCCTTAAAGTGGCGGCAAATGCATTTGCAGACAGAACACTTCACATTATAACTTATTGAAGTTGGACACAAATCAAAAATTGAGTTAACCAAAGGAATCAGGACCTAACTTGAGTAGCATGGCATATACGAGGAAGCTCTTTTATCATAATCAAGCAGTAGATGAGCTCATTGCAAATGGAAAGAGCATCAAAACAACATCCTAGCAACAACAACATACCTAGTGGAATCCCACAAGTGAGGTCTGGGGACAGAAAAATGTAAGCAGACCGTACCTCATAGAGACAGAGAGGTTGTTTTCGGGAACCCTCGTCTCAAAACAACATCCTAGGAAAGGTTAAAATATCTTTGCCAAACATGGATTCTAAAGAACAGATAAAGTAAGCTTCCAACTAAATTCATCAACAGTATGGAAGAAATTTTGTCACACACACAACAACACAGTCCAGCAACAATCACTTCATACAAGACTGAAATCAGAGACAAGTTAACACCTTTTTAAACTCAGGAGTCTACATCTGCACAACTTTCATAGTATAGCAACAGGAAAAAGTTCAATCAATTACATCTGCACAACTTTCTTAGTCCCCATCAATTACATTAATGTTATAGCCAAAAAAAAAGTCACTAAAGAGAGATTATAACAAGGAAACACAAAAGCTAGTAAGAGGACAAAGAGGGGTACCAGCAGATTTGAGAGAAGATGGGAAGGCAGCAGCAGAAAGACGAGGTGGAAGGTAAGGCAAGGCGGGGCAGCGAGCTGGGGCGGCTTTGATGGTGGAAGAAAGTGGGAAACGAGAGGCAAAGACGGCAGTAGCGGCCATAGAAGTAGAAGCTGCTGCTGCCATTTGTCCAATTCTTGGAATCTTGGAAAGGCTGTGTATGGTTTGGATTCTTGGCCTCTCTTTCTTTCTTGGTATCCCCAAAAAGTACCCTTTTATTTTTTCTTTCCTTGTGCTAATTTTGTGTGCTTCTCCGATTTCTGGTTATCCATCTATCTATATTTTCTCCGTTCTTTCTGGCAACAGAATTTGATTTTGCAGTGTAATACGTGGAACCTCTCTGTTTTCTCATTGGTTCCTTCCCTATCTTCAAAATCTTAATTTTCCGTATGTTTTTTTCCTATTTCATTTCTAATAAATGGGAGCACTTTTCATTTGTTTGGTATAATTTTTTGTGAATGTTGACGTTAGTTTAGGACAAAAATCACAAGATACAGTAGAAACATTTGATTATGTAGGTGATATCAATTGTTTAAGATTAATTTTTGATCATTCAAAATTTATCGGAGCCATTTTTGTACTATATCAGGTTCATTAGAAGAAAAAACACTCTATATCAAAATATTCATTTCAAAATTTCTGATTAAGTATGAAGAATACCCAAATTGTTACGTCTTTCCTGCGGGTCAAAACATATCCAACAAGGAATTTCGCTATTCTGTCATCAAATCACCAACTTCCTTGACCTTCCGATAGTGGGCAGGCGTCAGCCCTCCTACATGGTCTTACCACTTTGCAAAGACCTATATTTTTGGTAAATAGTCACCCGGGCCTGGTCAGTACGATCCCCTCTGCGAGGAGACACCCCTTATTTTGCCGGGTTCCTCAGAGAGAGCTGTTTCGCACCTCTACGTATTCTCCACCTACCCGTCCGTGTCGATTTTGGGTACAGGTTCCCTTTTGATGAATCATATTCATCACATATTCTGATTAAGGATGAAGAATGAATCATATTCATCCCATCACAATCTCAATAATTAAAAAAAGTTAATTAGATTAAAACTTAACTGCAATCGTTATTATATCATCTTTGTTGTTTGTAAGAATCTTTTCAGTCTATTTGAAATTTGTTTGGTACAAAAGAGTGTATAATTTGTAAATAATCCCTAATTTTTTCTTTTTTCTATTAAAACTAGGAAGTACTACGTCCATAGTATATTATTGGTCATTTTGGTTTTTATATTTAAAAACTACTTTCAATTATAGAAGATAATTAGTACTTTTCTGTAGTTAATTGTGCTAGTTTTAATTTCTAGAAAAAAAATTGAAAATCAATGTCTGTGCTAAGACGGAAATTGATACCCCAAACCCACTCATTCTTTTGCAATACGAAAGGAGCAATAGTATTCATGTGTGATGTGTACAACAGGTTGACAAATACAAGTTCTAACTAATTTATCATATCATAATTATTATATTTAAAGTGAGAAGAACTTTAAGTAAAAATTAGATTACAATTTAACTTCTAAAATTTTTAATCTAAATATTCTAAATTAATAGTCAATTATCATATTAGTACATGAATTGACCATCCTAAAGTCTCTTGAATATGTATTCTTTATATTAATTTCACATTTGAGTAAATTCATAAATTTTTTATTTTGTTCATCTTACTGGTAGAAATATGAATAGTCATGTTTGCCCTTTACAAAAAACAAGAAGAAAAGATTATGCGATTAAGTAAACATATAATAGTTAATTAGTTAACTACAATTTAATTAGCTAATTTACAATTCACCACCATCATTTAACATTAATTATGTTTGAGTTTGTCTGATTCACACGTTTGTATAATTCCTTTTTGTAAAACTTTTGTATAATGTAATTTTATAAAATATAATTTGTATAATTGTTTAAAATTCAGATGTTTGTATTTGTATAGATTCATTATTTCGAGTTTATATAAAAAATAGCTCACTTATACAAATATACCCGCGAATTATACAAGTGACTATGTGAATTATATAACCATTTGTTATAGCTACAATTATAAAATGTAATTACTTAAAAACTTTAGTTATTTTGATCAATTAAGTTTCAGGACTAATCTTTTATAAAAACTTCAATATATATATATATATTGAAGTATATTACATAAATTTACCATCACTAATTCTCCATTGTGTGAATATATATAACACTCAGAAATTATATTCATTATAATTTTCAATAACACATTTCAATCATGTCCATGATTTGAAATAGATTAGTGACATATGCTTTTGATACAATATTATACACATTTAAAATAATTTATAAAGGAGAGAATCTTTATGCTCTCTTTTCTTGACTCTTTTATATGTTTTGTTTAGTTTATGTTTCATATTTGTTGTTATTGTGCAAGTGTGTATTATTTTTTTGTTATTATTATTATTATGAATCAACCGTGGTTTGTTACTTCGCATAGATTAGCATTAGCTTAGCATGTACTTCTGAATAGAGTATCGTTTGACTTGATATGGTGTTTAAGAAAGAAAAAATTCAAAATAATTTTATAATATTTATATAGTTATATATCAGTTCATTAAAGTGTAAAAGAGAAATTTTTAACGTTATATTATTTCTTATAGCAAGAAACATTCTTTTTGGAGCATACTAAAAAGGAAAGAGTATCACATAAAATAGAATAAAAGGGATACTATTTTTTTATCCTCATTTAAAAATTATATTTATACAATAATTAGTTATTTTTACTTTATACACGCTTAGCTAATTATTAGGAAGATATATGTACAATTTATCATAAAAATAATGAATATTTTTTAAGTAAATATCAATGGATTTAATCAGCTACACGAATCTTAATATTTTTTAAGAATAAAAAATAGGAATCTAAAATTTTTATTTTTTGGCAGTCTAGCACTAAGACCAATTCTTTTTGCCTGTGGATATGAGCTTTCGGCTCGTATGCTATGTTGAGTTGGACGCACTAAAGCCACCTATGCACCAACTTGACTCACCATAAACATCCACGTGTCACATCGCCGGCCAAAGTTAGTATCCTAACCAAAAAATAATTTGGAGTTTCATCGTAATCTAATTTTATGTTTTAATCTGAAATCAATATTTATTTATAAAATTTGCATGAAATTTATAAAATTATAAATCATGATTTTGAATCTCAAATTCTTCAAAAGAAAATTAGTTATAACTTTAATTTTATCAAAAATAAAAAAATCTGATTGATAAAATTTTTATATTTTTTTTTAAAAAATCACATGCTCAAGGTGAATAATTATTCACATCATATAAAAGAATTATTTTAAAGAATAGGTAGTAAAATTATGTATATTAGAATGATTGTAATATGATACAATCGCTTTATTTATGAATATGATATGAAAATGTGCGATTTATTAATCCAGAGTCTTTAGATATCATGTCACTTTATTTATAAATTATAATTTGGTAAGACTGTATAAGAGTTGAGTAAGTTTTGATAGTTTTTACAAATTATGAGATTTTATGTTTAAATATAACTTAAGAAATTTAAATTATGTATCCAAATAAAATTTTAGTTTCAAGTCATTTGATTTAGAATTATGGCCATATAGACCCTTAATTTTAACCCAGGTCGCATAAATCTCGCTTTAGTTAAGTATTAATCAAGGTTGAAACAAATTAAAAACGAAATAATAAAAATGTTTGTAAAACATTCATAATCCTGCATAGTTATCAAGTGTGAGTAAAAATCTTTCTCATACCATAAGTGAACATTTATTTCTACAACATTTTGCCTAAATTATCGAAGACGTATATGTATACACATCTAAATTAGAGATTTTTATGTCGTACGAATTTAAACTAATGGAACTCATGAATATTGAATATCGAATATAAAAAAAAATAATTTTTATATTGGCTTGTATTCTCCACGAAGGATTCTTCTATGCAAAAAAAGGTAACTTAGAATACAGATAGATTTTACCAACAAAATGGACCCTTCAACCCACCTCCTAAAATAAGCTTTTCCTACAAATCTTTTATATACATAGCTTTGTCCTTCTTGGAAGATTGATTGTGATCCCAACAAAAGTCCAGTTGGCACAATTTATAAAGTACTAATGAATTAGAAGAATAAAATTACATATCTTAATTTCCAACTAATCCAATTGACACAAACTTGATTAAACAAATTGAGTAACAAGTAGTAACAACGTAGAACAATTCTCAAGGGACCCTCATTTTTAGTACAATACATTTCTTTTTATTAAGGTTAGGCCCTTAATAAAGAGCCCAATTTTTTCATTATACCTAAATAATCCTGTTTGTTGCAATCTAAAAGAGTCCAGCCTCTCTTATACTCCTCCAAATCCTGGAGATTAGCAATGTCAATTCTTGATTAATATCCTAAAACCCCTTTGCTTTTTCATTAAGAGAGGTTCATCTTTTGTTTTATTAGTTGTGATCTTCCATACCTCTCTTGGTCTTTCTTGCATTAGTTTATGTCACATATGTCAATTCTTGATTAATATCCCTAGTACCCCTTTGCTTTTTATTGTGAGTTGTGATTTTCCATGCCTACGTTAGGTTTGAGATCAATTGATCAAGATTATAATGTTTTTGAAGAAATGTCATTTGAGGATTGTTATTGATGGGGTCTAATAATAACAATATATGTCACGTCATTCCAGTGATGTCTTGGTGGTTGTTATTATTATTTTCATCATTAAATGTTGCACGAGGAACATTAGATCGAGACTCATTGGATTCATTCCTTCATGAATATGCAATCAAGAATATGTCGAAACGATACACGGGTAAATTGTATGATATTCCCCTTCCTACAAATTTTTCAGGCATGGAAGTTTCAACTGTTCGTCTTAGAAGTGCAAGTTTTTGGAGAAGAGGTGCCAATTTTAGCTTCTTCAAAATCCCACAGAGAGTATTACCATGGCCTTTTGTTAGGAGATTTGATATCATCTATCAAAATCTTGGGAATTTGTCATCTCAATACTATGATGTTACAAATTACACATTTGTAACTCCTGTCATAGGCTTTTTAGCATATGATGCAACGAGAAGCAGTGGAAATTTTGGGATGGTTGAGCTCAATACCATGGAAAATAACATTTTGGTTCATTTCCCACAACACGACAGCAACAACAACAGGAATGTGACAATGAAATGTGTGAGATTTCTCACCAATGGAACCATAGAGTTCAGAAATGTAACAAAGAACAACACGTGTATCACGCGAGGACAAGGCCATTTCGCGATAGTGGTTCCTTCGTTGAAGCCGGAGGAGGAGGAGGAGGATAAAAAGGGTAAATGGAAATGGTGGGTAATAGGATTTGGAGTAGGGATTGTTGGATTAATATTGTTAATTGTGATTGGAATTTTGATATACAAATGTGTTAAGCTAAAAAAGAGAAGTAAGATGGAGAAACAATCTGAAAAAAGTGAGGCTTTGGATGCTGTTTGGGTTGGGAATAGCAGAATGCCTTCTGCTTCAGGTATCAGAACTCAACCAGTTCTTGAAAATAGTTATGTTCCTTGATTCATTTTGTTCCTTTTTCAACTTTGTTATTTTCACATTTTTCAATTTTTGTGTTCTTTCCATTTTTAAAAGGTGTATATACATTCATGTCTCATCAAAATTTAGGAAATAATTTTGTTTCTTGAATTTACTGCACAAGTCAAATATCACCACCACCAACAACATATTCAGTGGAATCCTACGAGTGGAGTCTGAACAGCATAAAATGTACACAAATCTTAATAGAGAGATTGTTTTCGGAAAACCCACACAAATGAATAAAATATAAAGGCAATAGGCTCTCTCTTATGCATAAAAGGTGAGATTCCTTTTGAGTGTACAAACTGTCATCAAACAAACTTTATGGTTGGTTGAAGATAATTATTTAGTCCAATTAAGAAACTCCAAAATGATTAGAATGTTCTAAAGTGAGATCATTAACTGATAATGTTTTAAATAAATAATACTATGCCATTAAAATATTAAGTTGACTGTCTTAAAGTGAAAGAAACATTCAAGTTTAACACACTAACTGTTCAAATACTTGTTTGTTTCTATTAAAAATACTTAGTACTTTATTCTTGACAGGAAGAAGGCACAATTAACTAAAACTTTAATTTGTAAAATCGACATATTATAATGTTTTGACATGATGCATGGGCCAACCCTACATCTTAGAATAATCTTCTGTTGAGCTGTCTGCATTTTTGCTAAAGATTGATGTGTAAGCTACGTATTTTGCTTTAATGGATATTGCATTTGATTAAAACCCCTTAAAAGAGAAGTCAACAGAATCATTAAGGCTATTAGACACTTAAAACATTTAGAAAATGGTGTTTCTGTCTTTCTGATGCAATCAGGAGTGTGTATCTTTGCTGATGTCTGTGGCGGAGCCACCATTTTCGTCAAGGGTGTTCATATTTTTAGAACACGAGTGGGTGATTTTTGTATCAAGGGTGCTCAATAATTGATATATAAAATATCTGTATTTAACCTATATGTTCCAAAAAGTTTTCTGACGAATGTTCATCTGACTACTCTTGGATGAATGTAGCTCCGTCCCTGGCTGATGATGCATTAGTTTAATCACAATTTGAGAAGGATAAGTTCGTTTATCCACAAACTAAATCTATACCTAATGACTAAATTCAACTCATATGGATATGTGGATGGATTGTGTTTTTTATTAAAAGAAAATTAGATTAGGATATGGATCACAACTCATTGATCTTTCAATTATATCACCTTCTTGTTAAAATATTCCATCGATATTTGTGACATTTTAGTTATAAGGCCATATCATTTACCGGAAAAACTATTAGTCTTTACACCAAACTAATAAATGAATGTCATATTTTTGCATATGGAAACATAACATGATCTAATGTAAACACCGAGTTCATACAAGTCTCTGATGACTTGACGAGTAATGAGTACTCATAAGTGGCGGTTTATTATTATTCCTGAACACAAGAAACTAAACAGCAGTGCCATATGTCAGCCTATAGGCTGGATATCACAGTAGTAGTGAAGTGGAAAAGGAGGATCAAAATAAGAACCATTTAGAATGGCATATGCAGTGAGCTTGTTTGCTGCATCAGTAGCATGAATTCCATCCCAGCTTACATAATTTTGTGGATCCTTACAGGCTTTTGCTGTTACTGTTTTTCCGTTTACTTGTTTGGTATTTCCACAAAACACTTGCTGGTTATAATTGTATGCACCGCCTCCATATCCACAACATGCTTTGGTTCCATATCTTAGCCCTGAAAAATTTAAAAAAAAGACGCACACTTCTTTCAATATACATACTCCTTCCATCATGAATAGAGTTGTTTTTTTACTGTGGAGTATCTTAAAAGAAAACGAAAACAAGAAGTACCATGGGAAGTGGGGTGTTGAAATAGCTCCAAGAGCACCGTATGAGTGTCAACATATACAACATTTGCATCAGAAAGTTCCTTTCTGGTTTGTGCCAATGCTGCTTTAAGCATATTGTTATAATCTACCACTGCATTATTGTATGATATTAGGCAACCAAACTGGTCTAGATCAGAAGTGTTATGAGGCAGTTGCACCAGAAATGCAGGGTAACATCCAATTGGTGCTAGATTTAGGACCCAAAATGTTCTTCCACCTAATTCATATATCTCCTGCAAAATAAAACAGAACAAGCTAGCATCAAATAATGGACCCATAATCAGGTGCTTATTATCAGTTATTGATCATTATCAGTTCGATTATCAATTTAACGGTTAAGATTTGATAAAGAATCTTCTTTATTGAAAATTACTTAGAAACAAGGCGACAAATCAAATGAACATCACCCATGAGTTGACAATTGCATTTTACTCAAAAGCAAACACTATCACATTCTAGAATAACTGAGAGTTTGAGATAGTAAAAATTAAAAGTATGAAACTATCAAGGATTTTATATATCAAATAGTACAAATATAATTATTTAATTTATTATCGAGGTATCGGTAAACCCATTAAGCAAAAAAATAAAACCATTAAGAAGTGATAATGCAATAACTAAAAAAAAATTACACCATTATCGAAATTGATAAACCAATAACCCGTTATCGATAATCCAATAACCTTTTTCCCGTTCAGATAATTAGTTTCAGTTCAGTTTTGAACAGTCCTAATCCTGAGGAAAGGATGATCGTTGTGTTGAAAACCATAATTATAAATTTTTTTAAATTAGATGATCACATACTTCAACATGATATTAGAGCACCACGTTTTAAGGAAAAAAGATGTTTTGTTACCTTGATGGTACTAGCAATTTGGGAAACCACTTGAGGTAGAAACTTCTTCACTCCACTTATTCCTAGTCTTGCCAAATTTCCAGTGAAGTCATTTTGGCCAATGTAGAATGTATATAGTGATTTTCCAAATATGTCTGGGGAAGGCAGACTAGTTTTACCTGAAAATTCTTACATATATAGTTATGGTTGACAATACAATGTATTACTCATTGAATTAATGGCATTACCTTTACGGGGATTTTCGTCGACTTTAACCTTAAATTCTTGCATCTGTCGAAGCTGAATCCCCAGAGAAAAAGGGCTAACCCCAGTAACAAATAAGGAAGTTTGTGGATACTGAACTGTGGATGCTAATGTTGCAAAATTAGCACCATGTTTGTAATCAGATCCAATTGATTGCAGATATGGACTCAAAAATGGCAAGTCTAATGCTTGAGCTGCACCACCAAGAATAATCAGACACGTGAAATTTCTTTATCATCAAGACGCCTCTGATTCTTTTTTATATGTCAAACACGTAAAATTTCCTTTTAATATCATTGAGTTGTGGTGAGTCTTGACCGAAGGACATCAATATCATGCTTAATTGTGTGACCATCACACCTAAAATTTTAAATTAGACATTTACTTAATTATTGGTTAATAGTGAAAAGAGCTAATTATGTACAAGGAAACTAATAGTTCACAGGTGCACTATTTAGGATACCTATAAAAAGTAACGACAAACAAAACCTTCCAATGAAATATGAGAAGGTACAAATTTTTCTTCTTTTTCCAGCTAAGGCTATTTCGTTTTTTCCCAATGATAATCCAAAGGTCCTGTTAACCTATCCTTGGTCCAAAAGTTTATAAAACAAAACAAGTAAACTTTCCCAATTCCAATGCAGACACTAACACAGAAATCCAAGTAATCCAAAGGTCTGCGTACATTCTAACTTCACTCAACACAGAAATGGTCACACTTTTCACTTAAATATCTTCTTTCCAACCCCTTAAAGATCATATTTCCAGCTAATTAATTCTTCTTGATACATCCACTTTGAAGTGGGAGCAACATATTGGAACATATATTTATATGTAAAAGTTTACAGCAGATATGAACTCATAACTTTGAAATATTACAGTTTCAATGCTCAGAGGTAAGAATTAGCTCAAATGTTGAACTTATAAAGCTTAAATCCATGCTCCATATCCATGCCTTTTTTTCAGAACTCAGATTATAACTCAGTCTCTGTAACGTACATTCAACATATAAGACAAACCATTTGTCTATGGCTTTTAGCTAGAACCAATTAATATTTAATGCAAGGATGTTGTTGTTAATCTAATAAATTTGTCAATGATTAGTGACTCATAATGGAACAAAAGAAAGAATTATGATAGTTGTAAGACATAAAATGGAAGATTCTTCACTCTTCAGCAACTAAGGCATCATTATACAGTATGATCTTCCTAAGAAAAGAGTTAGATTAACTAGTAGTAATAACTCTCGCGAGATTTTTAGTATTGAACTCGTTGCATTGTTAAAATTATGAGTTCAAATCTATGAATTGAGGTTTTATCAGAAACAAACATTACGGATCCGGATGAACTCATAGCCGAAACGCATATTTGCCTATGCTACACTAATATACCTATTGATGTATATAACTTTTAAAAAAAATGAAAGAACGATATTTCACCTAGAAAATCGACAATGACTCTGCCATCAGTTGCCCTTCCAACAGGTTTTTTGAAGAAAGTCATTCCATTGGGAGAAGCTTGAGCTGGGAAAGCTGCCCAAAAACCACCAGTATCTGTATTTGAATCACCAAAGTTAAAAATAGCCTTAAATGCACATTTTTTGCACTCTGTTGTTGCCACCATAAGCAACAACAATATTATTGCTCTAAAAATATAAGACCTTAAAGTAGTCATTCTTGTTTATTATTGGAGTGAAAAATTCACTTATTTGTAGACACACAGAAAGTGGTGCATGTACACATCAATACGTGACGCAATCAATTGTAAATGTTGTTAGTAACGCTTTCCAAATCAATGATAATGGGATATTTTCGTCAATTTCTTTTTGCGTATCAAATGGGACATATATAGAAATTTTAAGAATTATATATTTCTTAATCAAGATATTATCATAACTGAATTGAAATGTTCTTCAGATTTTTACACCATGATGTCATCCGGATAAGCTTCTTAAAATGCGGAATCGAGAATCATGAAGATAAAAATAAAAAATAAGTTCGGTGCACTAAAACTTTCGCTATGACATAATGCATAAACGTGCCCGTTAATTTTGAGTGTGCATAAAAAGACACTTGAACTTGTATAATATTAAACAAATAGATACATTCATCCTACATGACATCATGCATGGCAATTTTGTTACGCTACGTCGCATCCTACATGTATTATGCCAGATAGACATGTATATTTACTTGTTTAATTTTTTATACAAATTTAATATCTACTTATGTATACTTAAAATTAGAAGACGTAGATGACATTTGAAGATAAACAAAAGGATGTATTTATATTACGCCTTTTTAGTTAACAGGCAAGTGAATTGGAAAATGGAGAAAAATGAAATTTGAATAAAGTATACAAGTACCTAGCTCATTTGGGTCATAAGCTGGGAAGCTGGCAAAAGACCCACCAGTAACAGTAGTTGAGTCTTCAATGTTGCTTGTTGAAATGCAAATTTCAGTTTAAATGTGTCAATTGTCTTTCTCAACTAACTAAAAAAAAAGCTAGTTTTTTCTTTTTATTTCTCATCTGACGTTCGATATTCATATTGAATCCCGATTATATTTGGATTCATTGTCGCATAGGCCCCATTTATGGGGAAGCACTCTCAACCAAGGATTTTTTCATTCTCAGAACTAGATACCGAGAACTCTGATTAAGGAAAGAGCAGCTCCATCTATTGCACCACATCATTCGCCGGTGAAAAAAGTTAGTTAAGTCAACCAAATGTTTATAAAGGCTCAACAACTTGAATTTGAAATAGTACCAAAGTATTTAATTGATTCTAGTGTAGGAGGAAATTTAAATCAATAGGGGTGTGTTTGGCACAGAGGAAAATATTTTTTGAAAAATATTTTTAAATTTTCTCATGTTGGTTGGCTTAAATATTTTGGAAAATATTTTTCAAATTAATTAATTTCCTCAAATTTAAGGAAAATGACTTCCTTCCAAAAAAAAATGAAGGAAAACATTTTCCAAAAGTACTCTTATACAATTTTAAATTGATTTTTTTTATGTTATCCCTACCACGATTCTCGTCCCCCCAACAAAATATTATCTTTTGAAAATTGAATAAGATTAAAATTTTATTTTATAAAAAAAAATTCACATTTTGAAAATTTTATTCTTTTCCTCATTCCTATTTCAACCCAAAAGTAAAAACTTTAATTTTTTTAAAAAAATTAAAATTTTTAAAATTTTAATTTTTCACTCTACCCTGCGCCCCTAGGCCCCCACTCTTCCCCCTGGCCCCCACCCACTTTTTTCCACATTCGAGAACTCCCCCCTTCTTCCACCTCCCATCCCATAAAAAAATAATTACAAATTTTACTTTACAAGAAAACAAATTTTTAAAAAATTATTTTTTACTCTACCATGCGCCCCTCGCCCCCCCCCATAAAAAAAATTAAAATTTATGTTTAAGAAAAATTCAAATTTTGAAAATTTCCTCCATCCTCCCTCTCCCCCCCCCCCCCAGCCCACATTAAAAAAAAGTTAAAAAAAATTTTGTAAGAAAAATCCAATTATGAAATTTCAATTTTTGACTCCACCATACCCCACCCCCACACCAAAAAAAGAATTTAAATAATTATTTGTAAAAAATATTCTAAATTATAAAAATATTTTCATGTCAGAAATTATTTTCCTAAAAAATATTTTTTATTCTCTAGATAAAAAAGAAGTTTTTTTCTAAAAAATATTTTCATCCATTAATCAAACAATAAAAGATATTTTTCAAAAAATATTTTTCAATCACCAACTAAATATAAGAAAATGAGTTAAAAATCAACTTATTTTCGAGAAAACATTCTTTTTCATCCCAAATTTTAAAAAGATCAAACATCAAAACTTTTTGCCTTGATGTTTACCACGGCTTGCAAATATAAATAAATAGAATAATCTGTCAAAACATGACTGTGGATTTTAATTTTCAAGTATATCTCCACCATTTTTGCCTTTAAGCTCACAATACATTCGCACGAGCCCAATTTGTTTAGACAAGGACTCTAGAGATTGAATGGTAATAAGATAATACTGAAGAGAGGTGGAAATGTGTCGAGGCGACGAGTAAGATAACTACATTTTAGCTTTTTCTTCCATGAGATGAATTCAGTGTCGGTTGACAAAATCCTCCGAGTAACTGACAAGTCGTGAGCTCGTGGGCTCATAGGTGGAAAAAGTTTTTCTCTTCATTTCATTATTACATTGATCGATTTTCACGATGTAAGTCAGTGGAAGCAAATGGACAATCAACTGCCAAAAGGACCCCTTTTATGGTTGAAGGCTAAGTTAAAATACTTTTCAATATATCTATTAATTATTGTACCTTGTAATATTTTTATATGATTTCCAATAAAAATGAATGTTATTTCAAAAAGTTTGAAGATTTTCTTCTTAAATTCATGATAAACTTTAACTATCTGACTCCCGAAATACGAACTGACTACATAATTTAGGATGGATTTAGCACTAACATTTATACAGTGAAGCAAAAAATATGTCTCTTCCTTTCTGAGACGTTATTCAATATCTTTCTAACATTATAGAGATAGAAACTATTAAAATAGTAGGGTGCTCTTTTTTTCTTTTTCTTTTTTTTTTTCCTCTCCCTTTTTCTGTGACAGTCCAAGCTAGGTAAATAAAGCAACAAATTTATTTTTGGGCTTAATCGGCCCATTATGATTCAGTGTAGGCTCGGGCCCCAGCATTAAGTGGCCCAAGTACATGGCCAATCTCCAACTCTAAGGTCCAAACACATGGCCTTCAAAAATATATAACGTTTATTTGAAAAACAACTGATACAATATGTATTAAAGTATAATGAATGTATCATTTTTTAATAAAATTTATATTATATAAATATTTTTCTTTAATATATATATAAAATGTTCGATAAAAATTTTATTGTTACTATAAATGATAGATATTGTTTTGAGAAAATAGCCAAATAAGCCCTAACCTATAATCGGATTTCTAACTACACACTCATACTTCACGGAGGTCCTATTACCCCTTGAACTATTTTAAAGTAGAATTATTTACTTCCTAAATGCTGAGTTGACAAATAAGGTATAGTTCACTCTCTCAAAGAGAGTGAGCGGCAACAAAATAATTAAAACTTTAATTTTATAAATAATTTATTTTATTGTATATTACTTTTCTGATTTTATTTTTATTTTTTTTGAATTTTTATATTTCTCTTTATTCTTATTTCTTTTTTCTTTTTTATCTTCTTCCTCCTCTTTCTTTTCCTCTTCTTCAACTGTGATACAATGGTGGCAGCCCACC
This sequence comes from Solanum medicagineum, assembly GCA_026153255.1. Classification (NCBI taxonomy): domain Eukaryota; kingdom Viridiplantae; phylum Streptophyta; class Magnoliopsida; order Solanales; family Solanaceae; genus Solanum; species Solanum medicagineum. The sequence continues at coordinate 25,359,731 of JAPFFP010000001.1, forward strand.
TCTACCACCAAGGTCCTGAATTATTCTTAATAAGCCAATTCTCATCCTCAAATAACACACTTTTCTTTGTAACTTTACTTTTAATTGGTTTAAAAATTTAACGATAACTCAAAATTAAAATTGAAAATCAAGAAAATGGAACTTTAATGTCAAAATAGAGAAGAAATTAGTGAGTAACAGATCCATTAATGGAGAAGAATTTATTTTCAAATTATTCAATAAAAGACTCATTAATTGATGTTTTCTTCAAGTCATTGACTAAAGAGTAACAAGAAGAAAGAGAAGTAACTAAGTTTGTTCAAAATCATTTTTGGGTTTATTCAAAACTTTATAAAACCATTAGAATAGTTTAAAATTAGTGCGTGCTTTTTTTTGTTTTGATTTTGATACTGAGGTTTGTAGGTTTGATTTTAATTATTAGATATATAAAGAAAATCTTGAGATAAAAAATGGGGTTTTAGGTTTGAAAAAATAACTTGGGAAAGAAAGGAAGAAGAAGAAGGTGTAAAACAACTTTAAAAAAAAATAACTGGTGAAATACACGTGTTAGGCGCGTGTCTCTCATCACAATACACATGACTGGTAATAACATTTTAGGAAGTAAATAATTCCACTTTAAAATAGTTCTGGAGGGTAATAGGACTCCTGTGAAGTATAAGTGTGTAGTTAAAAATTTGAATATAAATTGAGGACTTATTTGGCTATTTTTTTTATTATTTTAATATGGTATCTCTCTGTAAATTTTCCTTATTATTTTTGTGACAACATATATTTTTATTATGCGTTTATATGGCAAAAAGGTCTACTATATCCATGGTCTAGGTACTCCATCTGATCTGCTTTCATTTTCACATTGGTTTCTATTTTGTGTTGGCTTTTCTAATTTATGCCTTTTATGATGAATGATTTTTTGGGAGCCTAAGTTTATATATTTGTTTCATAATATTTTATAAATTATATTTGGATATGATATTAGTTTTTTAACGAACTTATGTAAAGGACAACAATTAAAAATCAACCTAATTTAAGAGATAAAGCGTTATTCTATGGCTAAGTTTAGGTTGATTTTATTTAGGAGTTAGCCATTTACTCAAAATTAGATCAGTGATATAACATTTGAAAGTGGCGTCTACATTTTAAAATCTAAAACTAAAGTTTATCGTGTTTTAGTGGACTAATCTTGTTAGTTTAGTAGATTGATTCTACACATTTTTGGATAAAATAAAGGAAAACTTACTCAAATCTCATAGTTTAGGATTTAATTATGTGTCTTTTTATGAGTTTTTGAAATTATTATTCGTGTCAAATTTTTATCCTTAAATATATGTATTAGGTGCATCTAGATATATATATATATATCAAAAATATGAGATAAAATTAGTTATAATTAATTGTGGATATAATGTATCCGAATGGATACGCATGTATTTAAGATACATGAACTCTCTCACTCGGCCTCTTTTTCTCACACACATAGCCGTTGCTTTTCCTATCTTTCTGTATTTCAAATTACATATAATATTCCATATACATATATCTAGTATGACTCATATGTACATGATATACACTTCATTTTTTATCTCTCGTGCGCTTCTTTCACTATATATTTATATTTTAAAATGTATTTGATAACAAAAACATATTTACATAAGTATAGTTTCCAAGCTATTTAAAATTCTAAAGGGGCAAATTACATATGTGGAAAATGTAGTGTTTTTTTTCCAAATTAGGGGTGGGAAGGTGAAAATGGAGAGAAGATTACCATATGAGAAATTAAACCTTATCAATGAAAATTTAAATAGTCGATCAATTGAATTATTGAGATTTTTCACTGAAAAATGTAGTTTCAATTTTCAAGTAATGACTAAAAAATGTATATGGAGAGATCGGATCTCAAAATTTGTTGTGGACCACGTCAGCTGGACCCATTCGTAAAACCATGTGCCTGCTGGACACGTCATACCGTCGGTTAACGGCAAACCCTCCCACGTCAGATTCTCCTAGTCAATTGTTTGATTGTTATTTTAAAAAAGAGAGAGTAAAAAATCACAGGTAAACTTTCCTTTTACAAAAAAATAAAAAATAAAAATTCACAAGTAACCATCCCAAATGTATTTGAAAAACATACCTCGGTAGGGTGTGTAATGCACTTTCAAATTATGAGTTTCTTACCAAACTATTACTTCTATAGTTTTTTATTGAAAAATACTCCATTAAAATTATAAAATTATTATTTAAAATATTCATCTTTCATTAAAAATTCAATCTTAATCCATCATTAAATAAATTTTTATCGAACTTTGAATAGTCCAAATTCTCACTATATCAAAAAATATATTTTTTTCTATAATTGCAATTGAATTATTTCTCGAAAAGGATAACTTATATTGATCGTGTTTCATTGCTATCATGAGCACAACAATTTTTATGCAAGCTTCATGGATTTGAAAATTTTGAAGAGTTGGGTCCTATTGAACTCAAGAATTGATTTGAGGAGGAGGCAATGATTATGACGAGGACAAATCAATGTTATCATTCAAAGATTGATTTTTTGAATTTGCAAGTGAAATGACAGTCCCTTTTAACATGATAAAACTAGTCTTAGACGTAATATCAACATCACTTGGATCCCTAAATGGAATTCCACATATATTGATGATGTAGCGCCTTTTGTCCACGTAGCACGCGTGGTGCTATTTTTATTAGAGAGAAGGGGTATATTTTTATTTGTAAAATTTTAGGAGAGAGGTATTATTGAATCAACATCTAACCAAGGAATATTTTTACTTATTTTTGACAGTTCAAAATATGTTATATCCTTTTTTGTTTGTGTCAAAAAGAGAAATATTTTTAAGTCAAAAATTCAATTGAGGGGCAAGGACAGGTTATTGATGTGAGGTGGATCCTTTCTTATACAACATACGTAATTATAAAAATAATGTTAAATTATATATGTAAAGTATGATTTTTTAAAAATAAATTAGAGCAAAAGTTGTTTTTCAGGATGAACTGAGTATACTTATCAATAATATATTTGCAGATGTTATATTACCTTACAAAATAATTACAACTATTAAAGATTTAATTATTCAAATCTCGGTCTTTAATTTAAACTTCATTCTCACCAGGAGTGACGTCACATCCAGCCAAAGCCACCTGTCACGAGAGGGCATTATAGACATTTACTAAAAACAAAGTCGTAGGAAATTTCACCAATAGTGGAGGACCACGTTTATATGGACACGTGGAGTGATAAAGGTGCCACGTGGGCCAGCCAACAACAATCTAATCTAGATGGTCGTGATCATGAGCTGGCCTTTGCGAAAGGGCAAAAGAGGTGGGCTCCACTTATGTCACTACAGGGTGTGGGTGGTACACGTCATTTACCTGGACCTAAAAAATTTGCCGACCGACGCCATCACCAAAAGTTTGAAAATTGGAGGGGCCCATTGACAAATATTTATCCGTCTCATTTTATGTTGCATTTTTATTTAATATTTCATTGAATAACAGATCGTTGGAAGTTTTCGATGGAAAGATAATAGAGTATCACCTAAATCATACCTCAAATTTTGTGTTTTAATATTTTATGTGTACTGTAATTTGTAGATAATAAGATTCTGTACGACCAAATAAATATATGACGATATTAGATATAAGTATTTGTTAGCTATTGAGAATTTGACATACTCTCTGCTTGTATAGTTTTTCAAAGTGAAACTATACAAATTTTAAATAATATTAAATATATTTTTTTATTTTAATTATTAACAGAAGAAAAGTTAAAATTTATAATAAAGGATTTTATATAATCTTATAGTATATAAAATTTATTTAAAAATGTCAAATCAAGAAAATAAATATAACGAATAGTTTGGGATCGAAAAGTACTTCCTCCGTAGTACTTTTAGCTTGGGTATTTTTAATAATTTCTGAATTATATATAAAAAATAATTATTTAATAAAAATGAAATTTAAGAAACACCATTAATATGTTTGAAATATAATAAGTCTTTTTTAAAATTATTTTGAAATGAATAGAGTAGTATTTATACCCCAACGAAGGTCAAAATTGGTGGGGCATGAATTTCCTGATCTCCTTAGACTTATCATGTTGTGCTGTTCCATCAATAATTTAATGAAGTAATAAGTGTGACTGCCCAAACGAGACCTTAGTATCAAAGTCAATAAAATTCAAGTTCACCACAGAAAAAATCACGTTAATAAAGTATTGGAAGTATTTTTTAGTAATTTTATTTCTAGAATAACTTGTATTAAGATTTTTAATTACAAATAAAATAAATATTTACCATCCTCCCAAAGTGGATAGACTTAGACTTTGATTTTCTCAAAGAAGAATAATATGAACAGAAAAAGAATGGCAGCAAGTTACGGAATCAAAAATGGGCCCCACATTTGATTTTCCGGAAGAATTTTGAAAGTTGCCCTGGGCTAACGCGTGGGTCGACATTTTCAGATGACTAGGAAATAGCATAATTCTTTAAGGTTTAAATGTATGGGCGTGAAAAAATTAAATTGATCAATAAAAATATTATTAATTTATTGTTATTGGGTTATTAGGTTATTGAGTTTTTAATTAATTTGAAAAAAAAAATTATTGAATTATTAATTCGATATCAATTTTTACTATTGGATTTATTGAGTAAATCGATGACACAATAAGATTATAATAATTTATTATTTTATCTCTTCGTAATAGGACTATAGGAGTATCAAGTCAAATAACGACTAAAAGGATGAGATGTTATAAGTTGAATTAATCAAATTCAATTTTTCTCGTTCTATCTCGGAGCGTGGAAACCCCAGAACCAGAAGTAGTAGGATTGATTCTCATAATAATAAAATAAATAAATATGTCGAAATGTTTTTTCAACAGGTTTACCAATCGACATGCTGATTCTTTGACCAAGTTCGAAGATGATGAATAAGATCAGCAAGCGACGAAC
>JAPFFP010000001.1:25366103-25400992 GCA_026153255.1 Solanum medicagineum
TTTATTGAAGTTTTTATATTTTTTAAAAGATAAATTATACTATATATTTATGATTTCAAAAGACCAATAATGAAAAATATAATGTAAATTTTTTTTAAAATATTTTTTTAATACGTGTGTATTATTTCACAAATTTAATTAATATGGATAGTAGGAGTACTAGATTATATTATTAACTTAGCGGACTTGAAATGATACATCCAATGTGGTTAATTTTCTTTTGCACTATTATAAAATAGGATGAATGTGGGATTAAATATAATTTGCCGATAAAAAGGACCACGTCATCCACATGACTGGTGGTATTAGTTGGCCAATAAGCCCCCAGCCAGGCCAACGACGCGTGATTCGACTCTTTACTCGACACGTGTTAGCCAATTCATTGTGTCAAAAATAATTTAATAAGGATACACTATTATCAATGCGCCAGCTCACTCCACTCTATCCCAACCATCCTTCCTTCCTCTTGCCCATATATACGAGATAATATTTCATAAGATTATTTAATTATTTTTTAATCACATTTTATGTAGTATTTTTTTATTTAATATGATAATATTAAAAAATAAATTTAAAATTTATGGTCTAAAATTCATTTTCAAATATTTATGTAGGCGAACATCATTTTATTAGGGGTAAAAAAATATTTTAAAGTTAAATTATTTACGATTAGAGTAATGTTACAATTTTTTTGGACAGATAAAAAAAAAGAGTGTTACATAAATGCAATAGAGGGAGTATGATTTTTTTTATTAGTTGAATGAGTTTTGAGTTAGAAATCAAAATTTGATTTGTTTTTTGAGAAAAAAATTCATAGTTGAGTGAGTTACGAGAAATAAATTCATAGTCGAGTTGTTTTATGAGAAAAAATTCATAATTGAGTGACCATTTTAAAATATTATCTTTACTTGTTTTATATTTTTAAAATTAATTTTCATGTTTATTTTGTTATTTTTTTATGTATAAAAAAGTAATTATCTTTTTTTATATTTTTCCTGTAGTTTTAAATATAATGTGTATACCAAACATCAATTAATAGTTATTTTATGGTTAAGTGGGTCAAGTCAAAAGTAAAAAATAAAAGGAAACGAAGAGAGTAATTATCTTGTTTGGCATGACTAATGAATAAGAGATAGGGGATAATAATTTTAAATAAAATATGCATATTTTTTTTAATAATTTGATTAGAGGTATTAATTATTTTTAAAATTATTTATCACATTATTTATAGTATCACAATGTAATAAGTAATTTCACGTATGTGTAGTACGATAATTAATTTTATAGACATCTCGATCTATGAGGATTTTGTATATACATCCAATATAACAAATAACTCCTAAAATTTATAGTTTGGTGTTGATATTTGTATTCAATTTATAGTGTGCAAGATTTCTGAGAGTTGAGCGGGTTAAACATGGAATTTTTGCTTAATAATTCATTTATTCAATTTAAATAATTTTTAATTCATTAATATTCTACTCATTTATTAGTCAATTTATTTTTATACGCTAAAATAAAGTTTAGCCACCTAATTAACCTTCATACTCTGAACTAATACAGACTTGACGATTAATATGACCCAATGAGAGAAAAAAATAAATAGACTTAACTGAGATTATTGATATCTTGTACATATCATTATTATTACTATTATTATATTGTTATTTTGTAAATATCATTTCTCATATCGATAAAAACTTAAATTCCGTGTGAATGATGAATATGTTAAAAAGAATTATTTTAATAAATAACAAAAGTGAAAAAAAAGGTAATATTATAAATCACACGTACAAAAAATAGTACTAATAGGTCTTCATTGATGATAGGTCTCAATAGAGCAAGGGGAACTAGGGTTCCCTTTATTCAGTGTTTGGGGAAAAAAGGAATCTATTCAAAAAGCCTTTGGGAATTCCTTTTTTGGTACTGTGTGAAACCTAGAAAAGATATTTAAAGTTATTTATTTTTACTTTATATAATATTAACTTGAAATTACTCTTATATAAAAGAAAATATAATTATTAAGAATTTATATAATCTATTTATATATTTAGATTGTGTGTCATTATTGTAACAGTTATATATCATCTAAATTCTCTCTTAAATTTGTCCATAAAATTTCGACGAAGAATATTCATCTACACCATTAGATGAATATAGCTTCGCTGGTGTGAGGGGTCGCGTGTGATGTAACACAAGTACACAAGGTGTATAGAGAATCCAGGTATACCGTATATGTACAATGTATAAAGCTTTATTTAAAGTACGGACACGTGTTGAGTGACGTGGAATGTTGCCTTGGCGCTCCCCTCTTCTCTCTTTCTCTCTCTACTATCTTTTCCTCACGCCACACGCCCTTTCTCTTTTTTGAACGTCCTTTTTAGAGAGAGAAACACACACACAGAATGCACAAACACTGGAACTTTTTTCACTAAAAAATTCTCCTTCTATCTTCTACAGATTAAGGTATGTACAATTTGTCTTTATCAAAAGTTTTTTTCCCTTTGAATGGAGTTTGATCTCTGTAATTTTTTCTGAATTTTATGTGATATAAGTTGTTGTGGAGTCGGTTTTTGTTAGTTTTCGTTTAATTTTAGGCTGGAATAGAGCGGGATGGAGTTTTAAAGAAGCTGGAATTGAGGTATATTCGTGGCTGGAAAACCGGGAGGAGAAGGAAAAACAGTAACAGACTGTAGCTGTGAGAAAAATTAGAGTAGTTATGGGTAATGTTGAATTTCGTAACGTAATTAGGAATTTCTGTTTTTTTTTTTCAACAAGTTGTGATTTTGGTGGGATGACGGGGATAAATTTGTCATAACACCATAATTTATCATGTAGATTCAGAATTTTGTGATGTTTGCGTCTTTACTTGGTTTCCTAGGTGGGGACTGTGAAGTTACAACTGTGCCCCTTACCTTTCTGTTTTACCTTTCTTCTTGCTCCTTGGGTCATGGATTGTGTGTGGGCTTAGCAACATAATGAGCATCCAGCTCTATTGTGGTATTGAGCGGAGGTTATGGGGTGTAGATCCTGTTTGGGGTCTGAAAGCACGTTAATTTACCAAGAAAATTAGGTCATTTTTTGCGTGGTATTTCAACCTTTGCCTTGTGTTCTTGCCTGGCTCTGGGATGGGGCCTTGTGCTCTATTGAGGCAATTATGTAGGAGTATTCAGAGGTTAGAAGTACATCTTCAGTTGGGGGAAAGAGAGTGGCCTTCTGGATATAAGTTAGGAGTATATATGAACATGATAAAGATTTCACCTTTTATTTTATCCGATAATGAAAAGTTATGAGGCCAGTCAAGAGGGATTAATTGGGTCAGAAGTGACTGGATTTTGATGGATCTGGCTAACAGTTAACATGGTAAAATGAAATGGATGTATAATTGGAAAAAGAATGTCAGATATATTTACAGTAATGGCTATATAAGCTACTTCATCAAGAAGAGTAAGTTATCTTATTTTTACACTATCTAGTAAGTGTGGTTTAGCATGTTGTGCTTGTGCTTTCCTTGCTCAACCTGTGGGTGGTATAGACATTTATATGTAGTTAATTTTTAAGACAACGTATGTTACTCTATAATGTGTATACGAGTTAATCCTGCATATAGTTTCAAGCTTGGGTGAACTTAGAAGCACCGGCTGACAGATGAATGGCTCACATTATGTAATTTGAAAATCTGTCACGTAAAGAGGAACAGACTTTTTACTCAATGTCCATTAAATCCTTGAGAATTCTCTAAAGGTGTTAAAGGTATTATGCACAAGAACATCAATACATATTTAATTCGCGAATGACATTTTGTGAGGTAAAAATAGTTAAATTTAAAGGCTGTATGGCAAAACTATAAATAACATGTTTAATCTTCAATAAGACTAATTTCATAAGATAACATGCACTACAATAGTTAGTTGGATTTTAGGTTCTGTAGGATAATTTTTTTCAGTCTCATCAATTTATACCTATGATAATGAAGTCAGCTGATTAAATAGGTTATCTTGTACTCCTGCTTATTTAAAGTTTTCGCTTCTCTTTTTGAGTTTTTTCGTTGGAGAGGCAGGGAATAGTTCTCATCTTCTCTTTACTTAGTGGTCTTACCTAGTATGTGCGTAGTATCTTATCCTTCCTTTTTACTGTTATATGTTACCTCATTTGCTTTGTTTATCTTGATATTCTGTTGTCGTTATTTTCCTTTATAATCTGCTTTGATTACACTTCTTTTGCGCCGAGGTCTTTCAGAAACAACCTCTCTACCCCACAAAGGCAGAGGTAAGATTTGTGTACATTCTACCATCCCAGACCCTATTGGGTTTGTTGTTCTTGTTGTAGTTATAGCAATCCATCTCTATTACGTCACATGGAACGGGATAAGATCACATGTGAAGACTGATCTGCAATATAATATAACTAGCATAGTAGTATGCTAGCAGGCAATAAATTCAGTCCAGTCGCCACATGTGTGTTTCATGGCATAAGTACTCAAGTTTGTTCATCATGGAAAAATTTCACGCCAATGTCTGTTGCTATACCGGTTTCTGATGGAGATGTTATGAATATATTTTCTGTCTTGGGTTCTATCTAATATATTATTTTCTTTTTACTGTGATAACTTGTAATGGATTAGAGAAAATTCTTGAGACTCATTTGTTTTCCCAGTAATCTGGCCGACAATCTGTATACCTTAATATATTTTTGAATATGAAGTATGGAATTTGTATGCGGTTTATTCATGTTGTATAATTCTGTTTCTCTCTCTTTGACAGGGTTTGCTTTTCTGTAGTTAGTTGGGACAACGCTCTTTATCAGTGACTACAAAAGGAAATTCTGATTGCACCTCTAATTTAGTACGATATCTACTTGGTTCCTAATACATGGGAAACAGTGAGGATGGGAAATCTTGTAAGCCTGAGAAGCCATCTTCTCCTGCACCGGTAAGCAAGTTTGCTTACGGTAATAGGTTTGGTGCCTTTAAGGCATTTGACTTTCTTGACCCATGGTTGATACGATCTTTTGTTCCATATGAAGTATGAACCAGTTTAACCTAGATTTGTGCATTACATGGTGCACACGCTTTTATACCTTTTATATGTCGTGAATTATTTTAGAATTTCATGTCTGACTAATTGGTTTTTATTCACTATGACAGGACCAGAGCAATCTCCATGTATATCCTGATTGGGCAGCCATGCAGGTAAACATTTTTAAGCTTTTTGTAGAAATATTGAAAGTTGTAATGTTTTATGAATTATGTAAGGATTTAACTAGTTAATGCTTCAGGCATATTATGGTCCTCGAGTAGCTGTACCTACATATTTCAATTCAGCAGTTGGACCTGGTCATACCCCTCACCCTTATATGTGGGGGCCACAGGTACTTTCCTGGCAGAAATGTTTCAGTTTTGTTGTTGAACTATGTCAATTACTTTGCAACGGAACTTATCGTCGGACTTCAAGTGCATCATGACTAAATTTGGTCCTTTACTCCCACAGCCTATGGTACCACCTTATGGTGCCCCTTATGCAGCAATATATGCTCATGGCGGGATTTATGCACATCCTGGAGTTCCAATTGTGAGTTTGCTTTTCCAGAGTTCTATTGCTGTTTTATGTTAAATGTCACCAAATGCTCCTTGATTTGTAGTATTTTTGGCGAAGTTCTTTAACCTGGAATTTGTGATCAGGACTCCGGTGGAGCCATAGTTAGAGCATTGCTATGTGTCAATGTTGCTGAACCTGACACTTAGATATGATATCAGATTTTGTTTAGAATTCAGGGCGTTGACTAGCTAGTTGGACGGACTGATTTCTTGTATGAACTGCGGACAAGAAACATGTAGGACAAAGTAAACAGTTCTTACAGTTGTATAGAATGATTCAACAATTGCCCTTGAAATTTGATAATAATCTTCTCCAGTATCTGTATCATTATAAGTACACTACCCATCTATTGGAATGGAAGTTGGGATATATGCTATTTCCCCAAGGCAATGATGCAATAAGATCTCGTTTTAGTTCTTTTAATTAGCTGAGAATTAACACATAGGGCATGTGATTTCGTGCTCATCATTTATTGAAGTTCTTGTATAATCATTTGAATTGCCTTTATTTGTTCCTTTTGTCTTTTGGAAAAATGGGATTTTTTGGTTCGACTCCTTAAGTGTTACATTTGTACCAAAGATTAATTCTTTTGACGATGCATGTATTTAGCATACAACTGCATATCTGCATAACGTTACAGTAATGACAATGTATTGGCTCTCTAACTGATAGTAGTTTTATTTTTTTAAAAAATAATTCCAGGGATCTCATCCTCCAGGTCATGTGATGGCGACATCTCCTGTTGTCAGCCAAGCCATGGTATATATGCCAGTTTGTTCTCTAAGCCCTTCAGTATATATGAACTTATTTGTTTCCAGAATGGCATTGCTGTCTGATCTGTTGCTGTTAGCTCACTGTATGACCCAGGAATTCAGCTAAATCACTCTACATTGTGTAGGACGGCGCTTCTTTGAGTTTAGATGCATCTGCCAAGTCCTCGGGAAATTCTGATCGTGGCTTTGTGACTAAACTGAAGGAATTCGAGGGACTGGCAATGTCACTTGGAAATGCGATCACTGACAATGTTGAGGGTGGAACAGACAATGGACATTCACAAAGGTCTGTTAGTTATCAATAGTATTGAAGATCATTTGTGTCACGCGAAAGAAAATCAAAGATCATTTTCTTTTGTTAAAAAAAAAGGTTAAAAGGTCTTGTTCAGATATTTCAGTACAATGCTCAACTCTCACAGAATCTGATTATTTTCCAATTTTATTCCTTCATTATGGACAATATTTTGCGATTTTTCTTCTTGAACAATTTAAACTAACTTTCAGTTTTCATGTTTGTGACCAGTGGGGAAACTGAAGGTTCAACTGATGGAAGTGACACAAATGGTGCTGGGGTATGCTCTTTTCCGCTGATATATCTATGCATCTCAATTTAATAGTTTCATTTGCATAGAATAAAAGCAGTGTATGCTAATTTTTCTTCTTGTTTTCTAGGTCAGTGAGAGAAATAAGAAAAGGAGCTATGAAACAACTCCTGATAACTGTAAGAGTTTGATCTCTCTCAGTTTTTTATTTCATAATTGACAGTTTAGAAGAGAAAGAAGAAATAGTGAAAGAACTCTGCATCGTACTGATGTTGCTTTCCAATTTCTAAGAGTTTCCTACTTTAAGTATTCTATGGAGAACTTTTGGCTATTGCCATATACGTCGCAAAGAAATTACTTATCTAGTCATGTTATATTGCATAATGACATAGGGCATTCTTAGTTAATGGTTCGTAGCTTTACTAAATTTAGCTTTTAACCTCTCAAAGAGATGTCTGGGAAGCAATATTGATCAAACTTCTGGGCCTTTTTCTTCTTGATATTTTCATCCACTTTCTAGTTTTAGCATGCATTGATTATGTGAGGACACTTAATGTGTGTACATTGTTTTTTCCACATTGCGCTATATATATTATTAGATTTTCTTTTATCACTGTTATCTTTTCTTGATTTTATACAAAGTAATTTGCTTGATTTCATTTGCTAATTTGTCAGTTCTTCAATTTTAAACAGCTGGTGATGATAAGAGTCGCTCACGAAGACGTCAACCTACTGGGGAAGTAAATGATGATGATGAGAAGGCAATCGTTGCTGTTAGTCCTGTTAAGGTTGCTGCGAAAGTGACAGGAACAGTACTTTCTCCTAGCATGACAACTTTGGAAATGAGAAATCCTGCCAGTGCACATATGAAAGCTAGCCCAACTTATGGTTCACCACTCAGCCCTGCACTGCCTAATGAAACCTGGTTACAGGTATATAGCACTACTAGCAGGTGAAATTTGATTTTTCTTTTTCACAGCGACCTCCAGATGTCTGAAAGATTCTTCCGGAATTTTATGAGAAAATGGTTTTTCATTTGAACCTAATTCCTATCATATGTAACTATGTTCAGAATGAGCGTGAGCTGAAGCGGGAGAAAAGAAAACAGTCTAATCGGGAATCTGCAAGGCGATCAAGATTGAGAAAACAGGTTAGAGGATAGTGTGCACACAGCATGTTGATAAATTTATGTAGCCGATGTTTAAATATGCCAACTACCATTCTGGTCTCTAAAACTATTCCTTATTTTCCCCTCCCTTCAGGCTGAAGCTGAAGAATTGGCAATACGTGTTCAGGCTTTAACAGCAGAAAACTTGACACTCAAATCCGAGATTAACAAATTAATGGAGAACTCGGAAAAACTGAAGCTAGACAATACTGCTTTAATGGTATAAGCTTGTCCAATTTCAGATTTTCTTTTGTAGTTTTTTTGTTTTTGTTTATTAATCGTTGTCTGGATTGCACAGGAGAGACTGAAAAATGAACAGCTAGGACAGACAGAAGAAGTGAGTTTGGGTAAGATTGATGATAAGAGGCTGCAGCCTGTAGGCACAGTAAACCTGCTAGAAAGAGTCAACAACTCAGGTTCCGCAGACCGAACAAATGAGGAGGGTGAAGTTTATGAGAACAGTAGCCCTGGAGCAAAGCTTCATCAACTACTTGATACCAGTCCCAGAACTGATGCAGTAGCAGCTGGGTGATCAATGATACAGCCCTTACTTTAATTCAAGATCATAAAATTTAGTCTGATTGTGTAATTTTGGCGTAATTATAAGTCCAAAATTGCTGCTAACTGTGGGAGAGGAAAAGAACGGAACTTCTGAATAGGATTACAGAATTTACAAGATTTCTAATTTTACCTACCTAGTTGTAGTTTACAGGTCAGGAGAACCGATGTGTGCTCTTTTCCTTTCTTTATTCTCTTCTTTTACTTCTGAGTTGGATGTGGCTATAATAGCGTATGTAAATGTGAATGCTCGACTTACAAAAAACTTTGATTGAGGAAATGCTATGAAACTGATATGTTTTGGTTTGGATGATGAAAGTGAGCTTGATTGTTGATAAATAATGTACTGTCTATGATGTTCCTTGCTTCTGGTTCCTCAGTTGGACAAACTATCCTTGTTCTTTAGACATTAATTACTGGAAGATGGTACTTGGTGTACTCTATACATTATGACTCTTTATCTTGATTAGTATATTCCTATAATATTTATTCCAGATTTCCAAAAATACAGTAAATATGGAAATTGGGAAGTGCAAAGAGGATAAGGGACTTTGTTTCTTTTCTTAGTTCTTGGGAGAGCTGTGTTTTTTCAAGGACACTTATAAATTAGTTGTGTAATAATTTTTTATTACATGTTTTCATTTTTAATTAAAAAATCTTAATTTATGAAGTGGCGCAAACATGATCACGTGATTGATCATCAAACGTTCACCAAACACGTGTCATTAAATGAGAAAAATGCATTGCTACCCATAAACATAGCAATTTCGCATGAGACAACCATGATATATATATATATATATATATATCTTTTAAATTAAAAAAAAAAAACACAATTTCGTGTGAGACAATTTTCGTGTTTGGAAGATACAAGATTGAAAGGACCACAAATATTTAAAAATTAAAATCTCACTTTAGATATTTAAAACTAAAGTTGATTTTTAACTATTACCCTCAAACATTAAAGAAGAATGCACAATATTTAAAAGGAAATATCAGTCCATCTTTACTGAGATGACTTAGTACTCTAAACTATACTAATTTGTATTATTATTTTGTTAATGAGCGTGAATTTAAAAAGCTAATTAAAATAACATATAAAATAGAACAACAACAATATATATCCAAATTAAACAGAAGTTTAAAAGGTACTACAATTATTATACTTACAAGTTACAATATTAAAATAATTTAGAGAACATGCAGGTATGATTTACGTAGCAAGTGTATGTACTCTGTGAACATGACAGATCTAAATAATTATTTCTTATGTAGCTAAATGAGGGACAATATTATCATGGACTATATATTTCATGGACCAAATTATTTAGAGCAGCACATGCTAAATTATAAAACTTTCTCATGCACAAGACAACGCACCAATTATTTGAATTTTTTTTGGCTTCCGTACCTTTTCCAACTTGTTCATTTTACCCTGATTTTGTCCTTTATATATGACACAGGTAGTTTATATTCTTTCTCCATAATTAATCAATTGAATGAGACTTGCGTATATACGAATTTAATCCACGTATTCATTTCAATCAATCCATTGTCCATATAGGCATATTTTCCATGCCAAGCCACATATATGATATAATGTAAGTGTAATATCAGCCGCTCAAGCCTTAATCTGAATTATTTGATATTGTATATATGGTCTTTTGTAATCAAGGATCGACTTACAAATGTAAGGGGTTCATTCTAATCATCTTAGCTGGAATATATTACTATAATTATATTGTATATAAAGTTTTTCTTTTTCCTTAAGTTTATATATTAGAGATAATTTTTTTTGACTTCTTCGCGTGTTCATATTTTTTTAGTGAAAATCCTGCTTCATCAGAGTTTGTAAGCATCATGTAGATTGTCTCCTACTGAGTCTTTTTAATTCTTTTTTAGAGAAATAAAGCAGAAGAAAAGTATAATTGGGAGATCTTCAGCTAGCCTAATAGATTCAACTAAAGAAGGAGAAGCTAGAAAGGAGAAGGAAGATTTTGGAAATAAAAACTTTATTAAAAAAGACTTTTTGACGTGGGTTTTTAGTTGGGTTACAAATGTCTAGGGTCACCCCTATGCATACTTATCTAAGGATGCTTTTAGAAGTCATTCTAGATAAATCTACAAGAAATATCTATGTAACTTTATCTTCTAAGTATCTAATAAAAATCTAGGCTATTCTATAATACATCACAAATATCTTCCTAAACCATCTGATACTCTAGGATATCTAGATTTTTCCTAAATAGAAATATCAAAGATATTAATCTACTCGAATTCTCCAAAATATCTAGGATCTTTTGTACTATCAAAACATCATATTTATTTTTTTATAATTCGAAATTAATTACAAGTACGAATCACTGTGATAGCAAAAAGGTGAAAGCTCCTGCAAAGTGGTTAAAAAAACAAGTAAAAAAATTACAACTATAATATGAAAGGTCCGCAACCTTCAATAATTGTCTTTTTTTAAAAAAAAAAAAAAAATTCCTATGGCTAGGGAGAAGTGTATATATTTATATTATGTAATAGGAAAATCCGAAAGAATGATTGGAAATTGAATTCTTCGTCACAATCCAACGTGTTATGTGTCAAACATTATGTGTGTTTTAAGACGTAAGAATTGAAAATTAAAGCTATGAGTCATCCATAATGCCAAATGAAAATTGGCTACATGTATTTATGTCCGCAGCTTTATCTTTGATGTTATTGAGGATTCAATTATTGACGTGGTTTGGTTCATATACTAGTTATTAAATTATTTATTTATCATGCTCTGATTGATCCATATATGAGTGGATTGCTACGTAGCGAGTTGATAAAGGATATATATTAATTACAGATGAATAACTTGAAAAGGACATTCTTTCTAATACATATATGCATGCATATTATTAGTGTGCACATTCTTGATTCTTTCCCGCACGTATAAAATAATTCACATAACTAATGAGATTTCTTGAAATAATAACTAATGTATTAATGTTAAATTATTACTATCAATCAATCAAGTACTATATATATAAGTTACATACAGTGGCAGATATAGGACTTTCATTTGGGGCGTTCAAAAAATATAAATATAAATATGTGAACTATAGTGTAAAGTACAAACTCTAAAAAGATATCACTATCGATACTTCTCAAGTACGTTTATAATACCCCTTGATAGTTTTTCATTGATTGAAAAAGCAAAATAATATCATTAGTTGAAATATCATTAAATATATATATATATTTTATTAATGGAACCATGTTTGCGACTCATTTTTAATACTAAAAAAAGTTCTTTCGCCAGATGCTATATATATAGCAACTGGTAAAAGCAAAGAGAATTTCATCAAACGAAATATGATAGGATTATACCAATCTGCAAACTAGAGACAATATTCGTTACCTAAATTGAGTAGATAAGTGTGTGTGTGGGGATATATATGTAATACATGTGTATAAAATTTAGTCTAATATACAGTGTAATTTTTTATCGAGGAGATAGATTCGCCCCTGGTTATATATATGTCATTATCTTTATACAACCAACTAGATATGTATTGTAATGTGTTTATGTTAAATTATATGGTGAAATCGGTTATTTCAATGCCATCGATTAAGCGACCCTTTAATTTGTTAATATGTATCCTAGATTTTGGGTTGAGCATTAATCTTACGTTATTTTATTATGTAGATCGTTGATGAAAATAATTATGATTTCTCAAAGTTTAACGGTATTTGAAAATGTGATCTTGAGGAAAAAAAAAAACATTCAATGTCCAACCACAACCTAAAGTCAAATTATGAGTTATTCAATAGGTACATCGTACACTGCCTAGTGATATTATTTGGGCTGTAAAAAAGTCAAACTATATAAGATTTTATTTTATTTTTTAAAAGAAGGAACAAAGAAACAACCATATTTCTTGAAGATGGCACAAATCTAAAGAAGTAGTATTTCTTATTTAGCTGAGGAAACAGTGGTGTCTGTTATTTGATGGGCAAAAGTTGTAGAAGCACATGAAACTCTCATGCAGAAGACAATACACCCTGTTTTTCAATAAAAAAGATTGGTTCATAAATAGTTGTCCTTGTGATTCTTCTTCCTATAATATGTGCATACTTGCTTAAAACATTCGGGATCTAATAAGTGTCAATTACATGACTAAAAATTGAAATTAGGTTATGTACTTAAATCAATATTAAATTAAAGAATAAATATTCAACACTATCGTCAAATTCCTAGTATTGGATTGATCCTTTTTGTTAGTATGAGTATAGATTTGATTCGAGCTCTATTGGGGAACTAATATCTATGGACTATGATCTTCATTGATCCATTCAAGACTCTAATAAGTTAAATTTGAAATAATATGTTTATTGATAATAATTATGAAAGAAGTATAAAAAATATTTATAAACTATATCAAAATAAATATTTTGATGTATCAAAATAAATTCAAACAATTATTAGATAATACGAATTGATTTAGTCTCGAGTTAATTTTTTAAAGGTAAAACTAAATCAACTTAAACATACTCGAATTATTTTTAATACCAAATCAAGTCTAACCAAATCATTAATTAGTTTTTTTCCTTCAATTTTGACTAGATTACGATTTTCTATTCAACTTTGTTCGCCCTAAACACATGTATCAATGATGACAAAATTACATTTTTACCGAGGGGACATGTCAAAATATAAAAGAAGAAATATCATGAGAAATCAAAGAGATTCAATATATGGTCGGTATAAAGACCGTATAAAATGTATTTTTTAATAAATTTTTTCATCGAATATTGATAAAACTTAAACAAAACAAATTATAATACATCTTTTTTTCTTGTGTCAAAAATTAAATTGAGAATCTCATGATTTTCTAGCTGATCATTTTTATTGATTTATGCCACATTATCTATATATGAATACGATGTTAATGCTCACAGAATTCCAGCTTCATTTACTGTGATTTTGACTTGCAGAAGACAGATGGATAATATTCTTTTTGCTATATATAATTGATCAATCATTTAATTAAGCTTGGTAATATATGAACTTACGTATCTATTTCGCATTTATTCACGTTACTCTCCATTCATGCATGTACTCCTACAAATATTCTCTTTATATTATTATCTAATATCTATTAACATTAACAACTAAGTCTGTCTTTGCTATGAAAATTTTTCATGAAATGATGTATTTTGCTTTGTATAACAAATACCTACTAAACCCGACAAGCTAATAACACATGCTCAAATCATATGAATTTTGACTAATATTTTAAGATGAAGAATTGCAGCTTATATCATTTTTCGTATAGTTTTTAACCATCTAAATTTTATATTTTAACATATATTACATTTAGCTACTTTAATTGAGTTTTGAAGTTTAGTCAAGTGAAAAAGTAAAAAAATGACAAATAAAAATGAACAGATGTAGTATATGGTTTTTTGAAGCCATTGGTGTTTTATTAATTAGTTAAAAGGATTCTTGTCCATGTTAAAATAAGATATTATTAATAAATTACTTTAATTTAACTCGTTTGAAGACTGAAAGAAAGAAATTCTAGATATACAAATTTTTAAATATATTTTTGGGAATAAAGCATGATTATTAGAAATCAAATACGTTAAATTATTGCAAATTATAATTTTCATAGAAAAATAAAATCTAAAATGATATTTAAAGATTTTTTTAAAAAAACTTTATGACTCTAACCAGCTACTAAACGATTCAAAATATTTAAAAGTAAAAATTATATTTGGATATGTTGAAAAACTCTATGTTGTCTCAAAAGGTAAGGACATGATTAATTTGTAAAAATCTTTTCTTAATACTAGTATTTCTTTACATCAACTTATTATTTAATAATTTTGTCTTTATTAAATACAACTAAGCTCTCTGTTAGAAGTTAAATAAGTAGCAATTAAAAAAAAACACCTATATATACCCTATATTTGGGTTATAACACAAATCTATAAACTTTTCTCATCTTTTCTCTTCTTTCCCGTCATTTCAAAAAGTCAATAGTTATCTTTATTGATCCGCCTTAAACTAAATTTTATTTTACAATAATATAATAATCTATATTAATTTGTTATAGTTAAACTTTTATGTATAACAAATAATTTATTCTATTTATTTATTTCGTCCTCATATTGCTTAAAACCACCTGAGCTTGCATACTCTCATTATAATTTAACTTCTTTCCTTTTTTTTTATTTCTTTTATTTTTGCCTATAATAAGTCTCTCATGATAATTGAAAATTGAATCGTCACGATCGTACCTCTTCGTTTCTCCCCAAAAATCCCTCCCTTTTTATTTCTAAAAAATCTTGACCCATTTGCATATCACCTTGTACTCCTCCTCTCTCCCCTACGCAGTCAAGAAAAAAAAAAGATTCAATTTTTGCTTCACCCATTAAGTGTTAATGCAGTATTACACTCGAGGCTCTTGCAAAGTTTTCAAGATTTGCCTGCTATAAGCAAGGTTTAACACCTTTGTTATTCTATTGTTAACGGGTTTTTAAGTCTTAATTACTGTTAATTAATGTGCTGTTAACTTCTTCTTCCATCTTGTTTGCATTACACTCTGTGGCATCGAATAAAGTCTAGATCTTTACGGGTTTCCTTTATTTTATTCATATTTTGTTGCTTTCTTGAAATGGGGTTTTCTTACTTTGGAAGTTTAGTTGGTAATTTTCTGGAAGTAGGTGCATTTTCACTATTTTTTTTCACAAATGGGGTCGTTAGAAAATTTAGGTTAATGGGGATTTGAGAATTGGGAATTGGGATTTTATCTTGTTTTGAGAATTTTGTGCTCTATGTTAGACAACTCTAGTGTGAAAGTTTACTATTGAAGTAATTTTTTTTAAACTTTTGTATGATTGTTACTTCATTAACTTACAAGTTTTACTTGTCTTTTTCCTTAGGTAAATATCACATGCTGCACCGTGAATCTAGGCTAGGATTTTTGTACTTCTACGCAGTTGCCAAATGTCACATTTCGTTGGTTTCTTGGGGTAGCTTAAGCAGATGATGTTGCTTTTTGTTGTTCAAGTTAGAAGTTTGATTTGCTGATAAAAGAAGGTTTAATTTGAGTAATGTTACATTGTATGTGAGAGGTGGTGAAAAAGTTCAGAATAGAAAAAGGCAGTTCTTTGTATTTTTGGGTTCACTAGATTACGAGATTCCAGGAAGAATTGTGTTTAAGATAGTTGAAGGAATCCTACATATACCGGAGGCATTTGTCTGGTCGATTCATTGCTGGCAGCAGTTTTAGGTTCAAAAATAGCATAGTAAGGGTTTTCAAGGCTTTTCTAGAGATATTGTGAACCAAAGGTAGAAGTGCTTTGCAAATGGGGCACTATGCAGCAGTCTGGGATCATGCTGCAGCACTTGAAGTAACAAAAGATTGGAATGGGATTGAACAGGTTGTGCTTCGGAATCATCAGGGTGCCTCTGCAAGGGTTAGATTTTGTAAACTCGCTCTTACTTTAATTAGATCTAATAACTTGATGATTCTAAATGCATATGTTAGATCATTAATAAAGGGAATCATCTTTGAAATCCTCGATCAATTACATAGTCATTAATGTCATTTGAACTGCTTTAATTGGAATAGGATCTCCGATTAGCAGACCTTTTACTTCCCCCAACCCTCTATGGTTATTAACACTTCCCTTTAATTCAGGTTAGCTTGCAAGGAGCACAAGTTACTTCTTGGCGGAATGACCGAGGGGAAGAACTCCTATTTAACAGCAGTAAGGTGAGGTTTTCCATTTTAAGTTTAGCAGTTAATTTTTATGAGTAAAACTAGTATTTTGGCTAGTGATGGAGATCTGTAGCTTCTAGGATTGAAGCTTTTTCTTTAATTTCTATGTTTTTTATTTTATGAAGCTTCCTTCAAGTACCATATCCCTTGTCTCTGGTGTAAAGGTTGGATTTAGAGGTTTCTCCAATGTTGTAGACAAAACTCAGCAAAATGTGCAAAGTTGACTCATTGAGGGTGTTTAGTCCTACAATTTCAAATTTGATGTTTGATGTAGACAGGATACTTATTAAATCATCTATCACTTGCAAACTGCAATACGATATGCTTAGCAGAAAGCTGATTCTGTTTCTTATTCTAATTTTGCTCTTATGTTTTAGAGCATCTTCAAGTCTCCAAAAGCTACACGAGGAGGAATCTCTGCTTGCTTTCCGCAGGTACCGTTGAATGTGCGTTTCTATCTATCTTCTTGAAGTTCTTTCTTTGAGTACTGACCAACATTTTGTTTGACTATGCTGCAGTATGGAAATGGAGGTTCACTTGAGCAACTTGGATTCGCAAGAAACAGAATCTGGACCATTGAGGATGACCCTCCATCTTTATACTCATATGACCCACAAGGAAAATCTTTTGTTGACTTGCTGCTCAAACCTTCAGAAGATGATCTGAAGTTCTGGGCTCACGGGTATGGTCATTCAAGCCTAGCAAACTGTACTTGGTTCCAGTGAGGAGTTTTAGATAAAAGCTATTTGTCGCCATATAAAAAATATGTGATTGTTTTAAGTTGAATGCATATAGTATTTTAATCTCAAAATCTTCTTTGCTTTTAAAAATAACTTCATGAGAACATGATCATTAAATCAGCCCCTATAGAAAAATCAAAGATGAATGGAAAAACAGACTTAAATTAGCTAACTTGGAAGTTGGATGCTTTCGATTTCATTAAATTGGGAGCTATCAAGATTATTGTCTGCTGAGTTATAGCACCTAGGTTATTGTGACCGTGATGTCAAAAGGAATTCATAGATAGATAGCAAAGTGAAGTACTTCCGTGCTAGAAATGGAAGTCAAATTTTGACTGTATTTCATGTCAAAAATCAGTTTTATGCTTACTTGGTTTATTATAGTTTTAGCTTTTGAAGTTACTGATGAGCCTCTTTATTAATACTTTCTAGGTTTGAGTTCCGCCTCCGGGTTACGCTGTCATCAGATGGAAGCTTGTCCTTGATATCTCGTATCAGAAACATTAATGGCAAACAATTCAGCTTCTCATTTGCGTATCATACATACTTCTCTGTTTCCGACATAAGGTATGTTATTCCCTTTCTGTTCTTTTGTAACTGGGCTGTGTTGTTGTACCTTAATACATTTGCCCCTATGTCCAGTCTTAAGGTTTCCGCAAGCTACTTTATTAAAGCAGAATTTTGTTCATCGTCTGCGTGTTTTGTTGAAAGCTATTTCTTATTGTGATTTTTTCTCACACTTCTCGAACAATTTCTTTTTCATTCAAAAGCCGCTCCCCTATAAGAGAAGTGCTTTCTATTCATTATTTCTTATGTCCTGTTTCTGAACATTTCTACTGATGTTGTGGAAGCATTGATGAGTTTCACTTCCCCGGCATCTTTGTACGTTTTTCCTGCAAAAAATTTGTACCTGTTCAAATTTTTGAAGACAGCAATTTTGTTTTATATCATCATAATATTATATGTTGGACAATAATTTAATGACTTATGTTCTTTCCAATATCTTAGACGATTACATGAATTTTATCCACAGTGAAATAAGGATCGAAGGTTTAGAGACTCTGGACTATCTGGACAACCTTTGCCAGAAAGAACGGTTTACAGAACAAGGAGATGCCATAACTTTTGAATCTGAGGTATATTTCAATACAAGCTACATTATCTCAAAATTTTGTGGTTATAGATAAAAGATGAAATGTCATCATTCATGGTAGCATCTTTATCTTAAAGAGTGACAATATATGACTGTATCACAATCTTGATCCTTCTTAATGAGCCCTGACAATTACGAGTGATCCTTTGTGTGCTTTATATAACCACATTAGTCAGATCAATTCCAAATTGAACAAAAGTAGCATTAGTGTTCGCGTAAATGCCAAAAAACATCCCTTACTATAACCTACACTTTAAGCCGCATCCTTTATAAGAATGAATAACATCCTTGAACTATCCTAGAAGTTACAAGTTAGACCCCTATCTTGGTTTTCTGTCAAAAAACTAACAACTTCAAATAGAAAATGTGTCATGCATGTTGCTCATCTCTTCAAAACTACCATTATTGTCCCCTCTTCTAGCTTCTTCAGCAAGGAGCAAAAACTTAAACTGGCTAGTTATAGACGTTTCTTTCATTTTCATCATTTGGAAAAATATAGGCAGGAAGAAGTGGAGGATAAATACTCAACTACTCCATCCATGCCTGCCTTTCCAATAGCACTAGTATAGCTACATGGAATACATATTTCGTTAGATTAATTTAAGAAATGTGCAGAATAACATGAAAAGATAGTTTCTTATCTAGCTTTTCTCATCTATTGTTATTCCAATTTCTACAAACAGTACAACTGAACAACACTGTATTGATTTGATAATGAGGTTTGCTGAATCTTTTTATCATTGGCTCCATCTTTCATGTCCCTAGTTGCATAATGTAGGGAAGGTGACAAAAGTGTTGGATTTGTGGGATAGTCTTGTGCTTCTGGTTGAAGCTGTATTTCTCAACATAAAAATAATGGAGGGGCATGCTTGTAAGTTTTGGGATAGTTTAGGGATGCTTTTTTGTTTATTGTGATAGGGTAAGGATGTAGCTTAAGGGTTGGGTATAATTGAGGGATGTTTATGGCCATTTACTCAATTAGTGTATGTATTATAGCTCTAAAGGTAATTGTCTAGGCATTGTCTTTGCAGTCTTTCCTTAGTCCTTAATCTACTGGAGCAAATAGATTAACAGGATGAAGGTAAGCAAACAAAGTGCAATTTTTTTCCATGCTTTACTAAATTAGATTTTAAAAAATAAATAAATACAAAGACTAGAAAATTTGAGTAATCATCAACAATTATAGCTAGAGCAAAATCTCAAAAGGTTAGAACTATATACTACACGCAATGAAGTAGGTTGGACACCAGAGGCATGAGGCATGAGGCATGAGGTCTTAGGTTCAATTTCCAACAGAGACAAAATAAAGAAAAGAATATCCGATGGTTGACAAAGTTCAATCATTGTCTGACCAATTAAAGTTAATTGTTCACAACATTAATTTTGACATTTTAAACATGTTGCTCTAGCTATATTTGTAGATAATGACTTGAGTTTTTTGTTTACATCTAACTTGGTACACATGAAAGAAATCCCGCTTTGCATGCGTACCTCGGTCCTCTTAATCGTTTTGCTACTTTTCACCTTTTATAACGCTTAACATCTTATGTTCAGTGGCCGCTCTATGAGGTTTAAAAAAAGGCAATTGCCTTAGGCCCCCTAATTTGAGGAGCCTCATTTTCTTAAAAATCAATAATAGGTTATAGGTATTTTCTAAAAAATATTGAGTATTATTTTTAGAAAATATAAACTTTTCATTTTAAAAGAAAGAATCATTAGAAGTTTGACAAATGTAGAATACTATGTCTCAAGAAAGATCAAGTGAATTGGATATAATAAATTTGATAAATAAAAAATAAATTAAGGTCTCCATTCGGATTTCCCTTTTGTATTTGACCCGCCCTTACTCATGTTGTTTCTGAATTTTATTTGGAAGAAGTTGAAATACTCGGTATCCGATGACATCATTTCTACCTTTATAAATTGTTTGTTCTTTCAACTCCAAGACACCTTTTATTGTAGGATTAAGAAGTATTCATGTTTCTTGCAGATGGACCGTGTCTACCTTAGTTCTCCAAATCGCATCGCAGTTCTTGATCATGAAAGGAAACGAACATATTTGATAAGGAAGGAAGGATTGCCAGATACTGGTAAGTATCTTCAATTTAACATGGAGGGAGATAATGTCCTCATTTGGAAGTTTCCGCTAATGTTTGCCGTAACCTTGAGCGCTGTATTTTTACCATGATTTATTGTAGTATCTCTAGTCATGCATTCTTCTCTTAACTTGATAATATAGTAAGTCTTTAGGGGGGAGGTACTTCCTCCATTGGCAAAGAACGTAGCATCAATACAAGGTTTTAGGACATTGAAAATTTATAGAAACTTTTGGTGCATTATAGCATATGATGAGAGAAGTTTCCAAAGAAGCATGGAAAATTCTGCCAACTATAATTTGATGCCTAAAACTTTTTGGCATCTGTCTTTTTCAGTGGTGTGGAATCCTTGGGAGAAGAAAGCCAAAGCAATGGCAGATTTTGGCGATGATGAGTATAAGCAGATGCTTTGCGTTGATGGAGCAGCAATAGAGAAGCCCATCACATTGAAGCCAGGAGAGGAATGGACCGGTCGCCTAGAGCTTGTGGCTGTGCCATCGAGTTTTTGTGATCTTTGATTCTTCATAGTCTCGGAAGAAACATTTTAGAAATGCCCAAACAGCTTACAGCTGTGAGCTGTCAACTCTATATTAGGTTTATTTGCTTGTTAATGATATAAGGTGTTATAAAGTAGAGCCACCAAAGCCTATCGTTTTTTCAGGATGGCTTGATCACTGAATGTCATTTTTGTGAAGTATAAGATCGAATCTTTCTGTGATTTGGAGCATACACTGCATGGCTTTATTCGTCACCATATCTTTTAATTGAACGTTGTGTATAATGCTAGTAAAAGCAAAAGCAATTTAGCTTCAATCTTGAAAGATCTGAATGGATATTGGTCCATAAAAATGCATCATTCTGACCATTTTCTCCTACACACCTTTATACTCTTCAGCCTATCGTGAGATACCTTAAAATGCAAAAGCATTCTTCCTTTCCATGACCGAAATTAGAAATATAAACTTTTCCAATAACTTAACTTGCACATTAATCATAAATTTTAAGAACGATCTGTAAATACACATCCTACAAGCACTGTAACATGGCAGAAAAGCCGATAGGCAA
The DNA here is from genome assembly GCA_026153255.1 of Solanum medicagineum. Taxonomy (NCBI): domain Eukaryota; kingdom Viridiplantae; phylum Streptophyta; class Magnoliopsida; order Solanales; family Solanaceae; genus Solanum; species Solanum medicagineum. Next base: position 25,387,565 of record JAPFFP010000001.1, read on the forward strand.
AGCCAAGAATTACTAGGAAAATCATTTCTCCACAAGTCCTCGTCGAATTGCTTTCTGAGCCACCATTCTTTGAAAAAATTGCAGCGGCAAATCCAGGACTCTTTTTTGGATATGAAGCAAACTGGAAACAAGCAGAATAAACCATGGGTCACAGAATCTGAATAGATAAAGGTAGAGTGATTTTTTGAGTATTCTATCGTGCAGATCGGCTTACGGATTATAGTCTTTACAAGTGGCTGTTTCCATATAGTAGCCTTTTTTCCCAATTAAATGCAACTCCAGGACCAACATGCCGAGAAAAATTTGAGGACACCATTTTACAATGTTAAACCAGAAGATAACCAATTTATTCTAGAAGATTACAGGACCTTTGATTTTCTTCTTTTAAAAAAAGATTTTGCTATATAAGATCCATCTCCATTGAACTAATTAAATGAACTTGTTAGACCAGTGGCAGACCCAGGATTTTAAGGTCAAGGCTATTCCCTTAGCTACCAATCACAAAGTATAAGTGAACAAATTGAACACTTGTCATTAAAAAGACACTCATATTTGAACACAATAGCGAGAAATGATAAGAACTACAATCAATATTATCTTGGATAAAGCAAACTACTTTTTTTAAAAGGAGAAAAAAGCTATTTGGAAAAGTTAGCAAACGGACAGCAAGTGAAAGAGAAAAAAGAACAATCAGCATAGGGAGAAAAAATTTAAAATGTCCCAGTGAACTATAACTTAAGTAAGAACTGTAGGTTTCTAAAATAAAAAAATAATGTGTTAAGAGTGGGAATTGAAGCACAATCAAAGGACTATATACATACTACCACCGCACCATTCAAACTATTTATTATTTGGCTGCTCGTTTTTAATTCTATTTCATTCTTCTTACTTACCTATATAAAATACATATAATTCGATACAAAGTTAATAGGTGCTTGAGCAGTCGGAAGGCTCAATGTGGGTCCCCGACTGAATGGACTAGCCTGTATTTTGCACTGATTGCAATATATTTTTCCACACCAATCTCCAGTTATTTGTCACCAAAAAATTCTCATGGTACTTGACTGAACATATTTTTCGATTCTGAAAGCCACTCTTAACCCATCCCCAGCCCCACACCACCCACACCCACCAGAGAAAAAGAGAGAACAGAAAGAATGCTTTAACAATAATATGGAAGAAACAGAACAAGACTCACAAATTTTCTTTACTTCTCACTTTCCTGGAGGATAACATTAGCAATCTTGAGCAAAAAAGTTCACTAGTATCAGATCATTAGAAAGAGTATCATCTTACCAAAAACTCAGTAGAAGTTCTTCAGCCTGTTAGGAGCCATACCCTTGGTGAATCACCAATGTCTTGGCATTTTCTAACAATATCTGAAAAAAAGAGCGACAGTAGAAGCTGATAGTAGAAAATTTTATAGAAACAATTATACGAAAAAAGTAAGAAGGCAATGACTTGTCAGTCTTACTTCTCGGATGTGGCTTTCCACTGCTTTGCAGCCTTCAACTGCTAATTCCATGACATTTTCAAAAATATCCATTGGTAGTTTAGCATCCATCTGCAGCACAGAAGGTTGTTCATTGATTCTCAAGGCCAAATGCAATCATTACTGACGAAAGGAGTTAACAAACCTGCAGAAGGGTCACTTTGTCCAACTTAGGTAAAATTCCTACAGTGACATCAGCCCCTCCAGCACTGTCTTCCAAGTAGTTTAGATCTGTTTAACAAATAATCTCAACTAGATGATTCACATATTAATACAGGAAAAGAACGATATCAGTTTGAAATAAAGAACTGGAAAATCAACTAAGTTTTTCAGAATTAATTTACCAAGAAGAGGTGTGCTATTCAGGTATCCAGCACTGCACGATGTGACAAGATCACGCATGGGAATCCCAGCGTCAGCTAGTGCCAGTGTGGCAGCATTTATGCATGCTGATCTTGTACCTAAATAATGCACTAAACTTAGTTAGACTACTACTAGAGGGAAAATAAAATAGAACTGCAAAATATGGGCAGCATGCAGCGCCAAACAGCTAAATATCTATTCTGAAGGAAAACAACAGAAGAATAGGACCCTAAAACACTGTTCTGCTTACCTCCATCTGCTTGGAGAACTTGGACATAAATGTCTATCTGAAAAGCAAAATATCAAGAAACTGTAAATGGAGATCAGACTCCACAACTTATTCAAGTTAAAGATATTAAGCAGACCACAGAACCTGAGAGCGAGGGATCAGGTGTGTCAATATGCAAGCTTCCATTGTCTGGCGAATAACAAGAGATATCTCTGTGGATCTCCTAAAAATTGAAAACGAAGGTATCATCAAAATGACATCATATAACCAGAAGTAACACAGATTCAATAAATTTTCTCAGTTCATAGTCAGTAATCATAGATTGAATAATTTTTCTTGGTCAATAGTAGGTAATCACTGATGATAAACTTAGAATTGACATACTAAGATTAGTGATTCATGAATTGTGTTAACTCCCTAGCTTCAATTCAAGATAATTTTGCATTGTCTGTGGAAAATTTGTTCAGCCGCCCTATGCAGACTTTCCATAAAGGAGTATTTGGGGACACTACAAGTATTCCTAAGATTCTGCTTCCTTTTCCACTACAGAGTACACTGTCCTAGTATCCTAGTAGCATCTTACTTGGCTAGACCAGTCCCTGAACAAAATCAAAATCTTCCATTAGGTTGTAGAATATATTTCTTTTTAAATAACCAAGGAATACCTGAGGACTAATGGCACCAGGTTTAAAACTCAGTGGATGCCAGCCCTCTACCCTTCCCACTTAAATACCAGGCTAGTGTTTGAGTCAGGGTTTGAGCCCATGACATGCACCAAATCCACACGTCACTAGCTACACCCTTACCAATTACCCACAAAAGCCCAGCACCCATAGCATATGTTTTCCTATCCACCCAATAACCATTAGTGCTCTATATGCATTCCATTTTTTGAACCATTAAATAGCTTCAGTTCAGAGCTGGGATTATTGTTCTTCTACCACCGCCAGTTCTCTAGGATTTTGTCCATTGAATTTTCAAGCACGCATGCAGATTCTTTTTTATATGGAACTGTCAGCAGAGTGAGATGATACCATCACATGGGTGAAAACACATAAAAATAGATGGAAAAAGGACTGACAAGATAACATAGAATCACCTGTCACCCTTTGTTTTTCTCCGGCGATCACCAGTGCTGAAATTAGCCATGCTATACTCACAACGTACCTAAAAGAGTGGCAATGTAAAGATCATATCATCTCACTTTTAAGGTTATACATCTTGCAGTATTAAGAATTCATGATGAAAGGTAGTTTACCAGTGCCTGATCATTCATCTGTTGACTCCTGTTCTGAACCTGAATGACGAAACCGACAATTGAAACATTTGAATAAACCCTTATATAGAGCAAACTAAGACCAATATCCTTATCATTGATCACAGTGGTAGTGGTTAGATACTTTTTATAAATGTGCATGTACTCCCAGCATACAGATATCTATCTAATTACCATACCTGTGTGATACTTTCTGACTTCATAAAATAATAGCATCAACTGTAAATTTTCCCTCATTTTTCCTTGTTGGACGTTCGATGCACTGAGCACCTACGGACAACAAGGCACTAATTTGATCATCTATAAGTGCAACATCCAATAATAACTTCGGGTGAATCAAGATACCCTTAACTCCCATGATAAGGCTTACAGCCTAGTTATGTTTTATGTATCTGCCCTTTTCTTCTTTTCTTACTATTCATTCAATAAATTCATTATTGCAGGACCAACTGACACAAAGACAATAAATCAAATAAAATGGAAAAGATGCCTGAAGGCAAGCATAAACTCACAGTTGTACTTTGCAAATTGACAAAGCTTTCAAAGCGGACCTAGTGCCAAATTTATACAGGTCTTTTACAATAGCAATATCGTATCTCCTTTTTTTTCTTGGTGGGCTAAAAGCAGTTATCAGTGAGCATTAACTCCAAAAGAAAAATACTTTGCCTGAAACAATCACAATAAATTCCTTTTTCTTACACACGTGTTAGCCAAATAAATTCAATAAAAGTTTATCGTTACAATCATTACCCAGCTACTGACTTTGGACAAAAGTCATGCATAACCTTAAATATAAAGCTATGATTAGCAAATTCAGGTCTTCTAAAATCTACAACCATGCCATCCTATCAGTGACTGAACTTAATCATGTGATAAGTGATAATTGCAGAAAATCACAAGAAAATGAGCCTAAGATATGATTCCACCTATAAGCAAAGAGCTCCAAAAGATTCACAGAAGACCATAATAATTAAATAAAAGTCTCTGCTCTATATTGAAGATTTTGAGTTATCGAGAAACTTCGAAGACAATGACTATTAAAGTAAGTAGGAAAAGAAAACTGGAAGTTTTACCATTAGTTCATGCATTCTAGTTAGTTTGATTCAAGTTCAAAAGGACATGCACAGACTACTGAGTATATTGTTCGCTCAATGATCAGGTCTTGGTTCACTCCACTAATAAATTTTAGTTAGGAGTTGCAGTTCGATGTCAAGAAGCTAACAGCATTACATATGGCAGTTGGTGCTTCATCTGCAAGCATTGACATGAAGACGCAGACCTCCTCCTACATTGTCCAGCGGCAACTCTCTTGTAGTGTGAGAGTTTGACATGGTTTGAACTGCAAACGGTGATGCCAGGAATAGTAAAGGAGGTAATCACCAGCTAGAGTCTCAAAAAAAGGAAGAGAAATTACACAGCTAGCAACTCATGTGAATGAAAGAGGTAAGTTATTGATGGAATAGAGAATGATTATGTACCTTTAAGGAATAGCCTCACAATTCTAGTTTTCGTGCACCCATGATATTTCAGTTTGTATGGATGATTGGGTGACATTCGTCAAAAATCAAACTATGTTGTAGTTTCACTACTTTTTGTTATACTGCTTGTATAGAGGAGATGCTAAGTACTTGGAGTAATATATGAAGTTATTACACAGCCCATTTGTGCCAACTAGAGGTGGTAAAGACTGGGAATGATTCGGTATGTTTTCTCCCATGATATTTTCTGTATGAGAGTCAAACTTTGTGTGATTCTCTGGGAAAAGAAGTTTCATTCAGTGGTTAGACAACACAGACTTTAAAGGGAATAATAATCATGTCGTGTCAGAATTTAAACAGTTATTTCTATTTCTATGAAGTGCTAAACATATTTAACTATCACTGTCTATGGAAGCCTCTAAGACTTAGGGGTAAGTTCTATAGAATAGTGGTGAGATGTACATTATTGTATATAAGTTCCATAGAATAGTGGTTAGTTGTACATTATTGTATGGAGCTGAATACGGTTAGTCAAGAACGCATGCATTCAAAAGATGAAATTAGCGGAGATGGAGATGCTCAGATGGATGTATGGTTATACTAAGCGAGATAAGATTAGGAACGAGGATATGGATGACAAGGTAGGGTGGACAAGATGAAGGAAGCAAGGATGAGATGGTTCGAGCATGTGAAGAGGAGGTGTGCAAATGCATTAGTAAGGAGGTGTCAGAGATTGCTATAGCAGATTTAGAGAGGTAGAGGTAGGTAGAAGAAGAAATGAGAGTGGTGATTAGACGGAACATGACACGTCTTCAATTTACTGAAAATATGATCCTAGATAGGATGGCTCGGAGGTCGAGGATAAGGGTATAAAGTAGCCGAGAGTTGTCATACTTTTATGTGGGAGAGGCAGGCAGTGTCCTCTTCCCATCTTCTCCTTATTTAGTAGTTAGTTATCAGGTAGTATCTTATTCTTCAATTCAGTACTACATGTTGCTTCATCTGCTATGTTTATTTTGCTATATTTTCCTTTCAATCCTACTTAGATTACACTTCCTTAGAGGGTCTCTCGGAAATTGCCTCTCTAACCTCATAAAAGTAGGAGTAAGGGCTACGTACATTCTACCCTCCTCACACCCCACTTGTGGAACTTAGCTGGGTATATTATTCTTGTTGCTTGTATACCAAAGATTTCCCTAGTATTGATAAAATTGTTCACATTATCAAAACAATGTAGCAAAGCTAACCAAAATTTTCATTTTTGCTCTGTTAGGCATTGCAAATACTGATCAGTTAATTACTTTACTGCATCAAAGGAAATCTCAATGATAAGGACAATAGGATAACCAATGAATTATTTAGGAAGGTAATTTGGCATCGCAGGGCTGGTAGAGGATTTTTTATATTACGAATTACATGATGCAAGAACTATCAAATATGGCTTCCTTAATACTTTTGATTATTCTGCCATCCCTTTTCAATTCCGATGTGCTTTTCTCTGGTTTCAGCTCCCTTTGTTCTTTCACCAGGCTCAGTGTTTGTTTCCTTCTATTTGTCTCTCTTAACCTTTTCATTTTTTATTTTATACTTTACAACATTTCATTTCAGTAGCTTACCTTTTTTTTAATTAGCATCTCATTTCTTGACTGATGTTAGCCATTAAGTTAACCATGATGAGAGTAAATAAAAATATTAAGATAACAATAAAACAAGATATGGTGCAACAGCATTGGGATGAGGCAGGCTTATCCGTTCCCCTTCTGCCAACCCACATTTCAATAGTTAGCAAGCAACCCATAAAAAAAATTCTTGTTTCACCAAGCCACATTCCCTCCATCATGGAAGACAAGGTCACACAAACTTACTACATAATAAATATGTCCTCTATTTTTCAGTTCCAAACCATTACTTCACCTTGACAATAATACCAACAAACAACAAATAATTTGATTCACAATCCAAACGGAGTTGAATCCACAGATAGAATGTTAAGTGAATTTACCTCCCTAGGACCATAAACCGCAGCAATGACTTTGGTATTACCCATTTCGAAAGAGGCGGAACTGCAAATAATTGAATACAGGTATAAAATGATGCAGCCTATCTAAAGCATATCGAAACTTACTCACATATTTGCACCAAACCAAGTTAATTTAAACTCAAAAAGGAAAGGTAGATTAACTTAATAATGCAAGTAGAAAGAAGTGTTAGTGTTTACCCATCTGCTCTTGACACAACCCCTATTTCAGCACGAAGTTGTCTCATCTGAGAGTAAAAAGGGGCAGAGACGAATCAAAGTAATAAGAGAATGAAGACAGCGATGAAAAGAGAAGAAAATTAGTGTGATGCGATAAGGAGAGAGAAACCTCCATTGGACGGCGACCATCTAAACGAAGACCTTCAGGATTAACGTACTCCATCTTTGTTCGACCGGAGAAGAGAAGAAGTGTGCCAACGTCCTGAATGTTTTAGAGGAGACGCTGATCAGGGTTTTACGTTTTGTATTTTGGGAATTTATTTGTTATTTTTATTTTATTTTATTTATTATTAATAGTAATTCTTATTGTTTTTTTTTTTAAAGAAAAGTATTAGAAACACCCCTAAATGTGGCACGAATTATTAGTTTTATTTTTAAATAATTGATAGTACTAGAAACACCTCTCTACTTGACTAACTAAATTTAAATACATCACTGATCTTGTAATAACAGTGAAATACACACCTAAATTCTTGCCAAGTTAATGAGTATTTTTAAGACCTATGATAGTTCATGGGTGTATTTTAATTTAGTTAATCAAGTAGAAGGATATTTTTAAGACTAATAATAGTTCAAGGATATAACTAATAACTTGTGTTAAGTTTAGACGTATTTTTAGTAATTTCTTTTTTAAAACTTCTTATTTTCGTGATTGTTCACAAATATTAAAAAAAAAATGAATAAATTGAATCAAAGCAGTTTGGCGCACACTATTGAAAAGCCAAAAATAGAAGAATCAAATGGAAGTTTGAATATCTATTGGTCATCTATTTCAAATGTATATTTCATAATTTGTTATAACAAAATTATAAAAAATCACAAGAAATAATTAGATGTGTTGTTGTCATTTATAATTTAATTATTAAGTCCATTGAAAATTATGATCCAATATATGTATTAACGAAAATAACATAGCGTAACTCGTAAAATTAGTCATAGTCACAGACTAACCTAAACACTATATTATTAAACATACATACACACATATATATCCTAAATATTAAAATTAAGATGAAATAATCCTAAAAATTACTTCTATTTTGGTAGACACCAAAAGTGAAAGAAATATGTTGGAGTAACATTTTAATATTAAGATATATTAAGTTTGCTTCATATGAATTGTCTCTGTGGCTAAATTACAAATGTTTACTACACGTTGAAGTGCATTATTCTTAATGTGGCAATAATTTTTTATATAATTTTTGTAACCTCTAACATATTATTATTTTATTATTTTACTTTTTTTTATTCCTGTAATTTGTGTAATCGAGCTATTCATTTATCCAATTTATTATTCATTATCTTCCTATTCATGACCGAGAACAATTACTCAAACTATAAATAATGGTGATTTTACTTTATTTTGTGAAGAACAAGAGGCAAGAAAATATAGAGTGAAAAAAAATGAGAAGTATTATATTGTGTTTATATTAAGGTTAGAACGGTGAAAGAGACAGTTGAGACAAAGAAGAAAACATTGTAAGTCATCAATTATATTCACTATACAAAAGAGAGTAAGTATATGTTGAAGGGAAGGTGTTCTTTTAGTGGAACTCTAGGCTCTTCAACTAATCCGGAGTTGTTTGAGTTGTTAGGTTGTTGTATCCCAGGGAGGACAAGTCAAGTGTATTACTGCTGGATTGGTATAAATTATGTTGTAGTGAACTTTAATCTCCTTAAAGAAAGCGAGATATTCGCGTCTCAACCTGAATAAATTTTCATACAATTTTGTCATGTTATCTTTTCAACTATAATTTATTGTATTTGTCGTATATTACACTAACAAGATATAACACGAATGACGTAATCATTATAGGAAACATTACTTGGCCAATGATTTTTTAATAAATAATTACTTCTTTTAGCAATATTTTTTATTTATTATTATTTGTAGAAATACTTTTCCATCAATCTTGGATGGAGCCAAAGATTCACTATTTTTTGGCTTTGGGGTATGATGGAATAAAACAAAATGTCTCTTTAAACTGTCTGCGCTTATTTCAATTGTGAAGTAGCAGTTAGTCAATACAACTTTCGACGCTCATCATGGGTCATCCGAAAACAGTCGCACTATATTTTAAACATAGGGGTCAGGCTACGTACATCCGGCCCCTCTTACCCCGCAATGGGCGGGAGCCTTTGAGACATTGGGGAATGTTGTTGTTGTTGTATTATTTGTAGAAATACATAACAATATTATAATATGTTTGCACATGTATTAAAAGTAAATTATGCATGCAATATAAATGTATTATAAGTGTTTAAAAATAGATTGTACTTGTTGAATAAGAATTCGACACAATGTGTATTAAAGTGTGTCATAAATGTATTAACCATCAATAGAACTTATATTATATATGTTTTCTAAATAGTTTTATGTAATATGTATAAAAAATGTATTATAAGTGTTAAATGAAAAAAAATTATTATTGCTATAGATGGTAAATATTTTCTTAATATAATATATTTATGTAAGTTTTTCATCATTATACCTTGCAATTTAATATTTTTTGTCTCAATTTATATGATGCACTTTACTTTATGAAGGGTAAAATATTTAGCTAGACCTATTAGAATTTATAATTTAAAACAAGTATAAATATTTCTATAATTATAAATTACCTATTAAAGTATTTTTCTAAAATAAGTAAATTATTTCTAAATGTATAAATATATCATTTCTTACTTGTAATTTATTTTTTATTTACTTATCATCTATTATAAGAATCCATGTTTCAAAAGTGAGTTTTTTTTCTTTTGATTTCTTATTTGGTGTTCGGAATCATGTAAGAGTATGAACTAAATTTAAATCACGCACCACAGATTTATTTGGAAATTCCAATATAATTTTCTTCATACTTAAAATTCAAACTTAAGACTTCTAATTAAAAGAAAAATAATTTCATTACTGCATCATAAATTATGTTGATTTAAAATAAATTATTTATTTAGACAGTGAGATAAAACTATTTGCATGTTAATATCATTTGGAAATTAGAAATACGATTCTTTAAATAAATATATTTTTTTCTTTTTAAACATATTATCTTCCTTATAAAAATATTATTTCTTTTTAAACATATTATCTTCCTTATAAAAATATTATTTGGGGAAACGGGGTGTTGTTCGCGTTAAGAGGCAGCAACAGTAAGAAACCGAGGAAGAGAATAAATTCTAGAAATTCTCTAATCAGGTTCTTCATGCCTTCTCGTCCTGCATATATTCTTCCTTCTCCTTCTCGCTAATTCTTGCATCTGATCTGCCTTTTCTTCCCTTTGTCTTCATATCAGATTTGATCTCGATCTCCTTCTTTCTTGTGGTTTGCCTTTTGGTATAGCTTTTTTCCAATTCTTTTGATTCAAGCATAAAAACTGAGTGAAGAATTTGTCCGTCGAATCAAAATGGATCAGTTTTTGAATACTAATTCGCAACATAATGTAGAAAGAAAATTTCAAGTACCTTAGAGTAATTCATAGTCCCATATATGGGGAAGGTATTATGCAGCTAAAGTTGAGCCAACTAAATGTGGTAAAGACTGGGTATGATTGATTATTCTTTCTCCCATGATAATTTTTGTATGAGAGTCAAACTTTATGTGGTTCTCAGGAAAAAGAAGTTTCACTCAATTGTCATCCAAAGAAAAATTATCATGTTATGTCAGAATGTAAATAGCTATTTTTATTTCTATGAAGTTCTGAATATATTTAACCATCATTGTTTTGCAAGCATGTGGAAAAGCAAACTGTTGTAAGGTTTATTTTAATAAGCCTTCTAAAGTTGTGCATGTTACCATTAGAATTTTAGATGACAATGGTCAAACTTTTGTTAAAAGTGATATGTTGAATTTTTTAATAGGTTAATTCTTGGGCATCATGCTTGGTTCCATTGACAAGCCTTCTCATGTGAGGTCAACTGTAGTTTCTCTTAGTATCATCTAGTGTTGTGTTTTCATTCTTTTGTGTGCTTTCTGGATTATGAAGAGCAATCCTCAGGCATTATTATTTAGGCAGTAGATCTATTTGCTCCATTCTTCGACATAGTTATGGACAAGAACTTTTCTTTCTTATGCTGACCACAAATGTATTTTGGCTGAGTGTACTCTGGATTTCTAATGAAAACCAGAAAGTTTTTCAATAGTGATTCCTTTCTATCTATAATGTAGGCTGTCACATTTGCTTACTGCTTATTTTTTTATTTTTGAAGAAGTTCCTTTTACTCTTGAAGGGAAAAAAAAGGCTTATACGTGAAGGTTTTGTGTAGTGGATTCTCCTGACATAACTTATATGGCAACTTTTAATTTCTTGAAGCAATTAGAAGTGTGGCTTTGCTGTATATTTTATCATTCACTCATCATGCATTCTTTCACGCATCCCACTTTGTGTTTGTTCTCCTCATGAGCTGATAAAGAACTATATCATTCATATTGAAGCTTTGCAATTAAAAGTAGCACCTACCTATATGCCTTTCAGTGAAAATTATTTGTCTTACATTGTCATCCTAGTGCATTAAGTATATCATACTTCCTACTTCTCTTGAAATGCTATGGTTTTTTCCATCTGAGTGTTTACCTTTTTCTGTCCTTTGGAGATATTCTACTAGATTACCTTGTGCGCTTTTTTAGTTGTGTTGTAGGGCCTTTCGTTAATTCTTCAACAAGGTGTGTAAATATTCTTGCATCTTTGTAAAGGATTGTAGTACATGCTATGTGTTAGATCATTGATTGTTCTTGTCTTCCTTGCCTTTGTACCATGTGTAACAGGTCCCGTTGGAGAGGACATGTTTCACTGGCAGGCCACAATTATGGGTCCCCCAGACAGCCGTTATACTGGTGGTGTATTTTTAGTTACTATTCATTTTCCTCCTGATTATCCATTCAAGCCTCCCAAGATATGAATTGGTTCAATTACTATCTGAGGTAATGAATTTTGCCTTGGTAATTATTTCTGTTGTTTGCTAGTGCCTTATTTATTTTCAGGTTTATTATTTAGAGCATAGTTCTGTTGGTTTTTGAATGTCTTCTAATTAAACCCTGAATGAAGATGTCTGTACTGATTTTCTGCTGATGAGCTCCTGGTCATGAATCATAGATTATCGAACATTGCAATCAACAGAACAAATAAGTTTGAGCTGTGAACGTGTGATGTGTCACTGGTTAATCCATTGCTGATTTTGTTTCTTGTAGGCTTTGTTGATTACACTTGTAGGATAATGGAGATGTCAATTTTTCTAAGTTACATAAACTAGCTGAGGTCGAGAAAATAGTGATTAGATTTTTAGGTTGGGGAGGGGGCTGATTCATCAGTTTATTTATTTTGCATGTGTTTGACTTTTTTACTCTTTCTCGGATAGGTGACTAAAGAGGAATAGTGAGAGAATTTTCATGAAATTTAGGCTTATTAAAGACTGACATCTACTAATTAAGAATTGATAGTCATGTCTGGGAACTCCAGAGAAACATTTGACTAGTAGCATAATTTTTCATCAAGAATACCTTATCCAAAAAAAAATTGGAAGACACTAGGATTTTCCTGTAAAGTCAGCATCGCAGAATACTCAGTACAACATTTATTTATAGAATGAATAAATTTTTTTTTGGTGAAGGATTGTGAATGTGCAATAGCTTCGATCTGGAAAGAAATCATGGTTAATATCAGAATAGTTCTCTCTCGCTCTCTGTGTCTGTAACTCGGTACACTTCCATAGTATTGTATCAAATAAAATATGTATATATCCAACTATTAGAAAACGTAACCTATCAGCCATGACAATTATCTGGCAACATTTGGTGGAACTTTAAAGTGTACCTACATATTTATGTGTTTTTCTCCCGTCAACATTATTGTGTTATAGTTATGGATGTATCTTTTCAGATTGCTTTTAGGACAAAAGTTTTCCATCCAAATATTAACAGTAATGGCATTATATGCCTGGACATATTGAAGGAGCAGTGGAGCCCTGCCTTAACTATCTCCAAGGTTCGTTCTCACTTTTCAAGCTACCTTTTATCTTCTGAGAAGTAATACAAGCTAAAGAAAATAGACATATTCTTTTAGAGCCTTGGAAGTCATGGTTGATAAAGAGCCCTTGCAAGTTGTATATAATCTGAAGGATATGCCAAAAAAAGTATATAATCTGAAGGATAGCTGGATGGAAAATAAATTTTTGACCGGTTAAAATAGGAGATTATATAATTAGACATTACATATGTTGGAAGTAAATAATTAATTATACTACTTATCTACGTTAGAATAGGAACAAGAATAAGAATAAGAATAATATATACAATCCTACTTAGAATAGGATTAGAAATAGTAATAGTATATGAGATCCTAC